>PNRQ01000297.1:0-37976 GCA_003439915.1 Trichoderma atrobrunneum | reverse complement strand
CCGCCAACATGGCCATCCCCGTGCCCCGCCCAGCGGCAAGTCTTCCTCTGCCCAGAGCAAGTGGCTTCGCCAGGGCGCCGACCTCTCATCGCCGAGGATGCCGCCGCCGCCTCAGGAGCCTACTGAGTTGCCCGCAACGCCGGTGTGGAAGCCTCGGCTGACTCCTACCAGGCGTGGGGATGACTTGTTCTTGATTGCTCAGTGAGCGGTGTTTCTTGCCTTTGAACGTTGTATGATGTGTGTGAATGGAAGAGGAGATCTCCTGTTTGGGTATATAAAAAGGAGAGATGGTGACGACTAGGCTCATGATGATGTTTTCTGTTTTCTTTTTCCTTTCTGTTATCTGGCAATTCCCCCCCGTGTTATGCTTATTATGACGTCTGATTAAAGAGTACACGTCTGTTCACATTTAGTTAATATTTCCTTTCTACACATCAAGCATCATGTACATTAAAAATCACAACGGAGGAAGACTAGACATGTCAACTATAGCGACATATAGTGTCACATAGCCGTTTTTTATTTGTTTTAGTTAAAAAGGGAGCAATGCGCAATGTATATTACGAGCGGTTATCTTAGGTATTTCATGTTTCAAACATCTTTGCCTCCTCACTTGTCCTTTCCAACCAACCCCGTCACTACCAACAAAAACTCAACGGTTCCTTCGATGATCATCCAAGCCCTCATTCTCCTCTGTAACCGTCTGACTCATGACACATTCTCTCTCGACGAAGCGCTTCAGGGATGGCCTTGACCCAGATGCCTGATTTCCCAAGTTTGTCATCTCGATATCCCGTGCCGAATCACTGGTCTCATCCGAAGGCCGCAGGCGCCTTGAGTTTCGCTTCTTTACGCTCCCTAGTCCGAAAAAGTCCTCCACGTCACTCTGGATATCGCTGAGTTTGTCATCTAGCGCCTCCAGCCCCTGATTCCACGCGGCTTGATTCAGATGGGCATTTTCGTCAACCAGCTTATTCTTCTTGCGGATCTCTTGCCACCGCGATTTACTTCCAAGTTCAAAGACGTTCATTCTTCTTAGTTTGCCAATGGGGTTTCCGAGCATAGCAGGTCGCCATGCTTTTTCTTCCTCTATCACGGCCTGGTGATCATCGGGCATAGAGGCACGCCGTATGGTTGATCTCCGACGAGCCTCGATCAACCGATCCATTTCCGCCATCTTGGAATTTGGTACGATTTGGACATTTGTAAACCGAGCCAAGATTAACAGCAGCATGACGGTGAGTATGAACAGGATACCCGCCACGACTCCGGTAGCTACTTGCTGACCCAGTGTCCTGGTGACCAGACCGCCAAGGGCACTGGCACCCGCAGCAAAGATGAATGCCAGAGTATGAATAGCTGCAAAGCCAGCAGTCACTCTTGGGAATGAAGAGTAGTTTGTTCGTTTTTCAGCCTTGCCCGACTTGCTGCGTTGACGCCCTGTCATTCCGGGTGAAAGATCAGAAGTATCAAAACACTCCATCACCAGGCCATTGCATTCTGCAATAGCGAGGCATGACAAGAGTCCTACGCAAAATGCAAAAATTGTTGGTACACCAATATGCATTGGTGGTCCGGATGATACTGAGGCATAGCAGACTCCTCCCAACGGCAGCATAATAGTAAAGATAGTACGCCGAACAAGATGAGATGACCACGCAATCTTTCTTTCCATCGTTGCCTTGTTTGAGTCGAGTTGTGCTTGGCGGGATCTTGAAAAGAAGCTGGCTTTCTGAAAGGGGATCGCCAGGATGGCCCCAAGGGCGACGCTTCCAACGAGCAAACCCACGTTGGGAGATCGAAGTTTGTAAAATTTGGATGCCAGCGATCCTAATAGTACAATGGTCAAAACCACTTGTGCGTAGATCCATGCCGCGTAGACGGCGAGGATCAGGAAGCCAGGCTGGCGAAGCATTTCTAATGTTAGGAGAATGCCATGATAGACCTCCTGCCCCCACCACTTGGGACCAGTCTTGACCCTGTGCATCATAACCTCGCCTCGGGCTACGCGGCGTGAAATATCACCACCAGTTCTCACTTCCGCTACCGATCGTCTGAAGGCAGATCGGCGGACCTCGGGACAGAGGACATTGAGAATAAGTACAACAGCAATCATGATGATGCTGATATAAAATCCCCATGTTGGCGGGTACTTGTCAATGACACAGGCACCAACGAGGAAACCGATACCGAGAGACCCAATCCAACACCATGTCCAAATGCCCAACCAAACTCCCATGCCACCACCATGCCGCCTTGCGTCATAGTGGTCAACAACTTCTCCATGAGGGTTTGTGCTCATGAGCGAAGCGCCGAATAAATCCATCAGTATAGAGTGGAAATTCATGCTGGCAAATCCAAGTGAGCCTCCCATAAGCGTCCGCGATGCGAGGAGCATGGCTCTCCATGTCCCTGTGTTGGTCAGCCTCTGGGTATTGACTGCGAGGGCCTGAGGGAATAGAAGAGGCATGGCAAGGACAAGGCTTGTCATGATGTATGGCTTCCGCCCGTGTAGCAGGGGAAGTGGCCACAGGAAGAAGGTTGGAATCGCCAAACCCAGGAAGCAACCGGTGTTGCCGTGAACGGTAGCATGAGACTGGTCGATGATGTAGTACTGAATAGAAGGAACCAAACCTGCATAAATGCCCAAAATCATACCGATCAAGGCAGTGCTGATGCAAGCCACAGTTGCGACGAATCTCTTGCGGACTGGTGACCAATCTCTGGCGGTTGGTTGTCGTTTGCGTGACTTGGCCAAGCTGAACCCTTGTGCGCCCCGAAGGCTTACATGAGATCGACGACGGAGACTGATACCACGGTCGGTGTATGTTCGGCGACCAGCAACTTCGCGATTGGGAGCATCCTCTTCAGACTCGTGTGAAGCATGTCTTGCATGGGAGCCCCTTGGTGCTGATTTGCTTTGACGTGGTTTACTTTGCGAGGCGGTGACATCCCTTGTTCCTCTCGATAAGTCGTTGTATGGTTTCTTGCGATTCAACTTGGGCGTTCTGTTTGAGGTTTTGCGAGAGCCCGGTGCGGCATAGCTTGCCCCATTGATGCTGGATCTTCTCCCTGGAACACTGAAGGATGCTTCAGCCGCAGTCTGAGGGGGCGTTTCCGTCTGCATAGGGAGTTCTCTAGCAGTCGCATCATTACGCTCACTGGAGTAACTCTGCAGGATTTCATTCAGTCGTGGGCGCTCAGGGGCACCGGTATATGTGTCTGCATGTTGGTATGGCGGCCTCGCCTGTTGGCTCTCGTTTTGGATTTCAACGCTATTGAATTTACTCGAACTCTCGTGGGTGCGGCGGCCTGATGTGTCGTCATCCTGAGAGGCCCCGTCTTGGCCACCAGGGACACTGTGACAGCGAGCGTGCAAAGTGACACACGGCTGGTGAATTTTGGGACATGAAGGAGTGTCGGGGCGTTGCACCACCTCAGAGGCCAGTGCGATAGCCTCATTCATGAGTTTTTCAAGATCATTGACGGCACGCTGAAATAATAACGGATCGATCTTGGGTTCAGATCTTCCAGATTGCGACGATAAGCCCGTCATACGGCGAGATGGGAGAGCGTTTGATAAAGCTGCCTCCGACTGCCGCCGTTGCGATGCTGAGGAAGGCCTTCTCATCTTGCTTCTTGGGGGTAACTCTGTAAACTTGGAGGTATAAGTCTCTGGATACTTGAGAATTTCGCGTAGCCACTGGGCAGTGCGCTTGTAATCCAATGTTGAGCCAAGAGACTGCGTTCGCGCGGATGAACCTTCGGATGCCTGTCTCTGTAGATTCCCATCCTAAGAGCGAAGAGATTGACCCGATCCCCTCTGGAAATATGACTTGTCCTGAGCAGCCGTAGAATCATCGGCTTCTTGAACGGCCCTAACCTTGAATGTCGAAGAATGACTTTCGCGGCCGCTTGATGAGGGCTCATTTGTGAACATGGGACGAATTTTGGAAACGGGGATAGGAGAGTAGATGAGGCGATGCTGAGGATCAGCAACTTGCCTGCCTTCGTCTGAGATTTCGCCTCTGATGACTTGTTGCTCAACCTCGTTCCGAAACTGTAGTCCTTTAACGCTATATGAAGGCAATGTTTCAAGCTCTCTCATAGTTCTTTTCGGCAGGTTTCTCTCTAGATTGGCGTGATCGGGAAATGAACCATCTTCTGTGAGTGCACGTCGCCCAGACTCACTGTTTATGTGAGAGAATCGAGTTGTTCCAACAATATGGTGGGCCATGGTTCTATCATCTGCCGTTCCGGAATATGGGCTGACTTTTGATTTGTGACTGTGATGATGATAGTCATCCCTTTGAGGAGGCAACTCAGGCCCGAAGGCACAGAGCTTTGAAGTTGGAATCGGCAACCCCTGACCATCATCCACTTCATTGTCACCATCACGCCGTTTATCTCTCGAGATAGCAGCATCTAAGTCATCAATGTCACTCGGTACAGTTGAAGTGTTGTCAGCCAGAGGGTCGAATGGCTGGGCTTTGTTGGCAGAGTGACTATAATCTAAGCCACGCTGGTTTCCCAAGAGCGCAGGGGAATATGTAGGGTAGTATGAGAAAGCAGGGCGAACCTTGACGGCTATGCTGTGACCCTTGTGCCGATGAACTGGCACTGTCACTTCGGTGACTGAAAGATCCCCACTGGACAGCACGCGATGCATCTCACCGCTCATCATGGATTCATTGGATACTGGGGATGATGGTTGTGTTGACGAGATAAAACTCTGAGATCCTGGTGATTGGATCTCATTGTCGCAGAAATCGGCACCGTCCAGCAATCCAGGGTGGTGGACTTGAGTATGTGTATCGCCTCTGTGCAGAGGGGTGTTGGTACACTCTCGGTCGATGAGCCGTATTGGGGACGAGTAGGCCATCTTTTCTGAAAGATGGACAGGGGAGATTTGCCCGGGAAGCGCGGATGCATTTCTGACAGCGGAAGAGTCTCGATTCTCAAGCTCTGACTTGGAGGACTGGGAGGGCGTTTTGAGTGGGGGAGATCTGCTGACGACTGGCGGTGCGGGCAAGTCTCTGTCAACAAGGGCAGGGCTGCTGGTCGAGGGCTTTGACAAATGGTGTCTGGATGCAGCAGCCCTGGTGGCGGAGAAACCGGTATCTTCAGTTGCCGTGTCGTCTTGGTCAGGCCTGAGAGTAGTGAGAGAGGGGCGGCAGCTTGGTGCCGGTGTCTGATCGAAGTCCCCGGCCTCCATGTCAGTCTGATGATGGAGACGGGGCTGCTAGACCTGGGTGCTGTGGGACAACGTCAAGAGCATTGCCACCTGGCCAGTTCTACCCCGTGCTCGCAGGACATACACAGGTTGGTTGAGAGGCGTGTCTCGAGTATGCAGGAGTGTCGAGTGAAAAGGGGCTTTGGCGGGGGGTTACTCCAAAGGTCGGGTCGGTTCCGACGGGCCTCAAACCGTTGGTCAAAGTCGCTATCTGTAAGTAAGCGGGAAAAATGTTGGCTAGAACAAGTGCCGGAGGAAGAGGGCCTGGTGGCCACTCGGCATAAGAGGGCAGGCGAAGCTGTGAAACCATGTAGTCTTCGATAAGTGTGCGAGTGGCATAAATGGTATGCGTCTAAAAATACAGCTCAAGATAGCACAGGGATGAGGAGATAGGGATATCGTGGCAAGGAGAGGATATTGATGAGGTCGGTGATGGAGGGAATTCTGTGGTGAGGCTGAGTTTCCCACCGCCTGTCAAAATCAGCTTTTGTTTTTGTTGCCGTCGATGACAGCTTGGCAACGGCTGGCGGGTGTTGGGACGCGCCTTCCCCCAGAGTCCCTGGTTGACAATTACAAGTACTCCGTACCTTGCCTATAACTTCAGGTTGGAAGTGCCACTTGGGCAGTGTGATGGTGCTGTACGAGTACGAATGTACATATTCTCCGGCTCCGTGTGTCTCCCTCTACTATTGCCAAGACAAAAGATACCTATCTCTGTCCCTCTCCTTATCTATTTCTTCTTTGGGCACAGATGAAGGAGTCGGAACCCGGATTCAACTGTACATAGTCAGTCAGCTGCTAGCTGATTCAGGCATACACACGGGAGAAGATGGTAGGGGACAAAAGGGGCGCCTCATAATCGAGGCGGCAGAAGCAGAGTAGTAGTGATGCGGGTCTTCATTAAAGGGCGCATCAATACTGCGAGATGCTTGGTGAAAGTCGCCTCACTAGGAGCACATGAATCATAATATGCCCGCTTTGGGTAAACAGACTGTAAGCATAACGAGTATCCGTACGAATTAGAGTTGACATGAATAGAGGCAAACTAGACGTGGCAAATACCAGTGGACAGTTTAGAAACCCCCAACGACTCAAGTATCAGTCCCCAATTTACGGTAACCGCTCAACTTGTTGTACTTATTTGCCCCTACGCGTTGTGGCATTATCCCAGGGGAAACCGGGCAAGGCACCAAATACCAGAGCTAGTTGATTCCAAACAACCAGAACGCTGTACTACTCTATCCACTAGACCTTTGTTGCATTTAGGCTACATGCTTCTGATGTGTCGTTGAAATTGCAACCCGGTAAGTGTTTCTCCCAGGGGGAACTCATTCATCCATCCCCTTATTGGTTGAGCACACTGGAAGGATAAGTCGGTTCTCTCAGAGTCTCTCTATTGAGAGCTTTCACGAGACAAGCACAGTAAAACTTGGCCAGAGCTCATCTACCGGTTCAATATGTGTGCACGTCCCGGCAAACCCAACCACTCGGTATTACCGGCCAGGCTCTTGAAACTGACCGAAGCTCATTCACTCACCTCAATCCTACCTCGGTATGGTCCCTGGATGTTGTAACGTTCAATCCTTTCTGACATCTCCTTTACATTACCTTACCCATTAACGCTAGTTGCTCAAAGTTCCTTTCGGCCCCTACCTTTATTAATATTGCATTGCCCTGCCGGCTTTCGCTCATATCCGGTTGTTTTATTTCGAGTACGAGTTCATCCAACACCTGCATCTACGCCCTGCTTCTAGCAGGAGCCAACTCTGCGAAAATTCAGTCGGCGCTGTTCATGTGTGTCACAGCTGCTGCGCACACGCCCGTACAAATTGATAGGGCCGAGACATGTACCTGTACCTGCCTCTCTGTACTCCGTATACTGACATCCAGATGCAGTCAGGTAGCACCACCGGTCATCCATCAGCCTTATCCTTATTAACGGGTTGACACATTCTGCAAGGCCGTGCAGCTTTGTGTAGCGAGCGCCTCACGCAATGCTGCACACTTCAGCTGAAATCCCCAGCGAAAAAACAGGACACGCCCCTCCCTCCAACGCTTCCGCCCTCCGCGATCCTTCCCCTCGTATTGTCTGTTACGATACGACAAGATCGGTGCTACACCATCACAGCCAAAGGACTTTGCTCTCTCCTCCATCGTCCTTTTGGGCATCATCATCGTGTTGTCTTTTTTAGCCATGCCGGTCTTACGTGAAGGGTGGAAAAAACGAGAGCGTGGCTTTTGGGGTCTGCTCGGCGAAATGGGAGAGGAAGAAGGTCCATGGAAAAAAGGGTTGCCGGGCATCGCACAAAACACCCTAATGCCGATCATTTTCTGACCTCCAGCAGCAGTTCGCCAGGCACCAGAGCCCTCCCAACCAGCTCCATCCGAATCGAGACACTTGTGCCGCCTTTCCCCCTCCCTCTCAGCATGCAGCCCGCGATCCTCCCGGGGCAGCGCTGCCGAATGCTGCCACCTCGGTACGTACTTGTAAGCTGCGTGAACTCGTAGGTACAGTATGCATCCCAAAGCGAGCAGAAAAAGAGAGGCAAGAGTCGAGAATATTCCTTTCAAGGCATGACTGCCCGCAATGACTCCAA
Source organism: Trichoderma atrobrunneum (assembly GCA_003439915.1). NCBI lineage: Eukaryota > Fungi > Ascomycota > Sordariomycetes > Hypocreales > Hypocreaceae > Trichoderma > Trichoderma atrobrunneum. The sequence continues at coordinate 30,146 of PNRQ01000297.1, read as the reverse complement.
CAGTCCTACGCCCTGCTTGTGTGCGGAATACCGCGGGTTTCTGCCTAGACCACCAGGCTCCAAAGGCCAATGTCCTGTCATGAATGACGACGAGATGAACCGGTGACTACCTATTAGCTAAGCCTCTTCTTGGCCGAGGGTAGGACCTCGGGTACGTATTCCGTGAACCGGTTTGAGACATCGTGATGCGCAAAGGATTCCCGGTGAGAGTCCTAAGCCTTAGGAATTAAGGTGCACGGAAAGAAGGGTCGCCGGACAAGCATAGAAGCGAGTGACTTGGCCGCATGTGCCGCTGCCTGCACTCCGTAAGGTATACTGGCAAGGACTGGCCAATGCTACCACGCGACCGCTTGGAAGTTGCCGCGCAGTGGGCATTTGCTTTCCGCGAAGAGCCTCACACGACAGGCAGCCTTACAAGGGGGCACCCGTTCGTCACTGGTACTCTGTACAAGGATTGTTCGCGCAGTGTTGCCTTGAATACCACCAAAGCAGGTGCCCAACCTCGGGTATCTGCTACCTACCAGGTACTGTAAGTCGGGGGCATGGATGTTTGTTTCTATGAGAACATGGAACAGCCAAACCCCAGCAGAACGGGGAAAAAAGACCCCCAGCATTTCTGCAAGGTTCCCCGTCCCCGGTTCCCAAGCAAGCCAAGGCACTCCGGTCATGTGTGTGCGGGCATCAGCCCAGTGGGTTACCCGTTTCGGCTCAGCCCACCAAAGCTGTTAACAGAGTTAGCCGCAGCTCAGTCATTGTCATGTCCACCAAAAAGCATCGCATAGCGAACCGCGTTTCAAACTACTCGTCCCCATCAGATAAAATTAGGACCAGGCTAAAACCAACGTTGCCTTGCTTGGGCAAAACAGGCGCGCCCGCGCATACGGCGCATCTTGTCATCATCATCTCGCCCCCGTTCCGTTCGATCGCCCGCGCCAAGGCGCCTAGCACAGACGCGCCTCCATGTCAAAGTCCGCCCTGGCCCTTCGTACAAAGTTGCTTTTTGTGTGACAGGTAGGAAGAAAAAAGGGCCGGCCAGCGTTGCAACCTCCATGTCTGCCATCTCATGTACAAGCATCATCCCATCATGCATCTCCCATGCGTGTCTTGCCCCATCCCCTCCCTCCCTCCCGCTGGGCTGCCAAAAGAGCCAAATCTCACGCCTACCCTCCCTATCCCAGCTCCCCGGAACCAATCAAGCAAATTCGTAGCGCACCGCAACAAATGAGCAATGAGCGGCCCCCTCCCCTTTCGATCCTGTGTCGAGCAAAGTACACATAAGACGGGAGGTAACAATTTCCTATTTGGGCCCTGTTCTCATCTCTGAATCGCATCCATCTCGCCCGACTTGGGTAGGGCATGAATTAGCATCACCCGCAGCGCGGAAAATTAAAAAACAAAACGATTTGATTGAATATTAGACGCGAGAAGCAGGGCCGACTGCCGCAAGTGTCAGATGAAAAAGATTTCTAAATAAAGAAACTTGATCAATTTTCACACGAATAGGCTCTTTTTCGTTCCCACCCCTTTTCTGCTTAGCATGCCACGTTTTTTGTTCTTTCTGTTTTGCGTCTTTCTTCTTTTCCTTCGATCCCGTCAAGCGCGCAGCCGCCCCTTCCCTCTTTCTTTTGCTTTTAAACCCCCCTGGTCCAACCACGCGCCACGCCTCGCCCGATTAGGCAAAACCCCTCGCCGAGTTCGGTTCGGCAGCGAAAGCCACCAGAAATGTTTCTCTAAATATAGCTCACCCAGCTCCAGCCTCAGCTTTTCCCGCTTTGTCTCATTGTTTCGTCGTTTTGTCTTTCAACCCAAACCACACGCTCACACAAACAGCGAAACAAGGTTAAGTACCTAATAATCCAAGCATACTGCGCCCCCGACGACATCAAACGCTCGGTCAGTGCTGACTTCATCACTCGTCCCGAAACCTAAGTACCATTTCAAGGATTAATTCAAACACCCCTCCAAATAATCATTGATGGTAATATAATGCGTAGTAGTATTAGTCGTAGTAGTAGTAGTTCGTTTTGGCAACGCAATTCCGTCCTCTTTCCGCTTGCCGCAATCGCGGATTATCCCACGCTTTGCTTAGCGGCGAACGGGCGTACGATAGCGGCGGCCCCCCTCCATCTCGCTTAAACGCAAAAGGTTGGCTGAAATTTGAATAAAACGGCCGGGCAACTTTTTTTTTCTCATCTTACACTCCCCTAAGAAATATACAGAAGGGAAACAAAATGAACCCACCATACTGTAGTAATACTGTAGTTCCCACTCCCCCCTCCCTCTAATGGGAAACTCGACTGAACAGGGAATCTACTAGAGAAAAAGAGAGAGAAATTAGTAGTAAAAAAGGTTGTGAGACAGACAAGACTCAAAGGGAAGTGAAATTACATGGTGTAGCGGGGCTGTTTGGCGGACATCACATCTAGGCCTTATCCCTGTAATCTAGTTGAGAGCAAAGCTTTGTGGAGTGCTCTATTCAGACAATGGAGAAACCAAATTTCAAATCTGGTGTAGCAACTACTATTACGCCGCTGCGGCATTCTGTCAAGATTTTTAATAAGCATGTGAAGAATTGGGAAGAAAGATCGGCTTTCTAATACGGGACTTTCGGTATACAATAGCCCGTTAGAGCTTGAACGCCGAAGCCGCCCCATCGGAACCCATATACTAGGTGATAGTTCGGAGTCCCTGTTTCAAAGAGAAGGGGAAACAAGAAGAAAGAGAAAGAAAATGCACAACAAATCACAAATAGACACATGAAATAATTATCAAAAGACTTTTTGTTCTATTGATTGGCAGCATCCTGATGCTGGCTATGTATGACTAAGAGATGGGTGGTGCCGGCCACCGGTGTCACCGAGACATTGCGCCCAGCGCAACTCATCTAATCAACTGGTGATAGTACAACTAGGGAAAAAAGAGCATGACAAAGCTGCTTGGAAAGAAATGCAAAACAACGAAACAAAAAAGAAAAGAAAAAGAAAAAGAAAAACAATGGCTGTTTGAGCAGAGATCATATCCGTCCACCGCAGTGCACGCGTGGCCAAAGGCCAAAAGCAGAGTCAATAAAAAAGCAAGCCCGAATAAGACATTACCGAATGACAACGTATGCAACACCAGGCGCATGACGTGGTCCTTCTTTCACGAACAGAAGATCCCAAAGCCCAATATAATCCGTCCAAAAAAATATAAACCCAGATCCCAAACATGAAAAAAAAAGCAAAGGAAGAAAAGGAAAGGGTAACAAAAGATGTAAACCAGAGTGGGCGAGATGAGGTAGTCTAATTGCCATGCCATGCCGTGTATTCCGAGGCCAATCCAGTTGGCCCAAAGACCCAAGAAAAGTGGACAATGTTTCATTCGGGGTTGCCTTGCGGCGATCCGAGAAGCAAAAAAACAAAAAAGGAAAGAGATTGAAAAGGTAAAAAGCAAAAAAAGGAAGCAATCCGCTTGCCTGTGAGCAGCCGTATCTCTCATTATCGTACCCAAAGCCCCCCAATAAAAAACAGGACAAATGAAAGGTCCCAATCCCGGATGCTATGCAAAACGAAACTCAAAACAATGGAGAGGATCGCGATCGATCAGAAACAGGGTTATCGCAAGTCGTAGGTGAGAAAGTGATGTACTCGGCGCTTCATTTCGCATAAGTCGCTTATGGCCAAACCAAGATATGACGCCGGGAAAGAAGTGGAGTCATCGCTGTGGCGCATCGTAAAAATCGTCGGAACAGACTCCGATGAGGGAGAAAGGTCGTCATTGTCTCATTTTCCGTGTCTTCAGTAACGTCGTGATGTAGGTTGAGGAAGTGAGGAGAAGGGGACGGGGCGAGGAGGATGTTGACATGTCTGGTCAAGGTGAAGGTGAATTTGTGTGAGAGCGATTGGACGAGGCGCTTTGGCGTGCCTCGCGGACGAGCATGAGGAGAATGGACGACGGATTGGCAGAGTAGAGAAATGAGATCCAGTCGTCCAGCTCGAAGCGAAGCAGCCGCGGGAAGCGCCATGCCAGAGGGCCCGCTACCGAAGACAAAACCCATCATCGGTAGCTTTTGCGGCTGGAGTGGCCGCTACCGTAGCCCGAATCTGAGTAGGAAAAGTCGTGTGCGTGATGGGCACTATGGCCGGTGTGTGCACTGCAGGCATAACCGACGTAGATTGTGCGTTGCTCGATGTTGTGGCCTGGTCTTCCGTATGCCGCGCAGCGGTCAATGGCGTGTTGGTAGTAGAGGCATCGGCAAGCCGAGTAGAGCTCAACAAGTTGATAGCACATGATGATTCAAGTTGGTTTGGGAGCAGGGGAGTAGAATGTTGGTTGACGAATTGGAGATGGCTTCATGCGAAGGTGATGAGAAAGTGAAGCCGGCAGACGTCTCCGGGCCTGTATCGTGGGCCAACAAGTGTTGTGTTGTTGAAGTGTAGGGGTGTTGTCTATGTGTTGGTCGGGGAAAGATGTGACTTTGTTTGTTTGCTTGGTTGTTGTTATGTGTTGGTGGGAGTTGATGCCTTGACAGAAAGCGGTTGGTCTCCAAGATGGCGGGATAGCTCTTTATAAGACGAGCAATGCTAAGGGAAAGGAGTAGGACAGATGAAAGAACAGACAAGGACCAAAATAGGAATAGGAAACTAGGCAAGGAAACCGATCTCTAAAGGAAACTGCCGGATGGCTATGGTAGGAGATGGGATTGTGACTGTGGATGTGGATGTAGGTAGGGTGAAGAGAGACGAGGCATCGCAGCCTTATAGCTCTGCATCGTAGCCTAGAGTCGACAACGAGCGGGAGCCGGGAGACAAGGTGACAAGGTCCAGGTACAAGAGTGATCGGTAGTGTACGGTAGAGCATTCTGGTACTAGGTAGGAGCATGTCCAGGACAGAGGCGTGTGCAGGACAAGGGCTCTGCTTGTACTGGATTGTCGACTCGAAAAAGGAACAGACAGGGCCGAGAGGCGTGCATGGGCTAGGATGGGAGCGGACAAGAGTGATACAAGCACGCCCCCACACTCAAGCCCATCGGACGCTTCTGGGGAGCAAGGGTCTACATGGGCCGGTCCCAAACCCTCGTCACTGGACCGCGTGGATTGCGGGAGGGCTGGCTGGTGGAGCGCGAGGCAAGGCGGACAAAACAAACGAAAGAAACAAGTCTGCAAGGTGCTTGTGCTGGTGCTTGTAAGCATTGGAGTGGGCAGCGAGCGAGCCATGCAGGACCCGGTCAGCACCGGAAACAGGGTTCTCGGGAGTACAATGAGTCGCGCTGCTACCCAGTAGAACAAACCAAGTACCGTGGCCCAGAAACACAGGTGCCAAAAAGGGACGACATCTGCTTGAAGCCCGCGGGATTCGTGTTGTTCTGGCCCGTCGAGATGGAATGTTCTGTGCAGTCGAGTGGTGGTATCGGCAGAATGCAGCAGACTTGCAGACTGCATTGTGCAGAATGCAGTGCAGAAACGGGCTGCAAGGTGCAAGGCACCAGTGATGTGATGCCAACCCGGCGGATCAGCCAGTAGCGGACGAACCATGGCGCCCCGAAAGCGAACCCACGGAAGAGGGCGAGCCTTCAATCATCTTGACAGGTGACTGCAAAGGGCCATGGCTAGAGCACAACCTAAGGCGTCGTGGCTGCAAAATGGCTGGCAGGGTCCGCTGCGGAAAAGGGAGTGTGAGTGTGGCGGTCCTCGGAGCAGTTCCCACCGGCGAGCATGTCTAGAAAGGGACGGGATTCAGAGAAGCAGACAGACGCTCTCAAGGCGCAGCACCCAAAGGCACTCGTATGAGTACAAGCAGCACTGTAAACAAACCACCAAGTCTACTCGTGTGTATGCGTACTCGTATGGGGTGTCTTGAGCAGGCAAGGTTTAGCAGGTAGGACGGGCAGGGCTTCGAGGCCTCGAAGAGTCACCCAGCGCACGGGTCATTGGCCTTTGACTGGGGGCGTGGGAAGAGAAGCCCTTTGGGGGCCTCAAAGTTGACCTGCAGCAAGGCTGAACTGGGGGGGAGGGGGGAGGTGTGCGGCGTGTCAGCTCGCCGTGTGTCCAGTCCATGACTGCGTCGTTGCAAGTCGTACCTGTTCTGGAGATGTCGACACTATTGCCCGCTAGACGCTGCACACTGCAAGGGGCCACGAGCATCATCAGCATCATCAGCATCCTTGAGGTAACCGGCAGCGGCAGCGAACATCAGCATCACGGCCAGAACGGCGCGATGCGTTAGCCTTGGGGGGTTTTTGCGCCAGCAGATGCAGACAGACGGCTCTTTCTGCATCGGGGCAAATTAGTCGAAAAGCGGACGGCGCGATATGAGGCAAAAGAAAGCAGAGCAGAACATGCAAAGAGAGTATTTTACCGTGCTTGCATTTGAAATTCCAAATATGCGGCGAGCGTCTCGGTGTGGAATTGATGCAGCGAGTGGCGGACCGGCGGAAGAAGGGAACGGGGAGCCGACACAGTGGGGTTGGGGCTTCGGGAGCGCTGAGATGCTGCCTGAATGCCCTTTTGGCGCTGTGATGTCACGATTCCACACCAGCGGAATCGTTCAGGTTGTTTGTTTGCTGCACAGCATCGCATCCATCACCTCATCAATAGTGCATCTATAGCCCTAGCGAATTCCGCTGTGGCAGTACACACAAGGCACGGGGCCTTGGACGAACCGAGATCCTAGGAGTTGATTCCTTTTGGGATCGATATGCGCCATTCATGGTGGTTGTGATGTACAATGTGATGTATGCAAGCCGCAATCTAGGCGGTCCCGATTCCGCGGCCTGGCGATGTCCGATGTCCCCAGATAATGCCGAGGCAGGTACGGAGGATACGGGCAGATCATGAGATATTGAGAACGCAGGCGGTTCAGAGCAACGTCAAACGCCGACGAGTTCAATGTATAACCCGACAAGGCTGGATACCTGCACAGGTAGCAAATACACCATTGCGGATCAATTAATTAGTAGAATACAGATACCTACCTATAGTAGTATTGTATTTACTACTGCAGAGGAATTCCAGATATGAGGCTTGCCTAAGCCCGACCTCTCCTATCTCCTAACCTGTACACGCAATAATACGCTGCGCTGCGCCGATTACGACGATGCTTGAGTCGCTGGCTATACATTCAAGTATTGAATGGAAGTAGCGCTGGAAACACGGAGCATTGCAGCTGCCGAGATTCCATCAATACCCATTGATAGTAGTTCTTGCCTGCACTAATTACCGAGTACTGTAGGAGAAGGCGCGCGCCCTTCAAGGTTGGCTGCTTCTAGCTGGCTACTGTCCCTGGAAGGCACGCTTCACTATCACAACCACCCTTCCCAATCTGGTGTTAGGGACTCCGTAGTAGTTCTTTCTTCAGTATTAGCTGCCCAATTCTCACCCTCGCTTACCAACTTCATGGAATATATCAGCTTCAGCTTCAGACTGGTCGATTTACGAACCCTAATTCGGCCTGTGATGCTGTATGCCATGATCTTTTTCTTCCCCAAACAGTACCATCTCTCAGCATCTAAATGGCTTCCTGCGCCCTTTCCGTCAAGCCGGTCCCTACGATGGAATCGCGGCCCCGCCATGCGGCCGCAGTCGTCGGTCGTCAGCATCAGCAGACGGAGATGTGCTTCCCGTGCAGGCTCGTTTTGACCTTGCAAATCAGGCGGCAAATAGGAAGAAAAGAAATCGGCGAAAAGAACCCTGCGCCCAGGTTTGCCGTGAGACGTTTGATGCACTAGACGCCAGATGGAGTCGGAAAATCTCATCTCTCAATTACCACGGTCCCAAGCCGCCGCCTCTCTCCAGGCCAGGCCAGCCAGGTTTCTGTCCAGATGGGAGTGTCAGATGACGGCAGAATCGGATGCGCCAGGGCGCTAGGACGACCGTGGCTCTAAAGGCAGCACGTCATACTACCGCGATAATTCCCTGGGAACTGCTCTACGGACGATGATCTCTACTGTTCTCCTGGTGATGAAGGGATGCCGCGATGCGACCGAGTGACGCTCTGTGGTCAGCGCTCCTGAAGCTAATCGACAAGGAGGACTCAGTCGCAGAGCCTGAGAGCCGTACCCAGTACCTACTCATTTTACCCATCTGCTCGTTTCTACGCATTATGTGGGCAACATAGAGAGCGAGTGCGACGGTGCAGGGTACTCCATGCCCATCCATGCTCATACGATACGACCAACCACAAGAGCCGAGCGAAATGTGGATCACAAGCAGCGCAGAGCCACAAAAGCAGCCTGCCCTTCTCTTAAGTGCTGAGCCACAAGGGTCATCGTGGATTCAACAGCGTTCCTGTTTCCCACATCTCACTCGGCTCCACGCAGGCTGTGACGAGGGAGTATTTCTGTAATGCCTCGTTAGCCGCCGTCACGGGGCGATGTAGCTATGATGCACTCAAATCATACTGATTGATCCGTCAGCATCGTCATCCATGGGCTTGCCAGGCGCATGGCAGTGTCCCTCCAAGTTGCACAGACCGTTCACCTCCCAGAACCGGAATTCACCTTCCCAGCCAAAGGGCTGATTGATGTGCAGGCGCCTGTCGTATATCTCGCTTGTTTCTCAAGCTGTGACGATGCGAATCGGGCCATCGCAATTGTCATTGCACTTAAATCTTAGAGGGGGTCAAGTAAGGAAGATCCACTTCCCGACTTGGACAAAGAACCAGCCAAGTTGGTGGCCATCTGTCGACAAATATCATGTTCCACATTGAATGCAGTGCCACGGCTGAGAAGCTTCTCTACATATTCTCTGCCCCGAGATGGGCTCTGCATGCATCCTAATTGGGACGAGGTGGAAGAACAAGCCTCAGCCTTACGGCCCATTTAGGCAATGAAATGCAGCATGCTGCGAGACACCAGGAAGAAGGGGAAAAACCGCCGAGTGTAAGTCCCAACAGGGTAGGCCATTCAGCGATGGAGCACATATGTTTGGAGATGGGCGTCGTGGGGACTTGATGCTGCATGTCTCAAAATCCCGCTACGCGACTGGTCCTCTCGATTCTAGCATAGCTACAGAGCACGTTTTAGCCATTGCACTGCAACCGGGCATGCAGAAAAAGCTACTCCGGGGTTCTGCTGCTGCACAGCGGGTTGGAGCATGTTTTAGCCGGCAACCACCATTGCTTCAACTTGGGACCAAACGCATCTCTGCGCATCCCGTCCCGTCATGTCTCCATAGGCCACGAGGCGGCCTCACAAGGTGGCCGCCTCTGGCCCGACTTGGTCGTGTTCTTGTCCCGACTTGCTGTTCCCACGGCATGGTCTCCCCAGAGCTGGCACCAACAGGACCGTCCCGAGAAGTCGGCTGAGGACAGGCATCTGCGCCGAACAACACGCGGAGGCAGCCGGCATCCAAAATCTCACATGCTTCCCGTGCCCGGAAGGCCACCAGCCGAATTCTCACGTACCAATAATCGGACTCAATTACCTTGTACATTGTGCCGAGGCCCAGTCTAATTGGTAAAGGCTGCTTGCAAACAAGTTGGCGAGAAAAGCCTCGTTTTTTGCGCCAATGATTGTACACCTCTAGAACTTGAGCATCCAAGGGTCCCTCGTACCACCCACAGATACTTACACCACCCCATGGCCACAGGAGTATCTGCGCGTTAGTTTGTGGACACCACCACCACCATCTCCAACACGGCGATTCTCTGGCTGAGAATAGCACACACACTCTCGCGGGTTATGCTGCCTTGTCTTAGACATGCAGTTTGGGGGCGGCGGGAGGCGATGATACGGTAACCCCAAGACTCATACATCGCACGTGAGGCATATGAGCAATTCGCCGTTTCGGTCACCTGCAAATGCGGCAAGCTTGGTAGGAAGGCTGCCAAGGTCAATCCTTTACGAAGCAAAGCGCTGCGCGTTCACCACAAAGTGCCCTCCTGCGACAAACAGACAAGGCCATTACGCGGTACGCTCGAATGCCAAGTAATGCTACCGAAGAGCAACTTTGAGATCTATCGTATCACCGCTGACGGCGATCGTGCAACGGTCGCACGGATGACGAATTTGGCTTTGGATGATTGCCAGGGACCCCCGTAAGATTGATACCAAATATAGGAACCACACTAGATCGCCTGTTGGGCTAAACCCAAGGCCTTGGTATCACTACCCTCCCTTCCGTTTATTCTTCCACTTTGGCTCCTACCTTAATCTTTCCTACCCGTCCCAGTTTGCTGGGGCCTACCGTCTATTCGAAACGCACCTTTCCCTACGTGGTTTTCCATCTGATGCTCCCTCCGACGCCCTCAACACTGCCTGCTTGGAAGCGCCCTGGAAATCGGCACAGTCTAATGCTACTAGCAAGCAATATGGAGTAAAAATAGTTCTCTATCTGCTGGACAATGCGCCGATGGAAAAAAGAAATAGAGTTTGAGACTAACTTGCTCAACCGCGAGAAGGGGATGCTCATTCTGACCAGCGCTTGAGCAACTGACGTGAAGAGTGTTTCTATTCCTGGAGCAAATAATGCGGAGAAAGAAGAAGGGGAAGCAAAAGAATAAACCAGTTCAACAATCAACATCGACACCGCGGATTCGTATCATGAGCTTGTGCTGCCTGCGTGTCCCCCCAAGTCCATCTTCATCTTTGCACTAAGATTTGTGGCATTCTAAAACATGTCTCGGGAGTGAATTAGGGTCGGCGGAGTGGAACCAGCCAGCCCGGATGAGCTGGGGCCCGATGGCTGTCAGCCCGCCCCAGGTCCAACCGTCAATGCCAGTGGTCAATCAAACCGGACGATGCTACGAGAGGATTAGCAGACGTTTAAGCGACAGACGCGCTTCCAGCTGTTCATTGGTGGGGAAGAGAGGGAGCTGAGGATCTAAACGGCCGAGGAACCCCAGAGAATCTCTCTCGTGAAGCAGTAGCTCGACCAAGGTCGGCCTCGGCGCAAACACCAACCGGGACCGGGCCGTCAATATGGAGCACAGGGCAGAGGGCGACCTGCCGAAATCGAGGAGACCTAGGGTTTTATTTTGGCATCCCGAGTATCGATGCTTGCTTGATGCTTGATGTTTGATGCTCGGCATGTCACTGGCGAGCCGGGAGCTTCACCTGGGTGCTCACCGCCGCCCTCTCGGCCCATCACCTGGCTCAAGCAAGCAAGCAAGCAAGCTGTACGCACCGGTCACCGTGACAAGGCCGATAAGGCCACCTCTCTGTCTTTGGCCTCACCTTGCAAGCCCAGCGCAGTAGTAGCGCAGATGACCTCATGGAGTCCATCACCCGTCGCTTGCAATATGTATCTATCGGTGACTAGCCCTGCTCCCCGAAGCTGTCCGCGCGTGACTTGTATCAACTGGCGCAGCGTCGTCATCTTGGCCAGTCTTTGGCTCCCCCTGTCGTGCTACCAGAGACAGGCGACCCCCCCAAACGTGCCTGCGTGCCTGCGTGCCTACGCGCTCAAGAGATTCTATCAAGTTCTGCGCATTGCTCATTCTCGACACTTGCTGCACACGCCTCTCATGATTCAATCGTCCCTTTTGACGAGAGCATTAGCGAGCATCAGCGGTGACTAGCAATCCGGTCGTTTCGACGCCCCATATTCGCTGCGCCTCTTCACTGTGGCTTGCTGGAAAAAGGGTCCGCTTTTGCTTCCCCCCGGTCGCCCGTCCATGTCCGCATCCGGTATCCGCCCCGGAGTTGCCGGGCACGCCAGCAAAGGACGGCGACGAAACAGAACGGCGAGATCGTCAAGTCGTTCGTGACGTCTGTCGCGGGCTCCGAAGCTTGCAAAGACACCAAATGACTCGATGATTCCAGCTGGCGGAGCGATTCCATGGCGCCATCTGTCGGAATCTACATCGACGGACTCATCAATCGCCACAATCCGCCAGATACGCAGACGGCGTTGCGGATTACGATGCAATGGCTATGTTTCCAAAGGCATCAAATTCCGGCACTGGCAGCGCTGTCCGGGCGGATCTTGCTTCCAGAGAAGAAACAGCTGTTCCCCGTAGTTGGTCGGCTAGGCAGCCGTGAGGTCCCCGCACCCATCTTGGACGCTGACAATTATTCACGTCGGATTTCAGACAAAAGGCGGACAGATTCACGCATTGCATATTTGTAAACGATGATTACCTTATTTCCACCTTGCATAGTTTGTCAGCAATGTCCGATTGCCATCCCTTGCCCGGCAGCCTGATACTACTCCCGGCTCTCGACACCTGGAGTCAGTATCTGCTGTTGGCTCTCGCGTCTGAAGCTGTGAAACGTGCAACTTCTGCGTGTCTTCATTCACACCCTGGCTGGTCTTCCCCTGCTGGTATAGCGAACAGCGACCCGCTATCCCGCATCATTGGATTTTCTTCGATACACCCCCCTTGCCTTTTCCTTCTCATCCCATGTCAATGCCCTAGCAGATCCATGGCTTTTTTAGGGGACGAATGAGCCTCATTCTCTCGCGAAAGATAGCCCCCGATTTGGCTTGGCCTCGTTTGCTTTATTTTGGTCGTCATGCTTGTGATGTTCACAGTCAAGCGACCAAGTGCCGCTCTTACCAGCCGCGGCTCAGCTTCCGCAGCCCAGCATCGAGCAATGATCTCTGCAACGGTGGCGCATCAGTATATCGAGTCCAGGATGACGATTTTCTGGGATCCCTAGCTCCCGGCTTCGATCATTTTTTATTATCATATTCTTTTATTTTCTACTGACATTAATCCGGGCGCCTAATCTGACCAAACATGCAACGTCCTACACCCCCCTCCCCCATGTTGTTTTACGCCTTGCACATCAACACTTGAAACAATGGCCATGTTCTATTATCTGCATACTTGATGCCATCTCCACCATCAAAGACTGACTCATTGAGGCTATCACCCAACAAGGCCATAACTTTACCAGGACTTTTTTTAAACTCTCGCTTCTCGTCGCCCAAATTGGCTTGCCGCCGCGCCGTCCCTCGAGCTAGATCGGCCATATACATGATGTATCCATAGCTTGTCTTACAAACAGCCGCGCTCACTAGCTTGGCGTGCTGCATGCAGTCTTAGACTGAGGAGGCCTCAAACAGGCCTCAAACAGGCCATCTTGCATATTGCACTATCAAACAACTCTATCAGCTGCATTTCAGCTTGTTAGAGAATGCCCGCCTGACTTGGCAATTAGACGAGTTTACTCGCCGGTGCAGATTAGGCACGAACCCTCCAATTCCCCACCGTCGTACTTTTGTCATCTTAGGCTAAGCAATGCAACTCCATCATAGTCTAGTAAGTTGGCATATGCACACGCACATTCCATCGTGGTGTTACATCTTATCACAAAACATGGCACATTATCACACATACACCCTCTTCGTTTCTCTCTTTCCACTCTTTTACCCCTTGCTTTAGACTGATTCCCATTATTCTAGGCCCCGTCTCACAAGGAGCCCCCACCACCATGGGTTGTCGTATCATCGGATTGCTTCTCTCCTGTTCTAGGCTTCTTCTCTTGCCTTGGCTATAGTCCGTTGCGCACCGCTGATTGGCCTCTCTTTGCATGCAGGTAATATCCCAACAATCAAACCCAGAAGCAAAAAGGAAAAATGAAAAGAGTCATGCGGTAAAAGTTTCGTGTTGTTTTGTCCTATTAGCAGGCAACATCTTGTCCTCCTTGTTGAAACGGCCATCATTTGTACTTGGTTGCGGCAACGGAGACATGGGATTGGCTTACGGCGGGAGAAGGGTCAATTTAAACCAAAAGGTCATTTTCTTTTCTCAAATTACTCATTTCCGTTGTATATAGTTGATTATTATCTACACTTTCGTCGTAGGGGCGAAGAGGTAGTTTGTTTGTCTTCCCCCCTTTTCTATTCAGGGAGCCCGTGTAAACTAAGGCAGTAGAACTACAAGACACTGAGAGAGAAAGAAGAAAGAAATCGATGGCACGTTCTTCGCGAATAAGAAACAACACCCCTTTTTTTTCTTTTCTTCTCCTTTGTCTTTTTCTAGCGTTCTATGTAAATGTCATGAACCCCCATGCGTAGCTTCGGAATGTAGTTGAGATCCGAACAGGTGAGTTATCGCACGCCGAATGAAACAAATAAAAGGAAGAAAGAAGAAAACAGTTTCGAAATGGAAAAAATGGAATCGGCAATAGGAAAAAAAACACTCGCAATACAAAGAACAAAGACTGGTTTTGGTTATCCCAGTCCAACATGTACCGGCTTTACGCCCCCGCCCCCCTTTGCGTTGTTCGTTTCGTCTTTGAAATCGGTTGTAAAAGGCCTTTCAAAAAGAATAGCAGTAAAATAAGAAGAAAAGAGAAACACCCGCAATGGAAGGGCAAATGAAAAAAAGGAGTTTTAAACAAGAAAAAAGAATATACATGTTCGGCACGCTCTCAAAGCCATTTGCCAGCAAGCACGTAAAAAAGAGCCGCTATACTAGACAAGAACGACGTAAAAATCATGCCTCCCTTTATTGTTCTTCTTCTTCTTCATCATCTTCCCCCCAAATCTTTGGTTGAACAAAACACTTCTCCTTCGACCAACCAACTCTCGTGAGCCCACTAAACCCAATAGTCTTTTCCCACGTCGCCCCTTCATCTCCCCTTCTCCTTCATGTCGTAAAAGAAACAGAAAAAATAAAATTTCAGTTGCCAGAATGGGAAACTCCAAGACCGGGACTTGTGTGGCTCGTCTGGTTGACCGGAACAACAGTGGAATGTGTATCATCTCACCCAACCCTAATGCAAAGAAAAAATAGGAAAAAATAGAATGGAAAAAATCAAGCGAATAACCAATGAGTCATGGTGATCATCAATGTAAAATGCGAATGACCCTCTTAAACTCCCAATATGTTATTGTTCGTACACACTTTTCCTTCTTCGAGTCACTTGAGAATGAATGGTCCTAAGCTCGTCGATTCATAGCCGCAGTTGCGCCCGCGGCAGCAATGTCCCGGGTTCCGCTCACGATCCGGCCCGCAGCCCGCGGCAAGCTGCTGGTGCTTGATGTGGCAGTCAGACCCGTCAGCCCCTGGCTCACGGGCCCGGCACTCGTCCGCCGGTTGAGGCTTGCTGTGGTGGCTGCCGTGGCTCCTGACGCTCTACGCATGGAGACGGGGACCGGCTTACCGGGGCTGGCACCCAAGTTTCCCTTGCCTGAAAGTCCAGGCGGATCGGGCAAAGGACGAGACACCGAGATGGTGTTGTGGCGCTTTACCGGGGATGCTTCGCGCATAGGTAAGCGGGGGATAGGGGTGGGCACCTTTATTCCCGTGATGAATTCATGCCTGACAGCATCCTCAGGTTTCAGCCGGCGGTCAGGGTCCCATCTGAGACACCGGGCGACGAAATCAAGGAACGCCTCGTCGTCACACTTCAACACCTGCTGCAGAGTCTTGGATGAGGGGCGCCGTCTGCGGCCCTTGGATGAGACTGTCAGTCGGGGCTTGCCCATGGAGTCGAAAAAGAGCTTCTTTCTCGTGCTCTTTTCAATAAGGTGCTTTTCAGGGGGGCCGAAAACCTCCATGATGCAGGCTAGCTGCTCTTGCTCGTTTTCACCAGGGAAGATGGGCACACCCGTATACAGTTCTGCCAGAATACAGCCCACACTCCACATGTCAATCGGCAGACCGTAGGTCATACCCAATATCACTTCAGGTGACCGGTAGAATCGCGATTGAATGTAGGTGTAGACCTTTTCGCTCTCAAAACAACTAGAACCAAAGTCGATGACCTTGATTTCGGCGTGGAGAGGATGGCGTAGCAAAATATTCTCCGGCTTTAAGTCGCAGTGGATAACCTTCTTCTGCTTCAGTATAATCAGAGAACTGAGAATCTGCTTTGTGAAGCGTCTGATGATCCGCAATGAGAAACCCCTGAAGGAGTGGGCCTTGATGAACTCGTAGAGGTTCATGTCTAAAAGTTCCGTGGAAATGCAAAGATGACCACGGAAGTAGAAGCTCTGAGTGAAGTTTACCATGCTGTGTCTATTATGAGGATCCTGCAAACAAAAGTTGATTAGCAAAACATCACTCAAATTCATTTAGGGGGAAGCATGTCTCATAATGCTCATATGTATATACTCACCCACTCGCGAAGCTTTTGCAGAATGTTAACCTCAACAAGAGCTTGCTGATGAAATCTCTTCTTGTTTCTAATGATCTTAACGGCAACGAGAACTCCGAGCTTATGGTCGATGCATCGAACGACCTGACCGAAGCTTCCTTTGCCAAGAACGTCGATAACCTCATAGCGGTATGCGAGGTGGTCGCCAATTACAATCGAATAGTCTCCGCGCTCATCGTCGTAGCCAAAGTTCGGGGCGTCTGACGACAGATCGCCTACGACCTTGTTGGCGTTCTGGGTGCCGCAGAAGTACACATCGTTGTAGTCGATAATCTCACCACGCTCATAAATGTTGAGCATGGCAATGCGAATCGCCTCGTGAGGTCCAACGCGCTCCTTAGGTGAAGCCCTCTTCTTCAAGGCATCGAGCGTCCTGGCCGCGATTTCCGTCTCCTTGCGCCGGGATCCCAACTTGCGCATCTCTTCTTCGGCGATGACATCGTCCTTGTCAATCTCGGCAACATACGAGGTTGAACTGGACATGGCGCTTGAGGCCGTCTTGGGTCTCATAAGCTTGGCCATGACCGAAGGGTTGCGCGCTGGGGGCATGGTCGTAGGATCGGCAGCGGCGGCGGCATCCTTTTTGGCTGTCCACGGGTCACTCTTAGTTCTATCGTGGGAAACATAGGCAGCGTTCATGTTGCCAGCGGAGCTTTTCCTTCTCTTCGACTCAGAGAGTCCCTGAGGAACAGATGCGCTCGGACCAGAATGCTTCCCGGTTGGGAGGGAGTTCAATGTGGCAGAGGCGGGTATTCGAGGAGGCGGATTACTGTCTTGTTTCGCTTTGTCTACGACATCCTGGGGTGGAACAATGGCTCCCTTCGAGTTGCCCTTTTTCCAAGACAAGCTAAGTTTCCTTCTGAGCGTGCTCATCGAAGAAGGCGTTTGGGGTTGCTCAGCAGGTACACTCGGCGGAGGAGACTTGGGTACGGGCTTGTCTGTATTCGGTGGGCGCGGGCCAGCAGGTTTCTGGTGAGGAGTTTTGTCATCAAACAGTGTTCGATTGACATTAGCGTGCTTCGAGTATCCCTGCGTGGTGTTGTTCTTGGGGAGTGATGAGGACAAAAACGGAGTCATGTTCGATTTGGTGGTATTCAAATCTTTGAAAACCAAGGAAGAGTCCGAAGAAGAGGTCGTCGCGTCTGGCGGGCTTGGGGTTCTGCGATGATGAGTTCGGTGTGCCGAAGTACTGCTTCTAATGGGCGGCAATGGCTCCATGGCATCATCATAGCGCGTCTTTGCAAAGAATGAGCTCTTTGATGCTGTCATCGGAGTCGTTGGCGTCTTGGGAAGCTGCCGTGAGGTCGGTGGGCTCATGTTTCGCTCATCCTGCATTGCGGCCACTTTGGCAGATGTAGGTATGTTCAAAGGACCAAGGTTCAGTGGTGGCAGTCGAAGAGGCTCTAAACTCTTCTTCACCTGCGTGTTCTTCTTCTCTTCGGCTCTGGGCATCGCGGGCGCGTATGCCGCTGTCTTGACGCTCGGCTTACGTTGCAGTTTGACAGTTTCCATCGCGGGTGCTGGGGCCGCGACGCTCGTGGTAGAGTTGCTGGTGCCAAGGTTGATTGTGATGCTGTCGAGAGTACCGAGGCTGGACTTCTTCTTGGCCAAAAAGTATGCATCGGCCTCGTTGTCCTTTGGAGATTCAAAAGCTTTGGGGATTGCAGGAACAGGGGGCACATCTTCCTCGTCACCCGAAGGCAATGAGCCGTGAGTAGCAGTATGCTTTGGAGCGGGTAGTCGAGATACGGAGGATGACTGCGATATGCGCGGCTGTAGAGAGCCAGTAGACGTCCTCACGGTGTTGAAGCTAATGGTAGAACCAACGGAAAGACCAGAGCTGTACGATTTTCTGCTGATATCTGGCGTTGTCCGGGACGACGATGGCGTGGCAGAGGCCTTCCTAGGAATCATTGACGGCGATCTAGAGGCGGCTCGCGTCTCCATCGAAACAGGTGGGTTTGCTGGCACATTTGAAACTTGGCTTGAGCTCATGGACTGTGGCATCATGGACATACGCTTCAATCTTCTGGTATCAGTTGGGCTGATGGTTCGGGCACCTAGGCCGGTTGCATGAGAGGCATGGCCCGTAGGCATGACGGATGCCCGCCGCCCAGAGGATGATGGCGTCAGTCCCTTGCTCCCAGGGCGCGGCGATTTGGGAGCAGGGCGAAGTTGCTCGGGCGTGAGCGAAGTTAAAATGTTTGTTTGGCTGACCACCGGCGAGGGCTGCACCGACTTCGCCTTGACGCTCCTAGCGGTGGTGGCGAAAGTGCGGGTGGTATCTGCTATATCAAGGGAGGCTCTGGTCATATCGCTGGTCCTCTCCGAGAAGAGACTGGGGCGGCGTTTCGAGGAGCTCCGCGTGACCGTCTCCGCGTCGGCAACGACGCCAGGCCCAATAGATTTTCGAGGGGGTTTAGCAGCGGCATTGGAACCAGAGACTGGGGGATACTGGTTCGAGCGGCGGGTGCGTACTCCAATAGTCGCTGTGGACGCATCGATGGAGCCGGACGTGGTTGAGATGGATGAGGCGCTGTTCTGTCTCGACGCGCTTGGCCTGTGGAGGATGGATCCCGACCTCGTGGCTCGCGATGACGAGCCCGAAACACCAACGCGCGTAGCACTGCCATTGGGATTAGCGGCCGATTTGTCGGACATCCTCCTGTCGGCCATGCTTAACGAAGATTCGACGTCACTGCGTGACGCCGCGGGAGAAGGATACTTGTTGCGGCGGAATTCAGTGCTGGAGCCGGCGGATTCGATGCTGGTGTGGAGGTCGTCGAAGCTCACAGAGGGTAGAAAATCGAAAGAGCCTGTGGTGGTAATTGTTTGTTCTGCCTGGGTTGCCTGTCCATTTCGACCGTAGGAAAAGTGAGTGTGGTTGGCGGATGATGTGGTGCTGAGCATTGGAGAATTGGATATCGAGCTGTTGCTCCTCGAGGTCGCCGTCGGTACACGACTGGATGATCTGGTATATGTTCTACAGTTGCCATAGCATCAGGTCAGTACTCTTATTCGCCCTTTTTCATTTTTTTCACCCGAGCCTTTGCTTGTCCCCTTTAGAGATGAGAGTATGTAATGACGAGCCGAGGCCCTCTCCCTCTCCTCTCTACTCCTCTCCTCTCCTCTCTCCTCTATTTCTAGGGCCGTCGACGGGAGTTCGAGATCTTACAGGCGAGGTGACGTGTTTGCTGGTCGAGGCCCAGCAGGCGCCTTGTGCTTAAGGGTCATAGAGTTCGCAGTGTCGCGAGCGGGAGCCGACGATGCAGGTGTGCGGCTGCGTTCTGGCACACGAAGAGTGGAGGGTCGTTCGCTGGGAGCGTCAAGCCTCAGTCCGGTCAGGGAGCTGAGAGCGTGCGAATGGCTACCTCATCCCGACCCGGGCCTTGGTCTTTGTTGGGCTTCTGGCTGTGGCTGCAAGGCAAGGCAAGCGCAGGTCTGGTGGAAGCTTGCGAGACGCCAACGGCAGCCTGCCTCCAGGGAATACGGATTGCCGACGATGCGTGAGGCGAAAGGGAAAAAACGAAAGGGGCGGCTTGGAGAAAGCGTCCCAGGTCGTAGGTTGTTTTGCGAGAATCGGGGGTTGCACGCTTTCAGTGGCCCTTGGGCTTGGGCTTTGGGGCGACAGGGCCACCTAACCTGACCTTGGCTACAGCGCAGGTTATAGCACCTGGCAAGCCTAGGAACGCTCGTGGCTAACTGCCGCACTAGCCCCAAGGCCGCTGAATGCTAGAAGGTCGGTCAGGTCCAGGGCCTGAGTCGCGGTAGCCACTTAGCGGTTAGTGCTTGGACGGGCAGCCAAGGGAAAAGTGTGGGTGGGGAGGTTCCGGTACCTCGTGATGTGGAGCGCGCGTGAGGATTTGGGTGGTGTCACTGCGGTAGCGCGAGGGGAAGAGACGAGCGGGCGAGGTACCGGTACAGCGAGACGGTTGTTTTGACATGGAAGCACGATCAAATCAATCACAGCATCGATTGCGGTTGGGGGGAACCTGCCAGGCAGTGCTCTGCGATTGTCTGCACGTCGTATTGAAGCCTAGAATTGAACTCAGACGCCTAGTACGAGTATGCATACCTGTGCTCTTATTTGATTGATCTTCAGCATTCAAGGTTTCAATGTTTCTTGTTTCAAGGTGCTTTTCAATCAATATGCTTTGGGTGGCGGCCACGATTACCTGTAATTAATTACACGGCGGCGTCATGGGTAATTACATGGCTACTCCAGGTCCATGCCAGATGCTACATACGGGGAGCTTGAGCATCAATACACTCCATTTTATAAAATGAGGAGCATGAAACAGCCTTATATCAATTTCAGCTCCATCCCATCTCACTTTGGCATCTGTTTAATATCATTCCCCTTGTTTTATTGTTTTCTGATGAACAATTGGCCCCCTCGTCAATTTACTCCCACCGGACCTGTAGATTGCAATTCATGAAACAAGAACGATGATCGAACGGGTTTTTGCCAAGGCTGCGTTTACTCCCACTTTTTTTCTTTGCTTTTTTCGCATCGGATCTCATTAGGCACTATTCTCTTTCTTTTCTTTTTCCTTTTTTCCTCAAGAGTTCAATTCCTCTCGAATTTTTACGCCACTCGTGAAAGCGGGTACTGCCCTCAATTGGCCTCCAACCTTGCTTAAGCGCCCGCCTCATCGGTCCAAATCGAGGTTCCAGCACAAAGTACAAGTACGAAGCTGCAAGCAACCCCATGACGACGTGGTTTTTGCGTGGCACTGAAAAAGGAGAATGCCCGGCTTCTCTCCTTCATCTTGCTCGCTTTATCTCGCCTATCATTTGGGCATCTCCACACTGCCAACCCCTCCATGTTCCCTTTCGAACTCCTCGATCTCTCGTTGCTCATAAAGCAGAGTTCTATCAATTGGGCCGTGTTCCATAATACGATGTGCTATTACAATCAAATGATGTGTAATAAAACAAAATAAGAGAAAATACAGCCCTTGCAGACTTGCTGCACATGCTTCGGTTGTATCATCACCACGCGCAGGTCATGCGGTTCATCGCCTACAATACCTATTTGTCATGTATGTATGTAGGTATGTACTCAATCAGAATGAATGCCGCACATTCGTCTGGCCGACTCAGGTGCGTCCACGTATTGCATCAATCCAAGAATGGTCAGCAACCTATTAGAACAGGCGACATTTGAGGGCTTCGCTTATGCCCGTCCGCCCACGATGCCAATGCCAACAGCCAACCTAATGAGGTACATGCAGCATACAGGTGCCGACAGTGTCCTTGGCAGAGGCAGCGCAGGTAGAATGCAGGTATCCCGTCGTGCTGCTTTGCCGTTGCTGCAGTTGCCGCTGCAAGGATCAGCTCTACTCAATGTTTTGTTTGTGTGCCGTGTCCCGTTTAGGAAATGGCCTTTGGGTCTCCGTTTTCGAGAGCCCGCTGCTGGATGTTAGTGATTCTTGTTCGCCCTCCGGCTTTCCTGACGTGCCAATGGGACAGCTTTGGGGCTTGCAGAGTGGTGCCATGATTGGCTGCAGGTTGTCAGATCTTGCAGACACTTAGAGTGGTGCAGCTGGCAGTGCTCCGTTCCTAGTACGGAAGCTCTCACGTTGGGGCTCTTCTCCGTCCATGCATCTCCATTGTTGGGTATTACTTGGGTACCCTATGGGCCGCATTGGGTTGCCACTGTCATCCTCCTCCGGTTGATTGTCATAACAAAGTGGCGGGAGACCCTGGAGAGCCAATTGCTGGTCCAGTCGTTGATGGCTCTCGTTGTTGTAACTCATCACCATTGTACAGGTTAAGTCGCCGTCATATACGGAGTGCTGTAGGCCCATTCTGCTTGTACTACAAGGACTACAAGGACAAGGCCGGGCTTTGGACTCGACGCAGAGTGCGGAGCATCGACATGGGAACATGACCAGATCCCAAAGATTGATTGCTGCTCCATAGCATCCACAAGACGGTTCTGCACAGTTGTGTCATCGGTCCGCCACGTATCGTTGTGATGGAGCCATAGCAACGGTTGACCTTTATCCACCAAGCCTAAAACCGTCGCCGTGCATATATCACTTGACGTAAATAGCTCTTTGCGGTGAGAGCCCTGTAGACCGCCTTGGGGCCCTATCAACTTGCTCAGATCAGCTCCATAATGCTGCATGCCCGGACAGGGTGGGCATGGCATGGCATTGCTGTTGCAGCTGTGTACAGTACGGTACGATACGATACGAGTTCCGCGTATTGTTAATTTGTTTGTCTACAGTATTCATCTTATTGGTCGAAATACAACATCCACGAATAATTCGTCGCTTCATCTCGAAGCATTGTGGTTGCTCTATCCGGAGTCAACCGGACACAGTTGTCGAGGCAACGCCCTAAAGCCGATTGAGCACCTGCACATTGTGTGTGTGTGCGTGCTTTCTAATGCTACGCTGCATATCAGGGCGAGCTACCAATTGAACCCTTCATCTTTTAGCGGCCGCTGGCTAGCGCTATTCGCAATCCCCAGAATTAACGGCCGGCGAATCAGTAGCTCTGGAGGCGAGCGTGTGAAGTGCCGTCCCAAATCTGGGTTGGAACAAGTGTGGCGCCGCTACGCCACAGAGTGAGATCATCGCCTGCCGCCTCGCGCGTCACATGCCGAGCTTAACCTCAACCTTCTCCTGGCTGCTAGTTATCGCTATCGCTGTCATCCATCGTCCATCGTATCGTATCGCATCGTTCTGCGACATGATATAGTCCCCGAAGGAAAGCGGCAGCACTAGCCAGCTCATCACATGCCATGGATGACTTCGCGGCAGAGCTAATGGCCGCCGGCCGAGATGAATCGCCTGAGCGACCGCCTGAGCGCAAGGCACCTGCGGAACTCGATCCATCTACGGCATCACCTCAGCGATCCGGCCTGCGGGGCGGCCTTGCGGCCCTCCGAGAGAAGGCGAACATTCAAGACCGCTTAGTAGAAAAGTGTGTATGTCGTTGCCAACGAGAATGACGATGCTAATGTTGTATCGTGCAGACTCCTTCACCAAGTCATCCCGGATGAAGACAGCCATGGCGTCGAAGTCTCTATATCGTCAGACGGTGCGGCGTACCCGCAGCGGCCTGGCTTCACCCTTCCCACCATGTCCAACAATTTCCGACGGTTCAACGCCCGTATTGGTGTAGTCTTCAAGTTCCAGGCCCGGATGACGCGCATTCTATCCTGGCGTAAGCCCTCTCACACGCTCTCTCTACTCGCCACATATACCTTTGTCTGCCTTGACCCCTATCTCCTCTGCGTGCTGCCTATTGTGGGAATACTCTTGGGCGCCTTCATCCCAGGATTTCTAGCACGGCATCCGGCACCACCAAAGGGGACTCTGTCCAGCGAACAGAGCATGGGCTATTCTCCAAGAGGACCTCCACTGGCACCGGCAGCGACAGTTCGGCCCGCCAAGGAGCTGAGCAAGGACTTTTTCCGAAACATGGGTGACTTGCAGAACTGCATGGACGACTTCACCCAAGGACACGACATGGTTGTGGCGCTGCTTGTGCCCATTAGCAATTTCAGCAACGAGGCGCTCTCCTCGGCCGTGTTTCTCTTCCTCTTCGCGGCGGGCGTCTTCATGACCATTGCCGCGCACATGATCCCGTGGAGATTTGTGTTCCTCGTAGGTGGATGGGCCGCCATTGGGTCGGGACATCCCGCCGTCTCTCGTCTGCTGGCTGCCACGCGCGAGGAGCACATCCAGCCTAGGGAGGAGAAGGCCAAGACGTGGATGGACGACTGGATCGCAACCGACGTTATCCTCGACTCGGCCCCCGAGACGCGCGAGGTGGAAATCTTTGAGTTGCAAAAGGCCTCTGGGGCGGGCGAGTGGGAGGCCTGGCTCTTTTGTCCGTCGCCGTACGATCCCCTGTCGCAGCCTCGCATCGCTGGCGAGCGGCCACGCGGCACGCGCTTCTTCGAGGATGTGATGCCGCCGGAGGGCTGGGAGTGGAGTGAGAAGAAGTGGGCGCTGGATCTCTGGAGCAGAGACTGGGTCGAAGAGCGCATCATTACGGGGGTCGAGGTCGAGACGGAAGGGGAGCGGTGGGTGTATGATATTTTCAACGATCGCGAGGAGCGCACCGGTGTTGTCGACCAACCCGAGAAGGCGAGTACTCGAGCAGGGGCGCATATGAGCTGGGAAGAAGGCGAAGATGGTATCGGCAAGAAGGGGGAATGGAGACGGAGGCGGTGGGTGAGATTGGTCAAGAGAAAGGTTTCAGCGGCTGTTTCTGGATCGCAATAGTATTTTATTAATATCATGGGATTAGCAGGGTTTTGGTTTAGTTTTTATTCTTTATTATATTCACATGAGCCAGTCGGCTTTTGGTGAGACAAGATTGATACACGTCAAGTGTGAAATTGTATTGCTGCATGCGTGATGATGCTTATTGTACAGGCTAATGTTGCCGCTATGTTACGCTAGAGAATCAGGTCGAGCTGATTGATATGCAATTTCTTACCCATCCCACAAAATCAAGAGAAACAAATGCAAATGAAGAACAAAATAAAAAAAGTCATAAAACCCCTCGCTATGGCGCCGATGCGTTGTAGCTGTTCCCTGCATTAATTTCGTGTACATCATTAACACCCCTTTCATCTCGCAAAAAAATGACGAGACTATTGCCCCTCTCACGACGATATGGTCATCTTATCCAGAATCTTGTAGATGCCAGCGGCCCGACCGTTCTCATCGTCAAGCTCCGCGACCATCTTGCGGGCCCGTTCGATGAGGGTGCTGACGACCTGACGGGTGTAGTCGAAGCTGCCCTTGGATTCCATGTAGGAGACGGCGTAGCGCTTGACCTGCACGTCTGTGGTCTTTTGCTTGAGTATGTTGATGAGCTGGAGGTCGACCGGGTCGGCGCGGATGCTGTGGATGACGGGGAAGGAGAATTTGCCCTCCGTCAGGTCCTCGCACATGCCCTTGTTGTGGCTGTACTCGCTCGATGACAGGTTCATGTAGTCGTCGCGGATCTGGAAGATGAGGCCGATGATGTTGACGAGGGGCACGCAGTCGACGTTGGTGGTCGACTCCGCCTGCATCAGCTTGATGCCGAGGCGGAACAGGCCGCCAGTCTTGTTGCCCACCATCTCGAGGTAATCGTCTTCCGTGGGACAAGTGAGGGTGTCTCTCCAGAAGAGGTCCATGCCCTGGCCGCGGTGCAGGTTGAGCAGCTCCTCGGCGAACAGCTGGATGACGTTCTGGTTGCCGAGCTTGACGAGCTCCTGCAGCGCGGCGAAATATATGTAATTCGCGGAATTGATGGTCTGGGCGACGCCGAAGATGTTGTGGGCGACGGGAAAGCCGCGGCGCAGCTCGGACGAATCCTGAACGTCGTCGACCAGCAGCGAGGCCTCGTGGAGCATGCCGACGACGCTGGTGATGGCCTTGAGGCTCTCGGGCGGCACGTCGAGGAAGGCGTTGAAGGCGGCGATGATCTGGGAGCGAAAGTCCTTGCCCGGGTGGCTGGTGGAGTACTCAAACGGGCCTCTTACGATGTGCTCCTTGTCGTCGGTCCAAGTGCCGCGGCCGCGAAAGTCAAAGTCATCGTGGGCGAAGCGCGCTACGTCGGGAGGCGCCGAGGGATTGATTTGGTGCTGCATGTCGTCTTTGCCGTTGTTGCTGGTGATGTTCAGGTTGTTGTTGGTGCTGTTGAGCTCGCCGTAGTTTACTCGCTTGGAGCTTCTCCGGGGCGGAGGTTGAGGGTGCAAGGGCCGCTTCGCCATTTGTTCTGGGCGTTTGCCTAGCTTGGAGCGTGGGTCAAGCCACTCGGCTTCGCTTTGGAGCTCGATTAGGGGTTCGACAACGGCAGCGGCAGCAGAGCCGGAAGCGGAAGCGGAACTCGAAGATTCCAGACGTGGGAGGGACGAGGCAAAGGCGTTGTTAAAGGTGAAGCTCTGGCTCTGACGCTGTCGCCGAGACTGACTGCTGGATGTCCTGGGAGGGATTGCGCCTGGGGAGACTGTGAATTCGGACTGCATTGGAATCGTTTTCACCAGAGGCGGATTATGGTCTTATACTTGCAGATGCTGCTGTGGCGCCAGCTGAGGGCCGTGGAGCTGGTTGGAAGTGGCGGGGTCTGGTGGTGAACAAGTCGAGGTGCGGAGTACATGTGCATACCGCAAGTTTGGTTCACCGGAGCTCTACGAGTGCTCGTACTGGACTACATATGTGTACAGGCGGGGCTCGAGTGATTAGTAGAAGACATGATAGTTGACAGCGTTGCCCGCGGCCCTATCAGAACGACGCCGGACTGCAGAACCTGCAGAACGGGGATGCGGTTTATGCATGTTGGCTGCAGTTGAGAGCTTCGGGAAGCACCAGAAGACCGTGTGGTCGCCGGTTTGCCGGGTTCGATGATGAAGTTGGCCGAGCCGAGTTATGCTGCTTGTCCTCGCAGCTGCTTGCATACGTGGTTCGGCAAGGCTGGAGATGAGGAATTCGCGTCAGGATGGAGGGGATTTGGTGCAACGGACTGTAGCCTGGCTAGTCAGAGTGCCTTTGATGGCAGCCTATCTAGGTAGTGTTGAGTTGAGTCGATTGGCGGAGCGAAAGTACGTATGCATGATACTTTGTGCTTGTGATAGTATCAGGCAGTTACCAAAGACCGTCCATATCAAGAGTTGTAAACTGAATCGAGGCAATTTGATGCTACGCGGTCACTTCAGCACCCGTCCCGACTAGTCTTAAGAAGGGATGGGCTCTTCATGTCAACTGGGTTCTTGGGTAAACGCGTCATATGGCAATTGGTGCAGAATTAGATCGACCAAAACGTGGAGCAGGGCTGCGAAGCGAGGAGTATGGAGTCCAGTATCACAAGCAGGACTTCTTGGAATCGATCCATAACCTTCCCAGCATGTGACGTGCTGGGGCTAAGTTTCAGCTCTAAGCTCAACTCGTATGCCATTGCATGATTGAGTGAGAATAGCCTTGGTTTGCCGCTTCGGTTCGGGTGCTGCAGTCTGATTATGCATGCGCCTTATTAGTAAAGATGCCTAGGGTCTGTGATGGAGACATTGAGAGTTGAGCTGGAGCCAGCTCTAAGCTTATACGGGCGTTGCGGAATAGCTGCATATCCGCGGCAAAGCCCGCATGTCGAAATACTCTTGATATACATCTTCGCGACTGCCATTGGCGGAGGATATAATTGGATCCTCGCATGTACGGAGTACAATCTTAATGTTAGTCATCCAATCTCCAGTCATGGGCTGAGCTGAGCTTCCAAGACATCAATCAAATCGTTCTGGTCGAATCATGCCGGGCACCTTTTATTGACAAGGTCTAGCTTGCTAGGGTCTAGTGTAATTTTCGTCGAGTTAAATGGCGTGCAGCCGTCGACCGCTGCAAGCACTGCAAGTTTCAGAGCCTGGCCAGGTCCCTTTCGGCGCTCCCGCGAAGCACTAGCCGGCCGTCACAGTGGAGCTTAATCACTGCCACCCCGCCTGTAGGCCACTAAACCTCTCGATTTCGTGCGTGCCTGTACTCTGTAAGGCTCCCCGTCTCCCTGGATTGCTCGCCGTTGCCGGGGAAATGAGCAGCGGCAGCCACATGATGCTGAACCAGCCCTCTGGAACCTCCCGGCAGATGCCTTGCTTTTTTGTCATTGCACGGTCATTGATTGACGCAAGTTGCATTTCGCATCACCTCTCCCTGCTTGTTGATCCTCTCTCTCTCTTTTTATGCCATTGCTTCCAGTCCTCCTTTGATACCCCCAAGCTGGATGCTTTTATACCTTCTCTTTCGCCGTGTATTGACATCACCGCACCATATCCTGGCATCTAATTTGCCAGCACGAACATCTCACTCCAATACCTTCGTTTCTCAAAATTAACTGCATCCCACATCCCCACCCACTAATAAACAAAGCAAACAAAGAGGAAAAAAGAGGAACCCTGTGTTTTTATTTCTTCGCCAATTTATTTAGATTCTTGCTGTTGTTGTTCCTCCCTATCGACACAGGATCAGCCAGTCCTTATTAACCAAATAGTCATACCCGCTGCCATCGATTACCGAGATTACCATTACCCGCCCCCAATGGAAGCTCTCCTGTCACTCGCTTTCGACAACCTCTCCTCCTACGATGGGCCCAAGATCCGAAAGGGTCTGCGCCAGGTAGAAGGCTTGCTGGCGCAAATCTGCCTGTCAAACGCTTCTTCGGGGCGAGGACGATCCTCTTCCTTGTCCTCGACTGTGCCCAACGACGACGACGATGCCTCCGCCGTTGCCCCTCGCAAGGATCTCGCCCAGCTCACCCAGGACCCGGCCTTTCGCGAGTTCTTCAAGCTGCAGGAGGGATTCGAATGGAATGTTGCCATGCGCTTGATCAGCACGCTGGATAGGCTCATGGCCAAGGGTAGTGACGGCCAGAACGATTTACTCATTCTCAGTGCGCTTGACCTTATTCAAGGCGTCACCCTGCTGCACCCCCCCAGCAAATCTCTGTTTGCGCGGGAGCAAAACATGAATGTAAGCCATGAATCCCAAGGCTCTTATGAGGAATGCTCCGGGCTGACCACATATCCTTCTCTTTCGCAGCTCTTGTTAGATCTCCTCGAACCTTACAACTGCCCGGCGATCCAGTCTGCTACCCTGTTGACTCTCGTCGTCGCTCTCATCGACACGCCTAACAACACACGAACTTTCGAAGGACTTGACGGCCTCATGACCGTTACATCGCTCTTCAAATCGCGATCCACCTCTCGTGAGGTCAAGCTCAAGCTTGTCGAATTCCTCTACTTCTATCTCATGCCCGAAACACCCTCGCCTCCCCGCGCTGACCAGCGGGAATCTGTCTTCCAGCGCAGCCCCTCGAAGCTTGTTACCGGCTATGGTGTCGACGGTAGAAACGGCCGCAAGCGTGCTAACAGCAACGGGGTCATCACACTGACCACTGCGGAGAAGCAGCAGCTCCTGAGTCGCCATCTTAGTAGTGTGGAGGACTTGGTCAAGGATTTGAGAAACTGCGCGCCTTTTGGCGGTATTGTATGCTGAGTCTGGTACTAGCATATGACGCAATGGATGAGGGCTGAAGGAAACGTTTGGGCTTCTTTTTCTTCTTTTTTCGGTTCTGTTTTTTTTTCATTGACCACCATCACAATCTCCCCCTGAAGTATCTTTCTTCAGCACATCACATTCTATTCTTTTCTTTATACCCCGAGCTAGCCTCGCTATTGGGTTTGGGGTTTGTGGCGTTTGGGATCTGCAGTCACTTACATCAAATGGCTGCGAGCATGAAAAAGAATCATGCAAGGAATTTTTGTTCAATTTTTTTTGCGTTCTTGTCCTCTCCCATTACGATGGGAAGAATCTTCAAGATGAGAATTTGGACGGTGTTGTGTACTACCAGGCTAGGCGTTTAACTCAATAGAAGGGCATATAAACCTCAAAACATCTCTTTCTCCATTAATCATTAAGCCCTTTCCTTTCAGCTATCAAGGCTGTTCATGGCCTAGGTGAGAATTCGGATCATGGTCCGGCATTGGCGGGCTTGGTAACGGTGGACTAGGCAATGGCGGATTGTCTAATGGCGGACTGTCCAATGGTGGACTGGGCAATGGCGGACTGGCTAATGGGGGACTGGGCAAGGGGCTGGTTGGAGAAGGCAATGGCCATAACCCGTCCGACCCGTGTAGCTCGAATCGTCCGTCCGTAGTCTCCGACGCTCGGATATCCGCCAAAGCCATGCTGCTGACGCCGGACTTGGGCGAAAAGACTTCGGAGCCTTCCACTTCCATCCGCTGGTCCGTCGCGAGCTCGACGGGATCCGGGGCGGATGACGGAGACCTGACTGTGCCTGCATCAGTCACGGCGCCGGACGGCGTGACGGAAGAGACCATTGTCCAGCGCTGCGCCGCCTGGGCCTGCGGCGACAACTGGGTATTGGCCATGGGGATATCACCTGGGGCGGCACCGTTTGCGCCTCCGGATTGTAGGGAGGCGTCGTTGTATACGCGACGACGCTCTGCAGCATTTCTCCGCTTTGTGAGATAGAACCACACTGCTGCCGCGACGATGAGACCGCCGCCCCACCACTGCGCCCGACGGCGATACCCGCTTCCGCCCCGGGAGAGAGGCCCCCGGACGACGAGGACCCGGAGTTCGTTGGAGTC
>PNRQ01000296.1:0-38339 GCA_003439915.1 Trichoderma atrobrunneum | reverse complement strand
AGCGTCTCGCTGCAGCGAGCGAGGTCTCAGTGCCGGCAGGGCCGGTAGGAACAGCAGGGCCAGTGGTAACAGGAGAAGAACCGCCAGAGGTCTCAGCCGGAGGGGTAGGGTAGACAGGAGAAGTCTCGGTCTCAGCAGGTCCGGTAGGAACGACAACGGTGTCGGTACCGGCAGGGCCAGTAGGGACGACGACAGTGTCAGTGCCGGCAGGGCCAGTGGGAACAATCACAGTCTCGGAAGCAGCAGGGCCGGTGGTGACGGGAAGCTGGCCACCGGAGGTTGAAGCAGGAGGAACAGGATATCCGGGAGCAGTCTCGGAGTGACCGGGGTGGCCAGGGTGGCCAGGGTTTCCGGGATAGCTGGGAGTTGAGTGAGGCTTGCCGGGGTGAGTCTTGGTCTCATCGCAGTCCTCGCTGCTGGAGTGAGGCTTGCCGGGACCGCCAGGACCTCCAGGGTGAGAAGGAGGGGTAGGGTAGACGACAGGAGAGGTCTGAGGCTTTCCAGGGTGCCGGGGTTGCCAGGGCCGCCAGGGTAGCTGGGAGTGGACTGGGGCTTGCCGGGGTGAGTCTTGGTCTCGTCGCAGTCCTCATCACCACCGTTGCCAGGCTTGCCAGGCTTGCCGGGCTTGCCACCAGTAGGCTGAGAAGGAGGAGTAGGGTAGACCACGGGAGTAGTCTGAGCCGGGGGAACGGGGTAAGCGTTCGAAGAGCTGGCGGGAGGAACGGGGTAAGCGTTCGTGGGTGTGCTGGCCGGGGGAACGGGGTAGGCGTTGCTTGAAGAGCCGGCAGCCGGAGGAGTAGGGTAGGCGGGCTGGGAAGTAGGAGCAGCGCCGCCGTCAGTGTGTGTGGCCGTGTAAGTGACGCAAGAGCAGGCAGAGCTGAAAGCGTTGTAGTCGGGGCAGTTGGCGTAGTCTGTGGGAATAGCCGCGTTGGCTGTAGTGGTGCCGGCGAGCCAGCTGAAGCAGGCGCCAGTGGCTTCGGCGCTGAAGCGTTCATCGATCAGGTTGCGGTAGCAGTTGTCCTGCTCGCAGTTGGGGTAATGCGTAGCATTGGCCGCGCCAATGGCAATGGCGCCAACAACAAAGGCGCCCTTCATGATTAACACAATAACAATAAAACTTCTTAGGAACTGTCTTGCTGAGGGTATAAACGAATGAACCTCTCAGTCAAAAGACGTAAGAAAGAAAGTGAGTCCAGCAAAAGAGTGTGTTGGGATAGGGAAGGAAAGAAGGGTTCCGAATCTGGGGACCACGGGGACGGACGGTAGCCTTATATCTCTGCAGGCTTCCAACTTCCATTGGAAACAATCGAAAAAAACTGGCTCGGCCAAGGTGCCCATGGTGCTAGCCCGGAATACGAAAATAACCCTGCACGGGTGGTCCAGGTGGTGAAGCCGAAAACGCTGGGTCGTATGTCCCGTGCTGTGTGCATGATTTGAGAGGAGGAGGTCCAGGATCCATCTCCTTTGAGGTGCAGCCGCAGCCGCCACCCGATACGCAGCTCCACCAGCCAGGCACATCAGCACATGCGTCGGTACCGGTACAAGCAGAGCAGCATCTGCATACTGTACTGTGCTATGTTGGGAGGCGGCGCGTGCAGGCCACGAGGGTGGGACCGCTGGTGCCAAAGGTGCATGGCAGGGGTGGCAGTACTTCGCACATACAGCACTGTACGGCTCGAAGGCGAGAGGTCAGCCTTCGACGAGAGCGAAGGCGTGCTTCTCCACTGTGCGCCCCTGACTAGGCTCTTAGCGCAACAGTGTTTCCGCCAACGCAAGTGCAGGGAGGGCCTGGCAGCGCCTCGCAACCTGTTGACGACCTGTCTCTCAGGCTCTCAGTGGTGGTTCCTTGACCAATCCTTTGCGCCTGTTAACCATTTCCTGCTTCTGTCTCAACAAGGCGTCTCTGGCCGTCGCTTGTCCTTTCGCTTGCTCAACCGCTCGCCATTCGCTCGCTTTTCCTTCTCGCTGTTTGTTTCTGCTCATCTCGCAATCTCGATCATGCTTTGGGCAGCGATGTTTAGTTGTCTGGCCCCGTCTCTACCCCATCCCCTCGCTCTCGGCGAGTCTTTGGAAACATGCACCCATCCATCGCAATCTCTGAAAGGACGAAACCCCCTGTTCACCTAATACGGAGAAAGGCGGTCATTGTGCTCTGTCATCAAGTACAGTATGGTATAATACTTGGTCATGAATAGGAGTACTCCGTACTAGTACTCCATTGTATTAGTCGTCGTAGAATTCCCTGGAAATTGAACAACACTCGCACCTCAATTAAGGGACACAAGGTATTTTCCTTATTCCTTTTTTCCGGCCCTCCCATGTCCCACAATTTCCACCCCACGGACAGCCCCTCCATGCCAGTGCGACCAAATGTTGTACAAAGTCTGAATTGGGTCGTGGCCGGATGGGGGCAGGATGCTCACGGCATCATGAGTGAGGTACGGCATTCGTATGCCGTTGGCAAAGGTGCTAACATTAGCAACCGATACTCGTGTTACCATGTGCCAATATGGCAATATCAGACTCAATGTAACACGATGTAAGGCATGTATTGTCCAGAGCTGCTCAAAGTTGGTAGGCCACCGGAAATGATCAGCAAGGCGACACGCCTGAGTCTCTCTCTGTCCAGGCTCATTGGCGAGATTCGTATCGGTGATCCGAAATTAGAAATCATACCATGCCCTGTTTCTACACAGTTCGGCGGTTCGGTCGCCTTATGTAATAGCAATCCACTGTACCTGCTGTATGAAGACGGTCAGGCTTATGCTCTGCATAGAGAGACAAGACCTGCAGCTTCCTAGACAATATCGATAACGAGGAATTAAGCGCCCGCCATCTCAGCTGCTCGGTGAGACACTTTCGCTGTATGTCTTGCCGAAGGCGTCAATTGGTTTTGTAACGTAGACAGACATTGGCAAAGTGAATGCCTACTGCGTCACATATCGTTATTTGAAGGCATGGTGGTAACTGGCATATGGTGCGAATTGATGTGCGTCTGCGATTTGCTGAGACTTTGACGGCTTTTTCATGATGAATTGTTGGCCATCAAGAATACCCGGGAGCTTGCAGAATGAAAGGCTGTGCTGCCATCGTTGTGCTTCTTTGCAGATCCATTCAGGCAGCACCGCATCCTGTGTGTAAAGCTATTCCCATCGATTTAGAAAGACAGCCTGCTGCAAACACACGGCCGTTTCCTCATGTCCTCACCATCGTCTTGTCACTGGTTGTTACTATTCTTGTTTCCGATCGTCTCTCCCTCCCTCCGCTCCTAGTCGGGCACGTCACCGGGTTGACGGGTCGCCGTGCCGTTGCAAGCGCTCTGTTTGCATGTATGTACTCCGCACTGTTCGTACCAGTGACTGCCAACAGTAATTCGCAGCATTCACACTAATATCACCGTTGTTACGGCACCGGAAATGCAGAGCAGGCTGCCAAGGCGCAAAAGACTGCAGTCAAGCAGCGTCCCGCGCGAAATGGTTGGCTGTGGTGCGTCCATGAGGTGTGGCTGTTTGTTGCAGCGGCTTAGGGCGTACTGTGGTAACTTCAATTCGGGCCGCCCTAACCACTCAAATTAGCAGGGGTGTTGCTTGCTGGGCTGTGCTGATCTGTTTGACAGTAACAGGGGTGGTGGAGTGAGTCAAAAGAGGGATCATGCTGGCTGAAATATGGATGAATTGAGGATGATGATGGCAGAATGACCGCGCGGGATTACTCGAGTGCAGAGATTCGGAAGAGCTGGAACTTGCAGGAATTTCCGTGACCAATCGATCCTTCCCGAAGTGCCGCTGCGCACTCAGGAAGCTGCGATCCAGCTGGAGCGGTTGGGCTGGGATGATCGCGGCTCGCTGTGATGGACGGCAGGAACGACAGAGGCACACCCGAGGTCAATCTACCTCGGCTGCCCACGCAACATCGCACCTGTATGATGTACCAAGGTACAAACGACTCTCATCCTCCCATCTTCTCCGTAATAATTTCTGCTTGATTTCGCCCTGTTTTCTTTCTTTTTTCCATCTTTTCTTGGCGAGATCGTTACGATCCAACCAATTTTATCCCTACAAGGTTCAATCTTCCTGCGCCCTGCCGATCTCCAGAGTCCAGAGTCAGAGTCTTCGCCCAGTCGCACAATCCACACACGAAAACTCAGCGACTGGCCTCGGCTCACGTACGGAGTCTTGAGTGAGAATTTGCGTCTCAGTGGACCTTGACAGCGTCATAGAAGAGACGTCGGCAGTGTTTCAACAAGTGAGCCATTTTGTCGCTCCGGAGAGTCAAAGCACGCCGACAAGCTGTTCGTACGGTTCTGTACCAGTACAAGCAAGTTCGATGCAGCAATCGGTCTCCATGTCAAATGCAGAGGTTGCCAAGGCTCATTGTCGGTGGTGGCTCTTGTCGCTGGCATTGTGGGAGTTTGATTAGTGCTTTGACTGACTTATGACACCGCATCAGTCTTCTAATTTTCTTTTCTTGCTTTCTTTTTTTTCGTGTTGGTGAATACGAGGTTGCTCAACTTCATCTCGCATTATTAACACGCACTGCAGCCACCAACCGCTTCATGCAGCCTGACCATCCAGTCACATCGCTGCAACGGCCTCTGGGCAGCTGAGCTAACCATGGCCGCATCGATACACAAGCTGTGCCCTCACCAGCATCTCCAAGTCCTGCAGCGAGGGTCCACTATCCACCGCACAAGACCCCGCCATTCCGTATCCCGTATCCATCGACAGGAGAGGCCGCTTGGCTGTGTCCTCGGGCTCCGTACAGTCTGTACACACGAGCGGATCGCCGCATGGTAGCTGGAGTCTTGAGGTGTAATAATAGCATCATGACTTCGTATATGCTGGCAATATTACAACTCACGTGCGAGAAGCTGTCAATAGGAGCCGCCATCTTAAGCTTATACGACCCCTGTGGACGCTGCGAAGACTTCTTGCATGATCGGCCCGGCCAATCACCAACTTGCCAGCTTCTAACACTTTGTATACCACGGCCTCGTTCCAGCAAGAGGCATGCGTGAATGACATTTTCTAGCCCACATGCGGGGTGACGATTCAGTCAAGATGCACGGTTTCTTGCCGTGTACGAGTACAACTCCGCGAATGTTTCTCTCATCGGATCCATCCTGGCCCACCTCTGGTGGCCCGATCGTCAGGCCAAGTCTGTGCATTGAACGGTGGCGAATGGGGCCGGAGGATGACCGTCTCTGCAATCTGAGTTTTCCAAGGTCGAATGATGCTAGCTCAGCTAGCTGGGCAGTTGTCCCAAGTAATCCAGCTGCGCGTAGCCTCCCTTCAAGATATGTATCGACACAAAGAAACCCATCACTTCAATAACGAGTGGATTAATTCGTATCTACTCATATCCCATCTTTGGTTGGATTGATGGCGCGGCAGATAGATTCTAGATCGATGTGTTTGTTGTTGGACCGAGCTTTACCGGTGAGCTCCCTCACTACCGTAATGTTTGCAACCAACGGAGTGACCAGGCTATTTTACTATTTTTATCACCATCACTGTAAAATTGGCCAATGACATCTCGAGGGAATCGAGATTCCTCCTCGGCCACCGTTCCGCTAGCTGTCCTGTCCCCTCTTGGGCAACTTGCGGTGATGAGCACGGACGCTGTTTAATGCCCAACTTGAAGCTGGATTTCTTTCAGCTCCTCGCCACCGGAATTTTCTTAGTAGGGATGCTACTCAACTTGCCAACTACCGTAGCGTTGGTGGATGTGAGAGTACTCGTATACGATGGCCGATCGTCAAGTCTGCGTGGAGATTTGCCGATGCCGAACTCCTCAGAAGTGGAAATAGTTCACACTCATGCGTAGCAGGTCGTTAGCCTCAGAAAAAATTGACAATGTTCCACTCGAGAAGATGAGAATGACGCCATTACTGAGCCGAGCCTTGGGATACTGAGTGAATATTGACTATTTCCTCGGGCAGCGAGCTTGGATGAGGGCCGTAATGGTTCCGCCGTGCGTATGATGCCTTGGAATGTAATAGAGGATCCCACTCTGGGTTTTTTTGTATCATAGTGAGGTCAGGATGCTTCAGAGCAAACTATTTGTCTGCCATGATCACGATCATGGTCAAGTTTGCAGTTTGGCGCTCCACGGAGGGTCATCGAAATACGAGCTGCAGGGAAGAGTTCTTTGCAGGTGATGATCTCTGAGTGGCTGCCTGGTAGCCCACTGATCCTAGATATCCGATCTATCGTGAAGATTCTATGGACAATAATGACTCAAGTTAGCCGAAGGCAACTATACCTCAGTTCTATCTACAATAACTGGAGATTACACACTTTTCCGTATTCCTTAGTCTCATGTCTTTTCGCATGAGTTTCGACATTGACATCTTCCCGGACAGACCATATTTGTCGGTGGAAATGACGTGTACAGATGAGTGTACTGTTCATGTTCCCTTTAACCCCCAAGTCGAATGCTGAATAAACTTGCCAAATGTCCGAAGAGTAGTCAATCACATACTCCCTCTCGTGAGTTCGCTTCCACTTCTGTCATTTGCTTAAGCTGAGGAGTACGAGTGACCGAATCCTGGGCGGAAAGTCTAGACGATAAGGACTTTGCGAAACTCATCGTCAAATTGGATGCCTCTCCCTCGTATATTGTAGCCTCAGTCTGATCCTCAACGGTCATACCGTTATCCGACTGCCCCTGGGATAAATCGGTTCGGTCAGTCTTTGGCAGGTCTGAAGCTTTCGCCAGAGACTTCAACCAATGGTCTGCCATATGGGTGGAGCTGAGACTTCTCTTGAGAGACAAGGCCAGGCCTTCTTCTTCGTACAGCTCTGCGTCGAAAGAGTAGCGGATTTCGGCGCGAATGACCTCATCTTTATTCTCAAATGCGTTCGCTAGGAATGATTGAAGGTCAGTTGGGGGAGACATGTCTGGAATGTCAACTCTCATAGGGGGCTTCTTCAAATCACGAGGCCAATCTCGCTGTCCGGGGACCTCTACATAGAAGAGAGCGACGTCCGCGGAAATACCAGGCGGGAGAGCCAAGCGATGGCCCGAGTAGGGCTCGTGGTACCTAGTTTTGGGAGCAACACAAAGTAACGGGCGAAGCCAACTGTGAACGCGCCAAAAACGCGCTATGTGATCTTCGTCCTCATGCAGCCGCAGATAAGCAGCTACTTTTCGAGCTTCTTGGTGCTGCGGATCGTCTTTGGCTGGCATGGGGAGGTACGGCTCCAACTCCACGGCAGCCATACTGGGAAAAAGCTCTGTGACAAGTTCAGCCCTGTCAGGGTGGTCAAACCCAAACTTGTGACCAATTTGTTGGTCTGCCTTCCAATCAGCATTAAAAAGACTGGAAGTGATGCTACCCGCAATCAGGTACGTTTCGCTTTTACTGGTTTGCGGCTTCGGCAATGTGTAGCCATTTTGTGCGATATCTCTAAGGTATACATTGACTTTGGCTCCAGTGTCGGGCAAAAAGTCTCTGACGTTTTTCAGACTGACGGCCATCAGGTAAGCTGTTGGAAAGTGTGTACCAAACATGCCATACTCTTCCTCATCATTAGTCTTTGGAGTCCACTCTGAGCCTGGAAAGGGGAATAAACGTGCTTGAAAGACTATCTTGTCGCATTTGCCTGCCAAGTGTTGCTTCTATGCGACTTGTTCGGCAAAGCTTATACGGCCCGAGAGCATTTTAGAGTAATCCAGGTCTTCGATATGACCATTGCAGAGAGATGCGATGTCGAGAATCTCGGCGTTGACTTTGCGCTCATCAGTAAAGAAAACGTGCCAATCCTTTTCCCAGTTTGGGATGAATGGAAATGTGAGTTGGAGTGAGACTTGCTCTTCTGGATTCATCGAATCAAACAAAGATTTGATGTTCTTGGCGACTCTTTGCAATGAAGCTGGTAGACGGTGGATGCGATCCCAGAAGTGCGACGGGTACATGATGGTGAATTCGTGGGCTTCTACTGCGGCAGTGACTCGTACAACTGTAGTAGTGGTGTGTTTGATGAAAGAAGATATCTCCGCTGTGGGTTCGATAGTCTTGAAATATTTCAAGTCTTGATTGCGATATCGTGAGTGAGCCACACCGAAATAATCCATTCTTGGATCGGGAAACGTATCTTTCATCAGAGACTCATCAGTTGCGTCGAGGTAGTCGGCAGTCAACGGCAACTTTGTTTGGCCCATGGGCAAGTTGATGACTGCAA
This sequence comes from Trichoderma atrobrunneum, assembly GCA_003439915.1. Classification (NCBI taxonomy): domain Eukaryota; kingdom Fungi; phylum Ascomycota; class Sordariomycetes; order Hypocreales; family Hypocreaceae; genus Trichoderma; species Trichoderma atrobrunneum. Next base: position 30,153 of record PNRQ01000296.1, on the reverse strand, counting down.
AGTCGCTTATTTCGTCCCCGTTTCTAATTTGAAGTCGGAGGATGATCGTGGATGGAATGCGAGAGCCCCAAGCTGTCTGGACCTCCACTCGAAGACCTGGAGCGACACTCCTTGCCATACGCCCAATGTGGTGACGAGAGAAACCGGGCAAAAGTGTCTCATTAACGTGCAGCAGAACGCTATTCCACACAGATATGGCTGCCATTCTTTTGAGGCTGCTACGAGCTTCCTTGGGCGCAGCAGCTTCCTCGGTAGCAGTTCCTTCATCTCCCGAGGCGGCGACAGAAGGATCAGCCTCGACGGTATCGAGAGTGTCAGACGCCATAGTGACAATAGTGACTGACAAGAAGAAAGGCGGGGATAAAGTATGTCGGCCTGAGAAAGATATCAGGTCGTGAAGTGGTGGTAACTGAAAACACCCTTCGCGAGAACCCGCGTATGGAGTGAAGAAGATGGGGAAAATTTGGCGCGTAACACGCGCTCCACTATCAATAGCAGAAAATTTCTGAACAATATCACCTGACAAACGGCAAGCTGCAGCTGAACCGAGGATGCGAAGTCTCATGAGAAAGCTGTAGCGCCGTGACAGCTGCCAAGCGGTTGCCAACTGGGAGCCGGGCGAGCCTTGAGTCGATGCCATCAAAGTTGGATGCGTATGTAAATAGCTGAATGCTCTACTAGGTAGGTAAAGTATTCCGTAATAGTAATGAAGAGAATACGAGTGGGATTTCGCAAATGTGTAATTTGACCGTTTTGGTCACTATGGAGAGGCAGAGTAAAGCGATCGAGTGACGCATCACAGACGCCGGGCATCAATAACTTCAATGAGCAGCGAGCCGCCTCAGCAATGTCAGAATAACTTGTGTTCCACCAAAATTTTTTAGTCTTGTCTATTGAAGTCTATGTATTTCTGCTCTTGTATCCGTGGCTTTGGTCGCAATGGGAATCAACATCATCTGCCATTGGTCTTGCAACACAAGATGCATTCATGCTTGAGTAACTCCTGCAAGGCCGACACATTGACTAATGCAGTCCCAAGCCGCAAACTCTGAATCTCTCTTAAAATTAAAGCAACGTGAATTATAAGTAGGAAATATCATCTACTCCAATAAATGACCTAGTCCATTAATTATGTCTCCATGAAGTGGGCTGCATGTCTCCACCGTGAATCCGTGAAGAAATCCCCGTAGGCGCCTTGCCCTCCCTTTGTCAGAAGAGCCATTTCCGATACCGAAAGAAAAAAAAGAGGGGAGGGGGGAGAAGAAAGAAGCAAACCGAACCAGCAAAACTTTTCGATATATAGACCAAAGGAGTAATGCAACGCGCAAACTCACTGTGCGAAGCGACCATATGCCCATAACTGAAACTCTTGTCCGCCATCAGTCGCCGACTAAGAGTTGGCTGACCGAAATGGGAAAACGAATAGATGACTGAAATCACAAGAAAAAAGAAAGAAAGCCGAACCCCTGCCCCTCCGTATATAATTTAACGCAGCTGGTGGCCCCGGCAAAAGGGAAGATACTTGTATCTCGACGATGACATCCATCGTCTACCGTCTGCCCATCTGCCATTCGCCCATGTGTCCCAATCGCACACGAATTTAACGGTCCTCCGTCTCAGTGCTTTCACGAACATACCCCTAGTGATATAGCTCGTAGTCATTGGTGAGTCCCTTGACATGATTAATTCCCGTGTCTTGACTGATGGCTTCTATGTCTGCCTATTGGTTGAACCGGCGTCGAAGGTAACCATCAATCCTGAATTCAAAGTCCGAGCCACGTTTGACAAGGTTTCCCAAAACACCCGGATTTACGTTCGTCATTGCGGTGATTACAATAGATAGTCGTGAATTTGTGGTGCGCGGGCGCGAGCGTGGAACATCAAACTGTAACATGTTCAACTTGAATTGAGCTATGTTCCTCACGGTGTGGTCGACTGGGACGAGAGTCTCATTGACGACCGTCACAGGTTGTCTAACACCCGCGGCTCTCACTGGCTCAGCGTCCAGATTAATGGCCACGCCCCCTTCCAAAACGAGGCCACTGTATCGTTCGGTGGTGCGGATAATTGCACCGGAGCCTGCATTTGCTCTCCAGTGCTCCACGGATGTGTGTGCATAATGAAACGTGTTGAGGTTGATGAGCAATGCTATCAAATGATCGTTGCCCATTCCTTCAGCGTTGCGTCTCATTATGAAGGCGATGGCTGCTACCACGCTCGGGGCGTCGAGGATATGCACGTCGTCGGTTAGCTGCGTTGCTCTGGCAAGTGTGTGCATTTCGAAGCTCAAATCATTATAGCCACCCCATTGCAGCCAGTTTTGGGCCTGCAAAACGCCCGTCGCGACGCACTTGTCAACGCATTTGCGGAAACAGGCCTGATGCTCGGCAGGATCGACTTGGATCAAATGGAAAACTCCAGTGACCAACTCTCGATAGCGCATCTCTTGTTCCTCTTTTGAGATGCCTTCAAAGTCAGCGCTTAGGCGGCCATAATCTCTTCTCAGCTTGGCATGTTTCTCGTTCTCCAGGCGCTCTTGTTCGGGGTCCAAGTAGGGAGGGACGTCGATGGTGACAATAGGATTCTCCCACCACTTGAGAGAGCACATTTCGCCGTTACTTGGCGAACTATTAAGTTCGTTCCGTTGTTTTAATCTGTCTCTCCAAGACCGAGAGCGGAGGTCTGTTTGGCGATAGGAAATGTGTGTTTCAACTGCTGCCGAATGACTGTGGTGAAGGAGGATGAAGGGAATCGATGTGAGCGAGAGAAGTGGTGTTTTTGCGAAGAGAAGATAGAAGAGCGGAGAAAGAAGAAGGAAAACAAAAAAACAAACGCGCGTCTACCCATGGAGCCACAGAGGACCTTGCAGAGGGTTGCAAACCGCCAACAACTGCACGTTCGACTGGCGTCATCATCTAGCGCTTCTGACACTTGCACCAGGTGCCTCCTTTTCGCAGGTTGGCTGTAATCCCACCATCAAACTTGCTGTCTTTATTCTCCTTGAAGAGAGACACAGTCCGAGTTTCTATCTACGGTCCAGGTACATGATAAGATATTCGAGTTGTAGCACCTTACTCTCGCCGTCCCGAGTGTGGTGGAGTCACAGCCATCTTCCTCAAACACCAGCGAAAGATTAAAGAGGTTGGGACTTTTCACTTATTGCCTTTACACAAAGCCCCCTTGGATTTCGATAAAATATTCCTTTCTCGTTTGCCTTTCTGCCTCCATCAATTCATCGCAGTGTCAAGATAGCTCGTCGTTCGCATGTGATTGATTACCTAATTATGCTGACTAACCGACGTCCCATTACCATGGGTCGGGGTTTGCGGGAGATTTTTCTGCCGATCAATGACGTGCAGGTCTAAAATTAGCTTGAACAATAGGGTAGGTACGGAGTAGCCAAAACCGACCGCAAGAATGAGAACGACATTCCTTGAAATAGACATATGAAACTGAAGAGGAAATGTTTAAAAAGAACACAAATTGTATTTGTTTTACTGTGATTTCACCTGCATTTTCTGCGCATGCCATGGTGACAGCATTGCGCCGGTATAATTTCTTCTGAATAGGAGTTTGAAAACATTTCACACTAGGAAACTTCACAAGCAACACTTCGATCGGGTATGGGGAAGTAGAGCGCCACCATGCTCTTCTCCACAGGGGAATAAACGCGACTCTCATCGTTTAGTAATTCTCTTACAAGAGTAATATTCATACGAAGTTACCATATGTCTCGTGAGAGTCCCCGAATGATGAGGTTTCATCCTGTGCACATGATGTCGGACGTAGGATGAGTGATATCTTAACTCCGCCATGGCCCAGGGGACTCGGTAAGGTAGATTGCACAATTTGATGACCGGAACGGCAACTCGAGACAATGGAAAATGTGCAAGTTTCCCTCACAAGCGGTGTATTCCACTCTGTATTTTGAGTTTTGAATATCTTGCACACCGGTAAAACCCGGGGTGGCCGGCCGGATTCAAAGGTTCTGCTCTGTGGCGGCACTTCATTACATCAATATACCATTTGTATGCTTAATATCCTCCAGCTGCGATTAGCGGGGCCGATCAAATGCCCCACGTTGGCAAGGCTGGACAGGTGAATGGCTCCGAGCGCCTCGGGAGACCCAAGACACCAGCCACAAGCAAAGATGTGCGGGTCTGCAAACAACGCACCGACCGATAGTGAATTGCTTCTGAGAACGGTCGGCTGAGTAAGAGCCATCATCGAAGATGTGTGTAGAATCACAATGGCTACGACCGATCGTATGAGGAAATGAAGAAGTTGCGTAGATGGCGGACTGGCCTAGATACTATAAAAACCATCGCCAGCCTCATCTTCTGCATAACTCGGCATCTCGGAACGACCGATTTCGAAGCCGCCGGTGAATCTGTGGCTAAGCTCAGCCACCTGAGCGTTTATCTGACCCGCACCCAATCGCTTGAGCTGCCCAATCGAATTGCCCGAGTGTTCCCGAGCCCACCCTTGCAACAATTTTTTTCATGCCCCTAGACTAGCGCGGTCCCCGGGAAGAAGGGAGCAGGAAAAAAGACCTCAAACAAAAAGCCGCCGCTTTTCATCACCGCCCTCCCCAGACAAAACCTCAAACCTCTCCACGTCGAATTCCTCGGCCTACAGACTTCTCTTTTTTCTCCCCACTCAGTGTTTGTTCGCTGCTTCAACTACTCTCGTCACGATGGCTGCTGCTCAGGTTACTCTCTCCGAGCCCAAGAAGCTCGAGGGATTCTCTCTCTACTCTCGTTTCGCCCTCGCTGGTGCCGTCTGCTGCTCCGTCACCCACGGTGGTCTTACCCCCGTCGATGTGTATGTTGCCACTCCCTCAATTTCTCTTCCTAGAGGCTGAGATCATTGCCCTTTGCCTGGCGATGGCCTCTTCTCTTCTCATCTTTTAGCACGTGAAACCGAACCGCGTTGGCTGACCGAATATTTTCTCTTCGATACAGCGTCAAGACCCGTATCCAGCTCGACCCTGTTACCTACAACCGTGGCCTGATCGGTGGATTCCGTCAGGTCATCCAGAATGAGGGTGCTGGCGCTCTCCTGACTGGTGCTGGCCCTACCTTTGCTGGTTACTTCCTGCAGGGTGCCTTCAAGTTCGGTGGTTACGAGTTCTTCAAGGCCCAGTTCATCAACGGACTCGGCCAGGAGAGTGCCTCCAACAACCGAACTGCCATCTACCTGGCTTCCTCTGCCGCCGCCGAGTTCTTCGCCGACATTGCCCTCTGCCCTCTCGAGGCCACCCGTATCCGTCTCGTCTCCGAGCCCACCTATGCCAACGGCCTTGTCGGTGGTTTCTCCAAGATGCTCAAGAACGAGGGTGTCGGTGCCTTCTACGCCGGTTTCGGACCCATTCTCTTCAAGCAGTAAGTACCAGAATTGAACGAATTCGATTGAATTGCGCTTACGCATCCACTAGGATCCCTTACACCATGGCCAAGTTCGTCGTCTTCGAGAAGGTTTCTGAGGGCATCTTCCGCCAGTTCCCCAAGGAGAGCCTCTCCGACGGCATGCAGACCACTGTCAACCTGGGCTCTGGTCTGATTGCCGGTTTCGCCGCTGCCTTTGTTTCCCAGCCCGCCGATACCATGCTTTCCAAGATCAACAAGACCAAGGGTCTCCCTGGTGAGGGCACCACCTCCCGTCTGATCAAGATTGGCCGTGAGCTCGGTCTCCGTGGCTCCTACACTGGTATTGGTGCCCGTCTCTTCATGGTCGGCACCCTGACCGCCGGTCAATTCGCCATCTATGGTAAGTGGCTACTAAACACCAAAACCTCGCGATATTCATCGAATTTTTTCTGACACGTGAACCAGGTGACCTCAAAAAAGCGCTAGGAGCTGTCGGGGGAGCAGAGATCGCCAAATAAACGAATTCTTTACGTTCTGATGATATAAAAATGGAGTTTCGAGGTGGAGGAGAAAATGGATCGAGATTTCGGAGAGGGGGCAGCTATTACGGTACTGCCCAAGGGCTGGGCTTTCCTTGGATTGCTGAGAGTTTCCCTATTACATATAGAAGGGAACAGTCTCAATTTCGACCGGGACCTTTGAGAGATTTGGTTTCTTGTTCGATTGTTTGGCCGGGTTGATGAGGCGGCCCTAGAAACAGGCGCTGGTATACATCTCTTGATTGCCTAGAGTAGAGTATAGAGTCGGCAGACCACTGGCATCCCCGCTAAGGGTTGTATAATAGTCAATCTTCTTGCGTTATCAAATAGACTTGGTTTTCTGGCCATATGATGCATTTTCATCTAGATGCACCGCAATAGTGATTGATGTCGTGATGTCGGGCTCCGGTGGCAGAATTTTAGCGGTGAGACGTTAATGTGGGAGGGACTATGATCGCTGTAAAAGGTAATGTCCGAAATAGGCAATGATACATAGGTACATCATCAAACCGCTGGCCACTGGCAGTTTGACGGGGTTTTACGGCATAAGGATCGCTGATATAGAGTAGATGATATTTCATACTTATGATTCTGCGTACTTTGTTTCTAGGAGATATCCAGGGCCTGTAGCTTGGGGCTGCATTAGCCAATTTGTTGACATTCCCCCCAGTGTTGAACAGCAGACTTGCTTTACACATGATCCCCTCTCTACGAGAAACCAGAGCCTACTTTACGGATAATGATTCTGAGATTGAAGAGCTGTCTATCGTTTTTGGACTTCGCCCCTCAAGAGGATGTAGCAAAGATGACTTGATGCAGGCGACATGTGATACTGCTACATAAAGCCAGGTGATTCAAAGCACATTTTGGGAGACGGGGGGAGGGAGGAAGAGAGAAAAAGATAGAGGATATGGTTAGATTCAAGCGGGACGGGCGGGCATGTAATTATAAATAACATGTGATTTGATTTGTGGATTGGGCGTTGCAGCCATGGCTTTGGCCGTTGAGTATGCAGTTGGACGTGGAAGACTTGCCGGCCTGACAATGTAGCCTTCTAATGACGCTGTATTGGCATCCGTATTCACCAATGTTTGGCAATGAATATCAACATTACACCGTTGAGCCATTTTATGACGAGGGCGACACTGGGCCGCTTTGCCTAGCGAACATGTTGTCATGGAAATAGCTGTTCAGAAATATCCACTGTTTCTCTTCTCCTTTTGACATGGCGAAGTCAAAGTTAAATTCTTTACGTATGCAAACAATAATATAAGTCAACTGCTCTGCCTGGTCGCTGCATTCCCATCGCATCATGAATCCCGATTTCACACTGAGTTCGTTCAGGCACCACTGCGAACATGGCATAGAGAAAGAAGGAGACACACGACCGGCGCCCCTTCCTTAAGCTGCCTGGGCACAAATTTTAGTAGCTTTAGTAGGCGGTTGACTGTGTAAGTGGTGCAACAATTTTGGCTGATCAGAGCTACTCAGATGAACCATAAATGTATCTAAAGGTATGTAGTAGAGCCTTATAGACACCTAGTAGTGGCGTATTGTGATAGTGTTTGCACGGTACCAAAGGGGATTGCTAACCAGCACACCAAGTTGGCTGTGCATTATTCCATATCACAAAATTCGCTGATATATTGTACGGTGAAAAAGTAGTGATAGCAGAAGAAGCAGGTACTAGGTGCTAAGTGATAGCGGAAGTAAGTATCTGGTAGTGATGGTGGCAGAAAGTATCGTTAGTGAAAGAGGATATCGATAGTGGAAGAAAGTTTCGATAGTAGAAGAAAGTTTTGATAGTAGAAGATGGGAAACTTAAAGGATCAGATAATTAGCAGTTGCTAGGATGCTGAATAGCTAATTCGGGCGCCTACTTCCACTAACGATACTTTTGCCATTAATACCTTCTCATCATGCAACTTCGAATTCTCAATGAGGAAGGCATTTTTAACCTTTATCTGAAAAACCTAGAAGTTGGTTGATTCCAAGACTTTCAGTATTCTTTGCCTATATAAAGAGTGGTATAGACGCATGAGAGAACCTGTTTCCCCCCTCAAGACAAAGCGCCATACAATCACAATGTCACCTAACCCGACACGCCCTTATCCTCCAGGGGAGCAAGAGAAAGCCGAGTACTATGACGGATTGCGCAATCAACCTAAGCTGATCGCCCGGACAAGCGCCACTCCCTTTGTCCCCAATAGCACTCGCGATACGTACCATTTTGACAAACATTATAAACAAAGAGAGCCACTCACTTGTCACGACATAATAACGAAATACAGCCAAGCCTTTGCTGTGGACATCATATCTACCTTGGGAGATTACCCATGGCATCGCTTCTATCCCATTCGCATAAACGACGAGATGGACATAGGAAGACCTGTAGTATTCGTCATTGAGACTCTCACCGATTCAGAGCCATGGGAAACATCCATTGAGGTTGCACTCTCTTGCCGCAACGTCATTCGTTTGATGGGAATAACCGATGTCGAGGTTGAAATCCAGCAAGTCACTCAAGTACCATTTGCCAACAAAGAATTAGACGCCTTCATAGATATAGCATCCAAGGCAGCCGCCCCCGCGCTATTCATGGTGGAAGAAAAGGCCAATCAAGTGCTCCTCCAGGAAGCCGTTGAGAATGTCCTTCCTTTCTCGTCTCACATCGGATATGAAATCCACAACATAAAGTCTGACAAATCGGGCACCATGGGTCTTCATTTACGATTAGGAGACGAGGGTGCACACTACGGTTTAACATGTCGACACGTCGTTCTCGAGGGGCCCTCTAATCCGTCGGTCGATATTAACGTTGACATCTCGGGCGACAAGACTACATTGGTTCGACAGTTAACCCAAAGGACAGCAGTGAGTTTAGTTAACGACGGAGTTGGCCTGGAAGATTACTGCAGAAAGATGTACCGAGATCTGGCAAAGAAGATATACGAATGGGATAAGTGGTACAGCACAACGGAAGAGACCGCAGAGGCCAGGAAATCTCGTTGCCCGACTTCTGAAGAGCGAGAGCGTCTGCCGAGATTAGCCAGTCTTTTGTCCCAAGTCACCGAAGCGGCTAGCCTCATACTGCCAATGCTGCATGAATCCCGAATCCTTGGGTATGTGGCTTATGCACCCTCATATGCGAAATCGTCGCGAGGACTCCTTCTAGATTGGTCATTGGTCAGGCTAGATACAGCCAATGATTTCGCTGCTCAGCGTACTAACAAGGTGTACATTGGCCATGAAGAAGCGGAAAGACGTGATCGTCAAGTTTTTGTGAAAGATGCAAAGGGACGACGGCAATCTCTTTTCAGAGAATCCTCAAAGTTATCAGATCACATAAGCGATGATGGATTCCTTCAGATTACTGGAATTGTCCCGACGCCGACAGATGGGCAGGCCGCAAGATTGCCAGTGGGAATGAGAGGAAAGACATCAGGTCTAACGTTTGGCATGACAAACGAAATACTGGCAGTTCGACGGGATTCCACGGGTGGAAAGTTAGTGGTATGGGAGTGGATTATTTTTTGTGAACGCAACTACACTTGTTTCAGTGCCGAGGGGGATTCAGGGACCGCCGTTTGGGATCATAGTGGCCGATTTGTTGGCATGGTAACCGGCGGTACTGCCATATCGGAGACTTCGTGGCACAACGACTCTTCTGTAGCGAAGACCGACACTGAGACTCTAGAGGCTTCTGCTAGCGCGTCTTTTAGAGTTGATGCCCGAAGAGATCTTACCTTTGTCACGACGGCAGAGTACCTGTTTGAGAGCATCGAGGAATTCACAGGACGAACGCCGCATATCTTATAAGAATATAGCTATAGTAGTAAAGACTAGAGAAATATCACCATATGATCACATATCAGAAGAATGTGGCTGAATAGCTGTAATACCGGAAAGTCGTGACAGTAGCAGATACTCAAAATCCTCGAGTCATGTTCCTCTGTGCTTTACTGCTGTTCGGCCCAAGCCATCGTGCCACAAGAGAACTGTAGATGATCGTTTTCCAACTTGGAGGCTTTTGTAGTTGCCATGGGCTCCCAGTATGGTAGGTAAGAGAATTACTTCAGTGCCAACAGAGATTCGGGCTCTACGACCTGATGCCACAATACTCGTTTCACAACGCGATATGTACGGCAGGTATTTGGGTACGTGTGAAGTGAAGCTGGGATCACATTCGCGCTTCAACTTAGAGTGAACCAAACAAAGCTATGCTATTGGATTTACATAACTAAGACCGAAAAGCAGGCAGCGTGCATTTTTAGAGCCGAGTTGACTGGTCGAATGTGACGCGCAACACTTTAATTTGCCATTTGTATTTTAGAAGTGAAGAGTTTCTTTCCTACTACAGGCACCTAAACTAATTCCAGCTTGACAATGCTCCATTGTGGTAGTTATGCTTCACAGTTTCGTGGCAAGAATAAATTGTATAATCAGGGTGTGACGATGTTAAATGCGGAGTCAGGGACTTGAACGAAAGACGTAATGACATCCCAGTTCTCGGTGTTTCCCACGGTAATAAGGTCATATTGGTCGAGCTTGGTGGGTTCACCGGCCGCCGCACTTCCAACTATCTGCACGAGAGTCTTGTGATCGGTCCATACCGTGAGTCCGACATTCTTATCTCGGGGCTCTGAAGGAGATGCATATGGGACGGCGTGTCCAGTCAGGGCACCGTTGCTTAGCCTTATATGCCACCCGACCTTAGTCGCCTCCAATCGTTTCGGCATGTCTTGCACCATGAAATCGATGGTGACACCAGCATGTTTACTCGCATCTGGCCCATACAGACGTATGGCAAGCGTGTCAAACAGTTGATCCAGACTAAGAGCCACCAGAGACTGGGCATCCATTGTATTAGGCACTGGCTGAGATCCGTTTCTCAACTCGTAAGCTCCAACAAGATAAAAATTGCGCCAGGTACCATTTTCTGCTCCATATCCCAACTGTTCATAGACCTCAGCCAGCAAGGACCTTGCTTCGTCTTGATTGGGAGACTGCGAGAAGATAAGATGGTTTAAAAGAGTTGCCGCGAAACGCAAGTTTTTACGGGCCTGGTAATCTCGAGCTAGCTGCAAAACTTTGTCATTTCCTCCCATGGACTGAACGTACTCGGTTGCCTCTTCAACTGGAGGAAGTTTCCATAGATTTGCCGGGTTGCCATCAAAGAAGCCCATATACTTATCGTAGATTCCTTTGACGTTGTGGCTGACAGAGCCATAGTAGCCGCGCAGATTTGTGCGCGAAGCCAAGTTTGGAGGTGTTTGGATGTCCTCTGCAATTTCCACGGGGGTACTGCCATTATTCATCATTCGAAGCGTTTCATTATGAAGATAGGCATAGTAGTCGCGCTGTTCTGATAGGAAGATGTTGACTAAATCTTCGTCACCTTGCTTCCAGGTAGGCCAATGGTGGGTGGCGAACACCACGTCGGTCTTGTCTCCAAATAGAGTGATGGATTCGTCGAGGTACCGTGACCAGAGTCGAGCATCACGAACTGGCGCACCTCGCAGCGTCTGGATATTGTGTAGCGTATGGGTTGCGTTCTCAGCCATGCATAGAGCAGAGTAATCCGGGAAGAAGAAGTTCACTTCTGCAGGAGCTTCCGTACCCGGCGTCAGTTGGCAGACAACCTCCAAGCCCTGAATGCCTGGCCTGAGCGCACCATCTTTTGTAATAATCTGGTTTGGTGCAACCAAGCTACTTGCACCGACGGACAAAGCCTGTCCAAGGCCGCAGCCAATCTGGCCTGTGGGCGATTTCTCCAACGCTTCTCCATACATGTAAATGGCCCGACGGGACATTGCTGCCCATGCGTACACATTCTCGCTCACTGCGTGTTCGAGAAAGCCGTCTGGACCAATAACTCGAAGATCCGGGTTATTTGCAAGTTCTATGACGGCCTGTGCACCGCCAAAATGGTCGGCATGGCAATGGGTATACAGGAGGGCGATGATTTCCGGTTTTTGGCCATGTTGAGTTTCATGGTACTCCTTGTATAGCTCAAATGCTTTGCGCGCGGTTTCAACAGAGGTCAAGCAGTCGATGATGACGACTTTATTTGTATTCGGGACTTGAACAATACTCATGTTGGCCAAGTCAAGCCCGCGTACTTGATAGACACCATCAACAACATGATAGAGACCAGCTGTTGTGCTGCAGAGCTGGCCCTGTCTCCATAGAGAGGGATTGGCAGTTTGGGGACAATCGTCCTCAAGGAAATCATAAGCTTGCGCATTCCAGACAACTATCTCCTCGTTGTCTGAATGGATTATTGGATCCTGTAAAGGTGCTACCAGCCCGCGTTGGGCGAACTCAAAGTCATGGTTATTGGGGTCCATCTTAATGGAGGTATTCAGCGATAAAGGTTTTTGAATGAGAGGAGGAAGGAAAATAGTAGAATGAATTATTTTTTGGTGCTAAATATCGTGTTGTACCTTCCCATATGGTGAGACTATCGAGAGGAATGCAGAGGCTTTATACCCCAAAAAGCCACACTTACTTTTCCCACCCTCATTACGCAATCATGTAGTCACAGGCGGAAGAGGTTGTCAGTAATTTAACGTAAAACATTTATGAGTAAGACAAAACTAAACGGTTTCATTTGGTTGCATTCGTTGCTTTGTGTAATTGGGCCGCGTAGGGGTAATGTTTTGTATGCTTTTATGTGGCTTCGCATGATATTACACTTCAAACCTGCCAAACGTTACATGAATACAGGGAGGGTCTAGTAGCTGGGTATATATCCAAAGTCTATTTGCTCTCATGTCTCTATACACATATTATTAGATGCTTGTGGTTATAGTATATAGTGCAATTGAATGAGAAGTCATGCAATGATATTGCATTGCCTCTATCATCTGCATGCATGTCATTCCTGCAAGCCAAGTAAGCGACATCGACGTATATAAGATTGATCGGATACATTCCGATCGGATGCTTAACAACATAGTAGTTATGATGGAATATTTGCCTACATTACTTTATGCTAAAGTGTAGAACATCTCGAAACGAAGACTTATAAAGGAACATGGCCTGGGATTCACCAAAGTTTGCTGTAGTGTGTGCATTCCAGCAGAGTTGGCCCGGATCAATTATGTAAGCTGTTAAATTATGAGAAACACAATCAATGCCCAATCTTAACCCTTTTGCCTAGTAGCCTGGTGGCTGCTTTGGTGCAACTATTTATGCGCGGAGATGCGAGCCTGCTCCTCCTTGGTACTACTTGTATAATTAAGGTACACTATGATGTCGCATCACACGAGAGAGAGAAAGCGGAGTCTATGTATGTCTTATATGTTATTACGTTGGACATTGTTATATTGCAGCATGCAATTGATGTAATTCGTGTTACCTCTGCAGAGCATATGCGGAGCGAGAGACATGGTTTGGCATCAATGTCTAGCCCATGGACAGAAGATTCAGATTGTTAGTAATGTGAGACAATCACCATGATGGTGCTCCTCAGCATTTATCTTGAGAGACGTGTTGGGACCTGCGAAGATCCTCAGGACACACTGGAAAACCCAATGCACGATATGCATCACAGTCCGTTTATTGCTGGGCTTCATAGCGGGGCGTGCTACCCATCTAAGACCCTCGATCCCCAAATGTCTAAGAATAGCTACGGAAATCGGCCCCCCTCCTTGTCCTCGTGCCTCGACTTAACCTGTGCGACGAACCGTGACAATGACGACGCACAATAAGGAAAATTCGCCGTCGTGTAACTGAAAATCCACAATGCAGAGGTAGAAGCTTATGTCCTTCGGAGCCTATGTTTCCCCGTCTTATTCTATACTTTAAGCGTATCCGGACAACAGCTTCCATAATAGGAAGTAGTAGCGGATCGCTCCCTCGACTCTCCACTTTCTTAGCAGATGCAAAAGACTCACAGCGATCGCCATGGTAGTTTGAAAGCAGCTAGTATAACCTTTTTTGCAGCTCAATTTCTTCTTGGGCAAGCGAATATGACCATCTAAGAGGTATTAATAGATTAGCAGTACTTGAAAACGGAGCATTAGCTGAATTTGTTGGCCGATGCGCTTTCGGAACTGGGCGATGACCCGCCGTCTGGAAAGATATATAAAGAGTCCATTTCCCATGTGTCTTGAGATATTCTACAACTCTTAAAGCAAGAGATATATAAATCCTTGACCATTTACCAACATGAAGGCCGCTACTACAATCCTCTGCGTGGCCCTTCCTCTTCTCGCCAGCGCGGAGATGTGCAATGTCTTCAACAACGACGGCCCGGTGCACTGCAGAAGCAGCCCGAAATTTAGCGCTAAATCAGTCACCACGATTGGTGACGGAGATGCTTGGGACTTTTCCTGCTATAAGACGGGAGACTGCTACGAAGGAGTTTGGTACGTTTGCTCCACCGCTAACTGGCAACGAGAGAAAAGGCTGATATTAACGCTGATTAGTTCTTGGGACTATAACTGGGAATTGAAATGCTACATCAATGGATTTTATACCTCGGATCAATGCAACTCCAGTAATGTTATCTCCTCCCTCATCATTTCCAGTTCTGAGACTAACAAGATGTGACTTTACTGCAGAAAATCTCCCCAAGTGTTAATGAGTACAAGGGATGTGTTACGTATGTGCCTGGAGGACATATCATAGGAGTTGAATGTAAACATGAATATGAAACCATATATCAAGATATAAGAATATCTCTACGGTAATTTCTCTACACGTAAAGCCGAATATATAATAAGAATGTCCATTCAGCACCTCAATTTTGCTATCTAATAGCTCATATCGCGTATGATAGAGAAGACCAGACGAATATAGTGTTAGCAAAGAGTATTAAAGAAATATAGCTATAATAGTAAATATTGGAGAAACATATACACAGTAGAAGTTGCTAGAGAGATGTAGCTGTAGTCGAGGTTACTAGAGATATAGCCCGCAACCCAGAATGTCGGATAACTAACTTCTCTATTCCAGGCGCCGTTAATTCTTCAAGCGACGACTTATTAGTTAATCCCCAATTGCATAAACACCATAAGAATAGCCGCGTACCTAAACGGTTAGTAGTTGATTCTAATATTTGTCAAATAGTCCAACTTACGCTGCCGTCGCTCCTAAAGCCTCAAAAGGTTTCGCTACCATTCCAAAAGATAAGACCAGCAGAAACACAATGATAAAGACAGTTATAATTATGAGCTTCGATTGGAGATTTGTAATTGACTGAAGGATCCAAAGGGGTGTCACAAGCATAGCAAGTCCAATCATCGTGGTAGTAAGAGAAACAAAGAGGTCCAGCCGCTTTTCGGAGAAGTAGGTTACATCTCCTATATCATGTTCAGATACATCCCCTCGTTTCGTTTCCCAGAGGCTCATTGTTCGAAAGATACGCGAGCTGTCTATAACACGACGTAAGGGCGGCTTTTCTTTTTGAACCACGCAAATGAGGTCGTCGTCAGTTCGTATCTTCCGGGTGTCGTCTGTCTCAGGACAAGCGTGCTCATAGCCATTGGGATGTCCATGCAAATCACCATAATGCAAATATTGCTGCTCATTTTCGCAAATAGCACGATAAGCATGGTTAGCATGCCAACGGAAAATGCTTTTGATATCTTGTGATGGAGCTGGTTTATAACTTCGTAGAGCGGATTGCTGTAGTATGAGTTCATCTGCAAAATAATAATTAATAAGAAGAGAATACTTCTAGGAGATCATATTTCTCTTTTTATATGCTTTATTGACCTACTATACTTTCTTAACTTCTCCTCAATACAAGATATGAGATCTTCTCGGTCCTTCTCATCTCCCTCGAATCGTCCGTTGTGAATTTGAGCTTCACCTTCATACTTATTGTCTAATTCGTTCAGCTGTCTCTCAAGCATCACGAGCTGGTTTTGAAGGGCCAAAGAAATCCGAACATTCAGCACCGAGAAACGACGAAGGATAAATAAGTCATCATCAGAGGAAATAAACCTCGAATACCCACGGTAGCCGACATATTTCCACGGCACGGTCTGCTCCAGCGAGCGTCTGGTCTGACTTCCATTCCCTACCGGTGCAGCAGTTCCCCTTGTGACATTGCTCCTGGCAGTTGACGGACGCGGAGAGGGCGAGTGGTCTGTCATATTACAGGCTTGTCTGCCTTTCTGATAGCTATAGGTCGTGGGGTTTGTTGGCGGCGATATAGGAAAGAAAGAGCAACAACCAAAACTTGTTCAGCTTATCCGTCTTGCATTTTTGCCTTGCATTTTGTAACGCACAACGTCTTCTTTACTAGCGTTTGCCTCTTTAGCAGAGCCTTATGACGTGTACAACTGGTTGCATATGCAGCTAATCATTCGACAAATAACATCTTACTATTGTGATCAGGCTATGCAGGATGCACCTCTCAACGTTACTCCCTAATTAACGTGATTGGCCTACGTTCATGTGGCGGAGAAAAATATTAGACAAGGCTTTCTCTTCTGGCAGGGGGCTCAGCCCCAACCAACAAAATGAGGCAGAGATATGTAGCCAGCTGGAATTGGAATAAAAGGGGACCGTTGAAGGAAGCTTGAAATAAGGTCTATTGTGCTAGCTAATGTGTCTCTCTGACTTCTTGCGATCCGCAAAGTCTCGAAATCCTCGCCTCCACAATCAGTCAATAGCGCCGACAGCTTTTTAGTTTCTACAAATGTTTCATTTAAATCAACGCCCAATACCCAAAAAGCCCAGAGGCTCAGCACATGTTAGAGTAAATAAGTCCGCCCAATCGAGAGCAAAGAGAGGGCCACCGCCGCCAATGTCAACCACGCGATCTGGTCGCATTACTGGAGGCGCAGCTTCAGAAAGTGACGGTGAAAGGGGCGTTGACACGGACATCAAAAGGCCTTCAACTCCCATGCCTAAACCTGAGCCTCTAGGAATGAACGCAGCCAACATGGAGGAGTTGTGGGAGCTTCAAAGGGCAAGAGAAACAATGGAAAACCAGACGAGGCAACAAGACGCGGCAGCTATGTAATCATAAAAGATGAGAAATCAGAAAAGAAAAACGTAACGAGGATAGGAATGAGAAGTGGAAGAAAACAAAAAGATAAAGAAAATGAAGAAGGAAGAGGAGGAGTGGCTCTGGAAATGATAGGTTGCTACATTTCGATGTGAAGCGTGGCAAGCAGCGCCGATTGAGATGATTTGTGAAGACAAAAGACAGTGAGTCATGGCGTGTTGCCCGCACAACTGACTGCATATGCAGCCATTGCTTCAACAAATAACAGCCTATGATTGCAGTAATGTTATCTATTATTAATATCTGTCACAAAGCCCGATGCAACGCGGTGTTCAAGACGATTGGCTCACATGAGAGGCGCAGCAGAACAAAATGAGGCTGAGGATCTGCGACAGACTCCTGCGCCGCTGGCTGAATGGTCAATTGCATCTTGCGAGGTGGATGATCTGGCTTCGTCGATGGACCTGCGATAGTTTCCGACACAGGCTGAGCAGATCCTCGGGCCCTGATGTAATCCTCGTAGTCCGTAGCAGTCTGTCGCATTTGCTGTGCGTACGCATTGGCGTTGGCGTCTTCGCGTTGCTGCTTTCGTTGAAGCTTCAACTTCTTGACGGAGTCGGCGACTTTGCCGAACTTGATCGACGAGAAGTCCGCACGGCTTACATTGTCCAATGGGAGAATGTTGCAGAAAGTTTCAAGGCTGGCACCCGGTGCGTTTGCAATCTCGGGGCATCGCTGTCCGGCGTGTTCGCCTTGGCAAATTCCGCAAACTATCTTCACCTGACAGTTGCCTTGATGTCTAGGCAGGAAACACACATTGCACGGAATATTCCATCCTGCAACCTTGATGATGGCATTGCGGTTTTTGAGGTAGTCTTTCAAACTTGACAAGGCCGTAGATCCTTTCGCGTGCAGAATGTCCTGTTGACCCCCGAGTATTGTCGGTCCCTGAGCACGAGTAGTCATGACAGCAAGACGCTGGTGCTCAATGAGGAAACCGGGTCTGGAGACTCGGACAAGATCGCCAATGGCGAAATCCGCCTGATGGCTGGGGGAGTCATCTATTGTTCGCACCGACACAAGTCCGCGAGGGACTTCGGCCTCAGGAAGCTCTGCAATCTTTTGCTCAAGAAGGCGTTTTTGTTGTTTGTAGCCGGTGATCACTAGGATACGACCCCATGCGTAGTTTGCGATAACTTCGTTCTCTGGCCGCAATGCCCCGCTAAGTGGAGGATAGAAAATTCGAGACCGAGAAGATTTCAAATACCCATGAGTTACATCATACACCTATAAGGGAGCAGCTGCTATATCTACATTTTACAGATAACTGCTATTATATTTATATTTCTTTAGTAGCTGCTACTATAACTATATTTATCTACTAACCGCTACTATATTTATATTTATCTAGTAACTGCTATTATATCTATATAGGTAATAAAGATCGAGTGCTGGCTGAATAGGCGTTTCTCTATAAAAGCAGTATTCGATGAGTTAATAAGGTGCTTATATTACTAAATGTATGTACTTATTCATTTGCCGTCTTGCTTTTTCTGTCATCCGCTTGCCCGCCTTCACCAGGTTAGTCAAAAGGGTCAGTTATATATGACTTGGCCGAGAATAGGGGAGCTGACGCAGCCAGACGGGAAATAAGCTCAACGATGTATTGGGCGTTGGTTTAGTTAACGTAGGATGTACCCTGCATCAGCTCAGTGCCGTCTGCAACATTCACAAAGACCAGACTATATTAGTAGTTGGTTCTGCAGGTTGCATGCGGCTGATGGAACACTCGTTTAAAATGCGACCAATCAATAGGATTCAACAAGATCACGTATCTTATAAATCGTGCCTTTTAGCTATTTTTTACTAAAAAGGACATCGGAATCTTTGCCCACGCTCCCATTCAGTATAGCATATCCTCTTTAAATGTCTATGCCTCGCGAAATAGCGGCATTTATTGATGATATTGACGATGGTTTTTGTTTCGCGTATGTTAACCTAAATTTAATGTCCCAATCCAAAGCTAGCGGTGGGCGGCGGCCATCAACATTCGGCGTACCCGTTCGAGCGAGCGCAGTTTCGGAAGCTCGCATCCAAGAGAGCGATCTCCAAATGCCTGATCATCAACAGCCGCAACGCATACCTGAGGCGGCGCATGTTTTCATAGATCCGCAGGCTCAATACAGAGCTAGCTTGGGACCGCCGCCGCCAACATTAAGCACACCGTCTGGTTCTCTTCAACCGGCGGCGTATGTTGCCACGAATTTGTTCTCCTACCAAAGAGGGAGTATGGGACCGCTACCACCAGAATTAAGCATATCATCTGGCTTTATTCAAGGGAGCGTAGTTCCAGCAGCCTACCACGAAGAAAGCGCAGCTTCAGAAGCTCCCATCCAAGAAAACAAAGCTTTAGAAAATAGTGGCAAAAGAGGCATCGCAACTCGGATTTTAAGCTTCCTTGGGCTCTCATGGCTGAGACACGAGGACCGAAAGTAGCCCAAGTGAAGGAGTCGGCGGAGCATCAAAGGACAGGCGAAACAAGGGAAAGAGAAGTGACAAGATGATTCGAAGACGCAGGTGAGAAAGAGAGGCTATAACGACTAAAAGAAAAGAGGCCTTGATGCACCAGAGCATGGTAACGGAGACGAGGGACGGAGACGAGGAGGGCGTGGCTTCAGAGAAACATAGTCTCGTGATGGGATGCAAAGTCTGGCAAGCAGCGCCAAGCAAGATTGTTGGCGGAACTAAGAGACAGTGGAAAACGTGGCGGTAAATGGAGACTCACCGTCTGTCTACAACTGTTTTGTTACTCCTTCGTTGTGAAGTATATGTAGGGAATTGCTATGCAGCACCACAGTGACTGCGTGAAGTTGGAGCATTGAAACTGGATATGAAGGAGAGCCGTGTACCTACGTTCCCCTACTATTTACTACTATAGCTATATTCATCTAGTGTTTGACACTATAGCTATATTCTCCTAGTATCTGCTACTATAGCTATATTCAGCTAGTATCTGCTACCATAGCTATATACATTGAGTATTTACTATTATAACTATGCTCGACTAGTATTTAGTATGCATCATCGCTAGAGGCAGTATCTTCTACTATTCGCTTCCATCATTATTGGCCTTCCTTCGTCATAGAGTCAGAACGTGGAGGCATCTTTGACTTCCACCTTCCAGACGCAGATGGATAACATGGTTGCGTGAGGCACCAAACGCGTTCGTTTTGCTAATGACGTCAACGGAGAGGGAGCCGAAACGCAGAATGCCTAGGTACGGCGTTGAATTGGGGATAGCAGGTGTTTTTGGGCTTTTATTTCGGTGCTTTAATTCACCTCACACACAGGTTAAATGCGTTGAAGCTATCTTTCCAGCACAGTCTGGCGGCGCGTGGTTTACGTTCTCTTCAGGCGTCTTAGTCAAAAAGGGGTTATTCGGTCTTTCGTATTTCAACTATGAGTCTCGCAACGAGGGTGGGTATATCCAAAAAAGTTTCTTTTCTCTCAGGGTTATCTTCAGCAGTAGGCATTTACTCGTTTTAACAACCATCATCGTTCAGAGAGCCTGTTTTATTTTCCGCGAGTTGATATAGCTAGGTATATAAGGGTGGTCTGTTGGTAGCTTATAGGTAAAGTGTTCTGAAGCTACGACAATGTGAATGAGCATAACGACGAAAAGAAAAGAAGCCTTGATGAATATATAAAAGATGGCGACGAAGAGAAAGAGAACAGGGTATGGATTTAGAGAGATAACATGGTCTTATGATTTGATGTAAAGTTTAGTGAGCAGCGCTGAGTAGAATTGTTATAAAAAAATAAAAATACAAATAAAAATAGACGACAGTGAGAAAAAGAAATAGAAGATAATGAAGGAGATAGTGAAAAATATAGTGGTAAAGGGAGAATTACCATCTGTCTACCGCTGTCTTGTTGCTATTTCGTTGCGAAGCAAACATACATGTATATAATGCTGCAATTGAAAGCAACCCTCCTTTATGACGTGTATAGTTGGTTGCATATGCAGCCAATACTTCAACAAATAAAATCCCATCATTGTGACCACGTCACCTACTATTAATTTCCGCTATGAAGCCTGATGCCACCTTCTGGGCCCATGATTGGTTTACAATAATACCGCATGGTGACACTGGACATAGACAAGGCTCCCAATAGGAGAGGGCGCAGCTCCAACTGAACTGAGGCCGAATTGATAAAGGTGAGGCAGAGGCAAATTGACATCAGCAGGATGAGACCGTTTAAGAGGCTTAAATAGGAGCCATTCCCCTAAAATCACTACGTCCTTCCAGCTCTTTGTTTAAAAAAAAACCATCTTCGTAATATTTGTTGATTAATATCTCTGACATCCACGGGATCTCTTCAAATGTCCGGATCTGGAAGAATCGGTCGGTCCACATACCGTTCCGAGTATGTAGAGAGAATACCTTCACCCCCAATAGTAGGGTCATCGATGGTGAAAAACAACCCAAAGTCCCATGCGAGAGCCAATGGCGGTCCACCACCACCAAAGTTAGCTAAACGATCTATTCCCACTGGTAGCAGCTCAGCCTCAGGAAGAGAGGCGGGAAGCGCATCGGTAAAGGCTTCGAGCTATCTTCAACAAAGAAATCCAGGACACCAAGAAAGGGAAGACCGGCTACAACGGGGGAAGAGGAGGCCGGAGGCAAAGCCGCAAGAAAGCCAGGGAAGAAGTGATGAGGGGGGAAGAAGAAGAAGAAGAAGAAGGAGAAAAAGAAGAGTGGTCTACTGAGTTTTATTCGCAGTATCTAGTTGCTGGTTGATGAAGAGTCACGAGCGGCGTTAATCGGAATGTTTGGAGATAGAGGAAGACGACGGAAGACACGAGGGGGTTAACTGCATGATGTCTGCATAAGCCGGATTCATTGTCAAGTCTCTGAATGAATGTAAAGCAGCCAAAGTGGCACTTTCCCGACAAAGTTATATAAATATTATTACCAGGAGGAACTCTAAGTTAACTATTCAACATCTTGATGGCTACTTTATGTACATGTACAACGGGTAATGATCATTGCGAGATGAAGTATCTCTATTATTTGTGGCTATGAGTATTGACCTCTAGAACTTATTCATCATTAAGTAAGTGGGAGCTATTAGATCTCGACGATAGCTCCCTTGTGTTACAATGGTGACTGGGGATACGAATACTAGGTCAAGTCGAGGCGTCAGTTAACAAACTCCAAAAGCAGCGATACCAGAAATATTCAAGATCACCTAAACACGAAGATGCAGAGATTACGTCCATCAAACATAAAATAAATGCCAATTTTTTTTCGGCCGTTTGAGTCATTTAATCTTCAATATATACAGATGAATCATCCTATTCCTCACTCATCCCAAATTCCCAAAGATGCCATTATCCATCACCCCTTTTTCTTTTTACACTCGCAAGACGTCCTTATTCTTAACAATCCACTGATAACTATCATCCCTGAAATCATCAGCCAACAAACTCTGCGAATTCGAGGTCTCAAACCACATAAGCTGCTGGTTATCCGCCCACTTCGGCCAGTTCGCATATCCCTTCACACCAACATTCGGATCAAGATTATACAAAAAGTTGAAAATATACGTCCGCGTGCTCCTCATAGCATTGTTAGGCAATATACCATAAAAGATCTGAATAATGTCCGAAGCGTGGAAAGTTCCCAAAAACGGAGTGCCGTAGTCGTATGATGAGAGATACGACCAGCTGGGCACGTTGGGGTTGACCTGGGAGGCAACGGTGAGCTCCATTCGCCTGGTGAGAGTAAAGGTGAGATCGCCGAGGAGCGCTGCGGTGCGCTTGAAGCCTGGGTAGAGATCGTTGAAGATGCTCGTGCGGAAGGGGCTGCCGCTGGAGATGGCCGTGTCGTATGTGTTGACGAGTTCAGTTAGCTGGTTCTTTGTGGCGTTGGAAAACATTTTTTCAGACAGCCAGCCGACGAGACTGCTTGTGCTGGTCACGTTGTTCTGGAAGACGGAAAACAAGGTACCCTCGTCTTCTTGGTCGCCCACAATCATGGGCACTGGATAGTATTTCCCCTGCTCCAACAAAGCGTCAGGGCTATCCTGGAGAACGACACCATCTGGTCTGGGTAGGTAAGATAATCCGAGAGAGTTGTAAGAGAAGATACTCGGGACCGAGTTGACAGCGGTGAGGAACGTGTTGTACGGGAGTTTGCGAAGACACGCCAAAGTATCCGATGAGCCGCTGCAGCCGGCCTTGCTGACAACATTGTTATACACAGCTTGAGCCTTTGGAGAATCGATGCGCTCAGCAGGCGCAGCAGTTCCAGAGTTCATGATGGCACCGCGGAACAGAGGCTTGCTGTTGTATGTGGCATTACCTCCATACAGCACCATCTGGTCAAAGACGGACATGGCGCCAGCAGACTCTCCCCAAATGGTGACCTTATCCGGATCACCGCCAAAGGCCGCAATATTGTCCGCCACCCACTGGAGGCCCATACGCTGATCCAAGAGTCCCACGTTGGCGCTGCCATTCTTGAGAATCTCGGCGCCAGGCATGAACCCAAACCCAGCAACGCGGTAGTTGACAGCCACATAGATAAAAGGCTGTCCCTGAGAAACAGCAGAGGCGAGAAGGCTGGAGCCATCGTATGTGACGGTAGCTCCGAGCTGGAATCCTCCACCAAAGATCCAAAAGAGAACGGGAAGCTTGTCGCCCGCCTTGGTCCCCTTGGGCCGCTGAACCGAAATGTTGAGACAATCTTCCTGACCAGTGATGGCCTGCAGGAACGGAAACTGCAGGAAACTTCCCAGAAGCTTGATAATGATGTTTGACGAGCCTGTCGAAACGAACATCTGAGGACAAGCGGGAGCAAGCAAAGGAGTGGAAAAAGTCCCCAAGTTTTTGGACAGCTTCTGGGGAGGAGCCAGCCTCAAGTCGCCCACCGGCGGGTCAGCGAAAGGGATTCCATTGAAGGTGTCGATGCCTACAAGAGAGCTGCCGACAATGGTTCCGGAGGCAATCTGTACGCTGACTGGGGATCGAGCCTCAATCGTGTTCTCAACCTTCTCTGGAGTTGGGGCTGCGACAGCCAAGGAAGAGAAGCCCAAGAGGGCGGGAAGGGCTCTGGACAGCTTCATGTCCAAGACTCAACAAACAACTGGAGATGGAAGAGAAGGTGAGGGAACTGATTGATGAGACAGCAGATAAATGGAGGGGATTTTGATATCATTTATATAGTTCAGCTGTGTACGAGTACGAGCACCCATTCCCGCAAACCTTGTAGCGGGGGCATCGCGAGTCCCAACCAGCCCTCTTGATATTTCACAGAATTCTTAGCACCGGCTGCCCTTCTCCTCTCCGGATAGTCTCTTCATGAGCGCATAAACCAATCTCCACCCATCCAGCAACTTACACGACTTGGCAGAGAGGGGGACTCTGTACTACATCAATAGCTGAACCCGAAATGCATCGGCTCGAGTGTTGAAAAGGGAAAGGTCAACAACCTCATCACCGTTCCAAAAAGCGGTCGCCCACTCGTTCGTAAAAAGAAAAAGAAAAAAGACTATTATGTCAAGCCCAGCTCGGATACAACTTACAAGGGAGGGCTACACTGCATTTCTGTCTTAAGACAAAAAAGACGGGCCGTTGGTGTGTCCCCATTGCCGCGCACTTGATGGTCCCGTGCCGTCTTAGGTGGAGCTTGTCAAAAAGCACAGCGGCAGTGAATTTAGTTTTAGTCGCCGCTTCGGCCGAGTTGCTGATTCTGATTCTGTGAAGATGCCTTCTCACCCCGCCTTTTAACAAAGTACTATGTAAATTTCTCTTATGAGCTGCCTAGAAGAGCCAAAGAGGCTCTCGAGTTATGCCTATTTCCCCGTGGGGGGGGACAGAATGCGGGGTGTTAGTTACGACGTTAACAGGGGGGCATTGGAGCTTAGGTCATAATAGTCGCTGAGCTATTGAAAGTTCAACTCCTCAAGCAAAATTAGGGAGCACATGAAAAAAAGAGGGTGAACGAAGCTTAGAAGACGCAGAAAATAAGCATCGATGCAGCCGAGGTCTGTCGTTCTGGGTGTGACACACCACAGTCCCTTAGTGAGGAGGTGGATTAGTGTCAGCTCAGGCACGAGATGGCAGATGCGGAGTCAAACGTTCTCTCGATGCTATTGGATAGGCATGTCAGAACTTGAGGCTAGAGGTGTTTGTCATGATCGACAGATGTCATTGGCAGCTTGGGGACGTGCAGATGCAGCCTGCAAGGCGATGCCGACAAGCCACGGGCGCCAAGCTTAGCGGAAAGTGTCCAGGCCCTGCTGATCTGATCCTTGCAAGCAGCTCTTTGACTTACGAAGACTTGATCGCTTTCGGTGAGTTCTTTATAAAGATTCACGTGTTGCTGACAGGTATTGTGGGTTGTGAGCTTATAGTTGTGGGTTGAAGGATGAGTAAGTGGAAACAATGAAGCGGCAGAGACAAGACCCAGGGCGCCAAGATCGGGTATGAGATTTACACCTTACAAGTCACATGTCTTTGTGCCTTTGAGCTTCGAGTATCGCGACTTATACGAACACGACAGCATAGGACTCACCGTAAATATCGTCAGTTTTGGGAAAGATCTCACGTAATGAAAGATGGTGTATCACGATAATCTTTCTTGGCTGCATAGATACTCGTATCGCCTTGTGTACCGATGTAATCTCCGAGATGCAACATCAATATATCTCCCGATGTCGCTTCAGTTCTACGAGAATTCTCATTCACATGCTTACATGGTATAACTCAAGCACGAGAGATAAGATGAACCGCTTAGAAATGAAAATTTGTTCAAGGAATGCATTGTTATCTTGACATGGTCCATTCATGGAATATTAAATTGGTCATGATGTTTCAAGCCGTGTATAACATCTGGCCCATGCTACCTAGTATCTAAAGCTGCCTACCTAACTTGACGTGCTCATTCGCCGTGATATCAGTGCGCATCTTACAAACTAAAGAAGAAGAAACAAAAGAGCAAAAACGCTGTCATTATAAGTCTCGTTCTGAATAGACGAGCTCATGTATCTTTCAGCTTGAAATCCGTGAAAACCAAGGGTCTCGTAAAATACCTCCCATCCGTTTCGAAGACTTGACTTATGCCTGCGCCAGCCTGTCTTAGTGTACAACCCCCTTCCCTTTCTACCCATTATGTTGAATCATGCATCTTCATAAAGCCTCCCACCCAACGCCGACGGCAACGTCCAAGCGTCGCCAATTAGAGTTTGCCATGTTCTTTGTGTTTTCTTTTTTCCCTTTTCCTTCTCTCTTCTCTTCTCATACAACCACGCCCACACGGGTTCCTTCCCCGCTCAGGCACCGCTTCTTGTCAGCCATGCTGGCCTCATCCTCGTCCGATTCTTCCTCCAAACTTTCTATTGTCGGCGGAGTTCCTCGCTTCCGTTTGATGTTGGCCACTCTGGCATCTGATTCTGCAGGTTTCGACTGTGATGCAGGGCTGTCTTCTTCCCACGTCTCCATATAAGATGGGTCAAACGAGCCCACGATGTCTTCTCCGAGGGCTTTGCCCAGTCGTTCTCGTAATCCGAGGATTGGCCAGATGGGGACCCGAGCAAACTCAATCTTCATTCCCTCAACGTTACCATCTTCGTCGCACGGCGCGCTGGATGGGTCGTAAAATCGCTCGAGGAATTTGGCCGTAACATGTCCCGTATAAACTAGGAATTCGCAAGTCTCAGTATCATGAGTCAAAATCCTCATCTTGACATCCTGAAAGTCGGGTCGGCGAGGGTCGCCTTTTCGAGGCCAATACGTTTCTCTTGCGAATATTTGCGTCGGTGCAGTGTAAAAATGACGCTGGGCCATGGCCAAGAAGATGCCAACGAAATGCGGATCTTGGTCAGCGTCTGCCGGAATAAGACGCTTCCCTCGGAGCTGTTGTAGTCGTTGGACAGGGATGTTGGGGTTGTTATCGGGACCGACAGCTACACGAAAGATATTTTGACGTATTGATGCCAGTTGATTCTTCCCTATGTAGCATAACATCGGTAAGTTTGCAGTAGAGTGAGGTGTCGGGTTCGATGACGAGGATCCATAGGATTCAGCAGGTCGGGTCACCACTGTCGCGACAGAGCTCTGTGATGACAAGGCAGAAGGATTTGGAGGATAGTTCCACATAGCCTGCACCCTGACGGCATCATAATAAACTTTGTCGCCAAAATAGATGTTGAGCTCTGGGAATAGCTGCGGTTTTGCAAAGGCCGCCGGCCAAAGCGTCATCAAGACGGCCTTGACGGCTGTGAACGTCGGCTTGGGTAGCGACGAAGAGGGAACCAGGATTTCCGTCAGCGCCTCGCTCAGTTTGGTGATGGTGTTTGACGGTCGCATATGGCCCTGCGTTGGCGGAGAGCCCGGCAAGGTGCAGGGCCGCGGCGTGTCGCAGACTGGCAGCTCACAGAAGCGCACACCAAGCAGGCTAGCATGAAGGTCCGTCCAACCGATGGGTCGCAGGAAGAGGGAAGTCCCGGCATTCTGGCGAAGGATGTCACGCAGGGAGCCCTTCTTCGGGCGGCGTATTCGGCCTATGCGCCTGGCTGGACGAGGTCGCGGCGGCAGTGATGGCGGTGGTGGTGATGCTGCCAGCTTCGGCCTCTGTGTTGTCGGCGGAGTCGATTCAGGCGACTCCGGCACACTCTCGGTGTCTTCTCTGGTGCCGGACGAGGCCTGCATGGAGGGGCTGCCGGAGGGAGTCATGTCGTCCACAAGAGCACGCAACTTGGCCACGATGGCGCTTTGAAGAAACATGGAGCTGCGAATAAGCATTAGTCAGAGATGCGCGTGAGTAAAGGCTGTATTTAATACATAGACATGATGGACGGGGCGAGTGTTGATGGGCCCTCAGATGAACATCTCTCAGTGCGTGAATCACAACTTACCGTGCGTCCGGACTCCGAATATATGAGGCCCTCCCCCGCTGTGACGCGACAAAGAAAAAATGGCTGCACGCCTATTCCCTGCTTAATTCCCCCGCAAACTTTGCTTTTTTCTCTCTCTCTCCAAATACCCGGGTTTGCTAGCGGAAAGCCACCAGGCGCAAAAGTAGCACCGGGATGAGGAGGAATTTGGAGATGAAAGAGGAACAAGCCAGTAGCTTTCTTTGTTTGCAGGGAGGATCAAATGAACTTGTAAAAAAATAAAATAAAAACCGGTAGCGAGGGAGAAAAGGGACAAAAAAGGAGTCTTTTGCAAGATGAACCCAGAGTGAACGAAACGTGAGACAAAGTCCTGAACGAGAGGCTGCAGACACGCGCCGCGCAGGCAATTAATAGTTATGTATTGACTTCTGTTTTCTGTTAGGCCGCAACAAAAACGCCCCCCATTTGCACGGCCAGAGTCAGCAACAGGCGCGTTCCGGGCAGGGCGTGGGCGGCGCGAGCAGTGAGCGAATTCACGTGATGCTAGGCAGCCAGCGGTTGAGTGGCGGTGCTAGCGTGTTTTGGCTTGTTGTTTGCCTGGACATGTGGCACAGGTGGCAAGGCATCACGATTACCTCAGCAGGGGCGGCGCTAAGCTGGAGTGGGCAAGGTACTATACGAGTGCTGTGTGTCTCCACTGCTGGCTTGCCAGGTTGACTGACGACAGCTTCGGCCTCTTAGGAGCAGCGCAGCCCCGCCAACCAGCGCAGACCATCTCGTGCTTCTGCTTCTTGACGCCTCATTCCCATCCCAGCGTCGAGCCATTGCTGTCCAAGATGCCGGTACGTCCATTTCTATTGCCCTGCAGATCCTCGTCGAAACAGCCCCGAGCTTCGTCTCCCGGGCTCGTGCCGGAGCTGTCACCTGGAGCCTCTCCTGGTTACCGATGACCTCTGGCCTATCGTCTCTCTCTCTCTCCCGACTCTTTCAAAGCAGCCTGCCTCGCCTCGAAATCTTTTTTGCTAATTTCGCCCATGATATGAAACCGCAGGCCTACAACTCCGACTTCAACTCCGACCCCAACCCCCCTCGCCTCATCGGCAACTTCCCCCTCCTCCCCCTCCGCACAAAGACCCGCGGCCCAGCCTACGTCCTGCCCTTCCCGTCACCGCCGCTGCCCGCCCACGAGTCCCCCGAGATTGAGAGCGAGAGCTACGACATCCTCGACGAGGTCCTGCGCCTCTTCCGCGCAAACACCTTCTTCCGCAACTTTGAGATCAAGGGCCCCGCTGACCGCCTGCTCGTCTACGGCATCTGGTTCGTGAGCGACTGCCTGCAGAAGATCAAGCCCAATGCTTCTGCTCGCGATGCCGCCAAGGAGGTCAACAACTTGGCGCTGGACCTCAACTTTGCTATTCCCGGAGACCCGGGATTCCCTCTAAACCAGGTTTGTCAATTCATGTCCAGCTTTCTTGGAGGCCTTTAGTGCAATGAGGCCCGTCCGAGATTCCAGGAGCTAATGTATTAACACCAACTCTTTTAGATGTACGAACCCCCTCGAGACAGGCAGGACGCAGAGCAGCTCAAGCTGTACATGGCGCAAGTCCGACAGGAGCTTGCATCCCGGTTACTGGCCAGAGTGTACGAGGAGGATGAGTCCAAGCCCAGCAAGTGGTGGTTGAGCTTCACGAAGAGAAAGTTCATGAACAAGTCGTTGTAAGAGAAGCGGAGTTGCTTGGTGACATTTAGAAGGTCAATATACTATTTTACTGCAACTTGAGAGAGAGCATGGATCGCACCTGGCTCTAAATACATATTTATCCATCGTCATGGGGGTTCATGTGCGTCAACTCCCAAGGAGTATCCATATCCTCTATTCACTTGTTTTGTCACACATGGCCATTGGCCTCTATAATCTGTATTACAGCTATACATATGTAGCTTCTACCCAGTCTTGGGCTTCTTCCTCTGGAACTTGCCCCTAGCCATTATATTACCCTCCGCGGGGATTGCCCTCCATCCCGTAAACACAAAACCGACCGCCCCGCCCCTCTCCGTCATGAAAGGATGCGTCCGGCCAGGCAAAACCTGCCACCTCCTCGCCCGGCTCGTCTGCACCTGCGCACCGATCAGCAGCGACGGATTAATGGGGAAGTCCGGCGTGCCGGCCCAGTTCTCCAGCTCCGTCGTCGTCTTGCCATCTGCCTCAGCCGGAGGATTCGACACCCAGGCGCCACGTCGGCTAATGCTGAAGCAGTCCGCTAGCTGCGTCAGGGGCTCGATTGTCGGTGAGTAGATGGCCACGGGTGCGCCGCCGGCAAGGAGCGGGAGCGCATGCCGCAGCACCGAGATGGGATCCATGGTGCTGGCCCCG
>PNRQ01000295.1:0-38405 GCA_003439915.1 Trichoderma atrobrunneum | reverse complement strand
CCCAGCTCGGACAGGCACGACGCCCTACGCCAACATCATCGACCAGCGCCGGGTCCAACTCGGGCACGGCGAGGCGGGTGGCCTTGAGGACGGCGGAGAGCAGCTCCTCCGGGTAGGCGTCCTTGAGGTGGCCCTTGTAGGAGCGGCATATGGGCGTGCGGAGGGAGGAGAGGATGACGATGTCGGAGGGTGCTTTGGCGAGCACGGCGGCGAGGCCTTTGGACGACATGATGCCGGTATTTTGTTTGTTTGTGTGATGGATGTTCCTCTCAGTCTCTCAGTTGCTCACTCACTTATTCACTATGTGGTTATATATGACAATAGAAGGAGGTGTATGAGATGAGATGAGATGAGTACCTGTATCATGTAGTGATGAAGAGTAAAACAAAGAGAGATTGAAAAGGCAAATCTCACACCAAAAATAATAAAAGGAGGAAATCTAAACTACAGTACAGCTGCTCATAAATAATTACCAATCACTATATAATAGAATAATCCCATCTTTTTTGCCATCGTCCTTCTTCACCAACTTACAATCTCCCCGGCCTCCGGCTCCCCCTCTGTGGATCCCCTCAAGGGCTGTTTTTTCTAGCTCCCCCGCGTCTTCCCCCCGTATCCGCCGCACTGGCAGTTGCTGTCGGCAATGGGGTTGCTGCACTGTGCTTTTACCCGATTTTATAAGCATTAATGTACTGTAATGCTGTTGCAGGCACAGTGTCCAGTTCGTGGAGAGTCCGGAACTTGTATCCGGAAACTCTGCCATGTCTATCCCGTACATTGCCGGCTAAGCTCTTATCCCCCTCTGAACGGCTTCACTTCCCATTTCTTATCCATTGACTCGCATTCTTGTTTGACAACTGAGGACTACAATTTGTATTTGCTATTTTACTTCTTCACATCACATCCCTCTTATACGGAAATGTCATACATATTGTAACCAATCAATAGCCCGCGCCGTGCCGTGCTGTGTGCTGTGCTGTTTCATCCCAGCTTGTGCTTGCATCCCCTTTCCGAAACCGTTCCGACGATCCCCGTCCCGCCTCATTCTGTTGCCGCTCCAAATCCCTCCAAGGCTCAACTCAAGCCAAGTATATCAAAAACAAATGGTTGTTCATCATTCGTCAAAAAAGAAGAATAATTCCAGAAATCCAGACAAACACGCACGCACACGCAAACAACAAAACACCTATCAATCCCCCACATCCAGCCATGGTTGTGTAAGAAGACATCTCTCAAAATACACCGCTTCAATCTGATAGATCCGACCCATTTTTCTTGCTCCTCTGTATCAATTGATTTTCTTTATTGTCCGTATTGAATGCCCAGCCCAACACGGCGGCTTTCTGATGCTGCTCCGCCAGCCCTCAGCTTCTTCTGCGGACTTTCCATCTCATCGGCTCCGGCCTCTCCCTCGGCCGTCAGTTTGCGCTTCTCAGCCCCAGTTGCCGTTTTACTGCCCGCGAAAAGCTTGGCGTGCATTGCTGCAGATTTCTCCGCCGGTCCTGCCGTGCCATCCCGGGATGACGGCGCCTTGTATCCCTGGCCGGGGTGCCGACGTAGCATCTCGGCCGCTGCCTGGCTCGCCTGACTGTCCTGGACTTGCTCGTTATCCTCTTGTGAGCTGAGCGGGACCCCTTCTGGGGCATCTTGGGTTGACAGTGATTGTACTGCCTTGACCGATTCGATGGCCTGTCGAGCAAGCTCCTCGTTGTCATCGGCCGAAATGGTGCTCTCCCGTCTTCTTCGCCGTGATTGTCTCTGAGAGGGCGGTGTTGTGGGGACAAACCGTCGCTGCGAATAGCGAGATCTCGGCTCCGTCTGCGCCACTAGGTTCACCGACGGTAGCAGGCCGCTGTTGTCTCCACGTAATCTGCTGGAGGGAGTTGTCGGAAGCGATGACATGGATTGGGCGTTACGCTGGTGCCGTCTGACCAGTCGAGAGGCAGGTCGAGCCATCACCATTGGTGTTGACGGCGCGCTGTTGTTATTGGTAGCGGCCATAGTGGCCGCGTTGTTTTCTTGAGATTGACTCTGGCTCATGGCTTCCAGCAGAGCTGATAGCCCATGCTCCCGTCCGTCCGTCTCTTCACGGTGCAGGGCGCGAGATGTCGTGCGATGTTGCTGCTGCTGCTGCTGTTGTGGTGTTGATGTTATGACCTGCTTGGGCGTCAGGGCGTTGTGAAAGATGCCGCCCGGGCTGCACAGCATGTGAAAGTGCTCCCGGTTCTCGCGAATGCGGTTCAGCAGCATCTCGCGCTCCTCAGCCAGCGTCATGGTCTCTTCCTCCTTCTGCTGGATTACCTTCTTGGCCAGCTTGACCCTGCGGCTAAGAGCCTCATTCTCCTCCATTGCTGACTCGTACCACATCTTCATCTGCAAGTATTTGTTCTGTATTGACTCGGACACCGTGCTCAGCTCGCGCTTGGCCTGTCGAGAATGCTCCGCCATCCGCAATGCGTCCACTTCGCGGCGCACCATGTCGTGCTCCACCGCGGCGCGCTTGGACTCTTCGTCTGCCTGCAGGCTCAGCAGGTTATACTGCAGCTTGTGGTGTGCTGCTTCCATCTTAAGCTTCTGGTTCTCGGCGATGCATGTCTGCAGCATGGCGCGTAGCTCCTCGGCTGATGCCTCGAGTACTCGGTGAGGTGCCGGCGGCGTATAGTCGGATTCAATGTCTCGCTCACGCATCGTGTTGAGTATGGTGGCGGGTGGTGAGAAGAGGGCGGACTGTTGAGAGTTGGAGTAGGTGCGTCTCGAGGCACCGTTGCTGGCCGCGACCTGCGTAGACGGCGGCGGTGTCAGCGATGACGGAATCACTGTGATAGCTGGTCGGTCGTCCATGACCTCCGTCTTGAATGATTGGTTTGCGTCAATGGGCGATCCTGGCATTTCTGTAGACGGGAGCGTGATTTGGGACAGCGGATGAGCGCCCGTCTCGTGCTCTTGAGGGGTCGACGGGTCGAGGCCACCGAGAACAGCGTCCTCGACAGTGCCATTGACGCGAGGAGCGTCCACCTCTGAATCAGAGGCCATTGTAGAGAGTGCGATCCGTATTTTGTAATTCGAGTGAAATGGAGTATAAGTAGATATGTCGAGGAGAGCGTGCAAGTTGAAGCAAGCGGTGGGCGAGGCGCCTTTTGGTCTGTTCCGTTCTGCTTTCCCTCCCAAAGCTCAGCTCCGCGACTCCAAGGGAGAGAGATGTGGATCCTGGTGCGACTCCGCCTTCAGTCGCCCTCGAGTAGAGCAAACAGAGACACTGCTAACTGGCCTCGTGACCTGCGTGAAGCGTGAAGCGTGAAGTCGTGAGCCGTGAACTTGGGGATCAGCTGCCAATCCGATCAACAAACGTCCAGCGTGCGACGGCAGCAGGCAAGCAGTCAATGCGTCTTCCGGTATCGTGTCGCGCTGTGTCGGAGCTTGAAGCTGAATCTGCGCAAAGATTCTGGTCTGCAGCGTCGTGGTTGAGGTTGAGGCTGCGAAGGGGGTCATGCGTTGAGGTTGCGGAAAAGAGGTGGTGGCACACTTGAGTGTAGCAGTAGCACCAGTCAGAAGCGTCCATTCATGCACTGCATTCCTCGAGCAGGCACGGCAAAACAAAACTCGAGAGGCTGGCTGGCTGCTTGCAACAGCGCTAGACCCAGCTCGGACTCTGGCCCAGCAACCAGTTGAGCTCTCTTTTTCACTTTTTTCTTTTTTAATTTTTCTCTGGCTCATCTCTGGCTGTCAAGGTTCATGCGCTAATTAGTCAGGGGATGACGCAAGGCTGTCTCTACCAAGCTCATCCACCGAGATTTACCCAGTCCACTGCCAAAATCTCAACTTCACGACGATTTATCGACTTGCTTTACAATCTGTATAAAACAGCTTCATATTATGTTGCAGCTTAGTTTTTATACCCCTTCTCTAATTGATACCTCCTGCACTCCCCGAACTTCATCACTATCTATATTTCCACTCCCCCATGTACCCTTATACAGTAGAGCAATGTGCCATATCCATATTCCCCAATCAGCCATCTCCTACCCTGTAATCCATATAATGAGTCCAATAAACACCAACAATGTTATACTCACAAACCAATTCCCACTTCCTTCAAACCTCTTCCAAAGCTTGCTTCGGCTGCAACATCCTCGCCTCCTTCTTTCCACCCACCAAAAATGCTTCACCACCCGAACCACCTTCCTCAACAACAGCACAGGCAGTATCACCGGCCACAACACCATGACCGCTATCCACCACAGCATCACCAGGGCCTTGTCTCGCTTCGTCGCCTGCGAATCGAGATACCACTTAGGAACCCATCTGCCAAGCTTTCCCTTGCCGTTGATGCATAGGATGCAGATCACTCCAAATAGCAGCCACCCAGCGATCGAAATCGGGATCAGCACTCTCATGATTGCCTTTGGTTCAAACGCTGTTCCTTCGCCGTCCATCATGTGGCCCATAGTGTGAGGACCCGATCTTGCTGTTGAGTTGGGCGTGATGATGGTTTTGTTGGGTCTGCACGGGCTTGCATCCATCTGGCTGCCGACGCATGGCGGTATTGCCGTCCTTCTCAGGCTGTTGCGTGCCATGAGCTTCGTGGTAGACGAGACCATAGTGTGCAGGCAATGTGTTTGTAACGAAATGCGAGTATAGATACGGATATGGAAGCTCTGGAAGCCCTCTTGACGTATGCGGGCGATGATATTGAAATGTTTGATGTTGTCAACATTGGTAGGACTGTTTGACGCAAATAATATGAAGACTGACTACGCACGCACGCATCTGCAGCGCAGGTTAACCGCAACCGCAATCGCAACCGGAACAAACTCAAGCATCTCTTCTTGGCCAGTCTTTCCTTGTAGTGTAAAGAATAAGAGCCCTCCATGGTGCCTGCTCGGCTGCGAATAGTGAGGCAGTTGAACGTGCACATCTCATGGAACCTTAATACAACTCGAACACCGGCATGTACTCACTACTCAAGTTGACCAAATGGTTACAAGTGTATACATTACTAATTATTCAGTACTAATTATTCAATAAGGTATTGCCTGCGCCTTGCTGCAAGCCCGAGTGGTATCTATACTACCATTTCCCTAGCACCTATACTCCATACATCATTCTACCTGTACGCGCAATCGATCCACCAATATGATATAATATACAGGCCCGCCCCCATTCCAGGGCAGACCAAAAAAGAATAAGTAGCAGAAAAATAGTACACGACCTTGCTGTAAAGTGAAAAGCAGAAATCAGCAAAGCAAAGACCAAAAATTACCCACCAAGCCTTAGTCCACATCAGACGAATCGTCGTCCCCGTTCTCAGCTCTCCACGCTTCCATCTCGGCAGCTGGAACTCGGCCTCGGAGCCATCTCATAGTGGCTGCCGTTCCCTTCTCTAGGATATTCCACTTGGGGACCTTGAATCGGTTTCCTGCCACCTCGAGCCGCTCGAGCCCGTCCTTTCCGCCCAAGAGGCCGAGCCGAGGATCCAGATGCGCAATCTCATTGCTCGCCACATCAACAACTTTGAGGCCCTTGATGGCAGCTGGATCAAGCTCGGTTAGTTGGTTGTTTGACGCAAGCAGTACCTTTAAGCTGGGGAAGCTCTGCTTCAGATCGAGCGGGAGCGCGGTTAGGCGATTGAGCGAAACGTCAATCTTTTCCAGTGCGGGTGCTTTAAGGAATTTTGTCAACGGACCTAGGCTGGTGATGGTATTCGAGCTCAAGTTCAATTCCGTCAGAACTGGCAAACTCAGCTCTTCTGTTAGGTAGTCCTCTCCCGAGATTTTGTTGTGGCCCAGTGATAGAGATGTGAGGGTTTGTGAGAAGAATTGCAAGGATCCAGGGAACGCGCTTAAGAGATTGTGATGAAGCTGCGCCTGTCTTATCTGATAGCTCCTCGACAGTTCGGCACACATTTCCGGGCTCAGGGAAGACGATTCAGTGCGTGACCGGTCCAGGAGTCCGCCCGGCTTGACCTGCCAAGTTTCCCTCACTACAGTTTGAGCACGAGACCTGGTAGGCGAGTGAGGTGCAGATGTTGGAGGCGTGGCAAAATCGTCGTCGCCCTCTGATCTGCTGTCTGGATCCTCAGGATGGATAGTCGACACCTTGTCCGGCTGTTGTTGTTTCTTCTCCATTTCCGGTGGGCTGATTATGGTGGTGATAGGTGCCTGAACGGCTGGCTCCTCGTATGGGGGAGGAGGCTCCAGCCTTGTCGACAGCGCTTCCTTGACCTCATCTGTCGAAGCCGAAGCAAATTTCTTGTCACGCAGCGGGTTACCGCTAAGCCGAAGCAGAGTCAGGCTGTCCATTCGAGAAATCTCAGGTGGGACTACCCGAATGTCGTTGCTGGAAAAATCGGCCTGCCGCACCTTTTCGAGGCTGGTAAAGCTCAAGGGGATGCTGGAGATGTTGTTCGCATCTGCTGCAAGGTTTATAAGACTTGTCCACGAAGCCATATCTGGGAGCTCCTGCAATCGATTCATTGAGAGGGTGAGAGTGTGGACAAGGGGAAGACTGATTGAAGCATCAGCAGGCACAAGACGCGTCAGCCTGTTCACTGAGATGTCGAGAGATTGAAGCATTGGTAGAGAGCCAATCGATCCATCAATCAGGGTGCCCGAAAGCTTGTTCTTCTTCAAGTCGAGCTCGGCAAGCGGTAGCTTTGAGAGTCCCTCAAAGGGAAGCGATTCAAAGTTATTCTCGCTCAGGTTGAGAACGCGCAGCCGAGAAAGGCCTTCAACGTTGGGCGGTAGGGCAGTGACTTGGTTTCCGTGTATATCAAGAACCTCCAGGACGCTCAGGTCCGCGAGGCCGGGGTTCAACGCGCCAACGAGGAGATTGTTTGCCAGTTTGAGATCGCGAATCGCCGTCATCTGAGCGATGATTTCAAGGCATCCATTTTCTAGGCGATTAGACGACTAAAAAGTGTGAATAAATGACCCCGAAAAACATCAACGCCACGGAGATACTCACCAGATTGAGAGTGGTCAACTGGGTGAAGCGGCGGAATCCCATGGGAATGGCTAGCAGCCGATTGCCGTGCATGTCCAGAGTTTCGAGTCCTCCGAAAATGTTGCCACGGCCCTCTTCGTCGTTTTCGAGCTCTTCGGGACTGCGGTCAGGGAACATCGTGTCGTCCAGCGTTTCTATCTCGTTATCCGCGCCAACCAGCCTGGTCAGCTCGACACTTTCGGCCCAGCTTTCACCGGCTCCGATGGTCTCCAGATCATACATTTTCATGACCTCGCTGGGAATCTCTTTTAGTCCTAACGCGGCGATGTTCAGTTTTCCACTAGTTCTTGCTGCGCCGACGCGTTGTTTCAACACTTTTTCACCCGCATCTTGTCCCTTATTCAAGTTAAATGGGTCATTAAATGCTGCATCGTAATCGAATCCGGCCTTTGCTGGAATTGCTGCAAAATCATCAGTCGTAGATGTTGCACTGGCCGTCTGTGCCGGACTCTGCTTCATAGCCGCCTTCTTGGCAGCTTTTGCCTTGGCGATCTGATCCCGAAGTGCCGATGAGGACTTTTGAGTTGGCTGTTCCGATTCGGCATCCTCTTTCACTGCTGCAGCGGCTGGCGCGATAGTGCCGTCCCAGGAGGAGATGGGAGCTCCCGAATTTTCGCTAGCACCTAGGGCTTGCACCGACGGCTTCTTTCCAAGACCGTGAACTGATGCCCTTTGCTTCAAAGTCTTTACTGCCGGCTTCTGGACCGGCTTTTGAGCGGGCTTAGCTGGTGCTTTGCCCATTGTGTTTGGACTTGGGCTTCTGACATCTGGCATAGAAGCGGATGGCTTTGAGGCCGCTCCGGAAGCACGGCTAGCAGGGCGTAGCCTTTGCGTACTGTTGGAGGCAGCGCCTGGCGTTCTATCGTTATGAACGATTGAATTTCTCTTGAACAGATTGGCCGATGACATCCTGGGATTCGAAAAGGCCGAGTCGTCAGCCGCACTTGAACCTGGGCGAGACGGATGTCTTGCAGACCCGTCAGAAGTGTAGCTGGAGCTTGGCCTTGAGGCTGAGCTTTCGGCTCGTGATGTAGGTCGTCCCGAATCAAAGAAGGATGAAGACTTTTTGCTCAGAGCAGGAGATGAGGGTAGCTGCGACAGGGTCTCAATGGTGCGCTCAGAAAGTGAAGGTTTCGGTGTGTTGATTTGAGGCATGCTCCTCCCCGGAGAGGAGAGTCCCGGAGAGGAGAGTGGAGATGCGTTATTGTCAAATTGATCTGGCGCGCCGGCAGAATCATTCAAGTATGAGATGAGGATATCATTTTTGATTGCTTCTGTAGAGTCTGTCTCCTGGTCAAATGGGCCTCTATCGGATTCTGCTGGTTCTGCCCAGGGCTTGTACTGCGCTGCCGGGGCGTTGGTGATAGTACTCCATCTTCGCTGGGACGACGATACGGCTCGCACGGGCTTCGATACTGGGGCAGCGGGTTTGGAAGCGGGAGCGGGAGCGCGGGAAGAACTAGAGCGAAGTTGGTTACTAGACGTAGAATTGCGCAAAGCCGGCGCACGCCCGCTGTTTGTACCAGCAGAGGGGCGTAGTTGGCCACGAGAAGCAGAAGCTCGTAGCTTTGGGTTCTGGATCTCCGTGCCACTTGATGTATCTCCTGCTAGACTGTCTCGGGACGGTCTTGGGCGAAGCGACGACGTGGAGCTGGAAGCCGGAGCTGGAGCCGGAGCTGGCTGGATGATGCCGGAGACGGGACGAGGAAGTCGGGAAGGGCGAGGGATGCCGCTAAGTCGTCTCTGGGAGTTGTCCATCTTCACATGAGTCCCTTGCAGTCTGTAGTTGGTAGCTGGATTGGTGATGGCCTGTTGAACTAGGGTGAGTTTCGAGTGTCGATTTGATCGATCGTGCAAGGTGTCGAGAGGAGGGGCACGGCAACTGGGACTCTTTCAAGACGACAACGAGCCAAGGGTGAATGTAACGAATGTAAGTGTCAACAACGACGGAATGTAGAGCAAAGAGAGTAATGTCTCAAAAAAGGAGCGACTGAAGAACAGCACACAGCGCGTGTGAGGAGAAGGAAAAGAAGAGAAAAGAGGCGAAGAGACAGAGTCCCAGCTGCCGGGAACGAGTTGCTAGATTACGTGCATTGTCATTTAGAATTGCGGCAGCTCATCCCAGTCAGGGGAGTGACCAGGAGCTGCCTATCACGTGGGGTTAATTTATCCTAGCGCTAGGAACAGGCTAGAGGCGGGAGAGGAACAGCACTAAAAGGGCCCTAAGGCGCGTGGCAGTTGCGCTATAGCAGCCTGGCAGCCCTGGGTACCGGTACATGAGGCCTGGGAGAATATGGATTCAATTCCATGTTGCCGAGTGTACAACTTCACCCAATACATGTCAAGTGCTTTTTGAAGACTCGGGGTATTAGGGATGCACATGACACTCTGAGAATACAGGTCAGGTTAGTTGTCGAACAAACGGGGAGGATTCCGTAGGCCCTGGTATCTGGCAGTAAGTGAATACTTCATAATAGCTTAGCACCACACTCTCTCTGTCTAATAAATTAGTATGGGGCAAGCGGCCTTTTGGACACATTTGTTGAACAATTAATTCGATTCTGCCTGCTTTGCTAATAATGATAAATCACAACACACACAAATACACAATTCCGTCCAATCGCTTGCCGTTGACCGGTATTCCAACTCCGTATTCGTACATTTTCCACGACAAGTGCCGAGCACGGCGTCAGTCATTCTGGAAGCCAGTCGCTGTCCACCTCATAATCTCCGTCAGAATCCACCACATCGGACAGCTCATATGAGCCGTCGCCAGCATCCTGTTCCGAATCCTGGCGCTCGCCCTCGGAAAATGCTTGACTTGTCGATCCGCTTTCCTCGGATCCCTCTGAGTCTTGCGTCAAATCAATGACGTCTGACTGTGGCTGCGGCCGTGCCTCTTTCGCCTTTGGATCTCGGCTCTGTTTTGGGAGCTGTTTGAGCACTGGCATATGCTTGTGTTGTACAGCCTCTGTAAAGGACATGCGTCGTCTCCCGGCTGTTCGGACTGCCAGACTCTTCCGGGGCTCCCTCTTGGTGTTCCTCGGGGCAAAGTTACCTCCTGATTCCACCATTGTTGGATCGGCACCCCATTCTATCAAGAGCTTGGACACCTTGTCTCGAATAGCTCTCCTGGCTGCGTCCCGGTTTTGAGATGCTCGTGCGAGGAGCTTGTCGTAGTCTGTATGGCAGTGTCGAGCATGCGCCTGAACTGCTAGATATGCCTTCTTGTCCAGATCCAACTTTCCCGTACGACCGACCCGGCCGCTCCGCTTTCTGAGAGTGCGCTTGAGGATTGTGGTAAGGTCTTGCTTTGGAATATTGGGGAAAAGCTTCAGAGTAGCTGCTTCAAATGCATCTTCGGTGGCTGCGTCACGTCTTTGGACAGCGCCGCGTCTCTTCTCGCGAGTTTTTTTCTCCTCTCTGTGGACTTCCTCCAGAATCCATCTTGGCGCTCTCAATCCTTGTTGTTTGCCGCGCTTCGTCACAACATATAGCTTCTTGTGGGCGGCGTGAGTTTTTTTGCGACAGAGCGCTGTCATGAAAGTATTGCCTTTCCTGAGAAATCCGTAGCCCTTGGGCATTGGCGTTTCTGGGGAGACAGTTCGTTCTTCCTCCATCGTCCAACAGAGAGATAAGGTAGAGCTGAGATTTGATTAAGATGTAGTGAGGAGGGTCACAGGTGAGGGCGGGTGGGAAGCTTGAAATAGTGCTTCATCTATCTCAAAGAACAGTTTATTGGTCATGGCGAACAAAGAATGCGCTCATTTGTTGATATTCTTTGACTGTGAATTTTCATTCGGAGGCATTGATGAATGGAACATCAATGAAATTTGCAGCTCTTTGACGCACTAACAATCGCGCTGTTGAGGGTGACATGCTAGCGCTGAAACACGCCCAAGCTCCAGTGCTTTGTCGATTGCGGGCCAGAGGCGGCTTCGGACAGATCCATATTGATTCACTCATCAGCACGTGGTTCGCATCAAATAGCTCGTATTATACATTGAGAATGAGAGTAGAGTATAAGCGCTATGAAATTCTTCCATTTTCTAGACAGTAGTTATTTCTAAACTATCAGTCGCGAAGCTGCCAGTAAACATGTCTGGATTCGGCTGTGCCTGCGCCCGCTCTATCATGTCGACTGTTATGTCATCTTTCTGCTTTGTCCATACCATATCCCAATGACCCTTCAATACAACTGACGCCTTTTTGTCAAGTTGCGAAGTGATGAAATCCTTGAGAACAATTTCTGCGCTTTGGCTTGCGCCAGGCCCAAGCTGAATGAGTGAATCAGGGCTGGGAGGCCATTCTCTGCGAATCTGAATCTCAGGCAATTCGAGAGGCTGCAGAGCGCCGTCAGGTGTGATAGTAAGTAGGCCGATGGTTGGTGCAAGAGTATCTAGTGGCGAGTTGTATATGAGAAAGGTGACTGGATGCGTATTTTCATTAACGACCGTACTGGTAATGGTGAGAGGAGATGTTTTGATCTGCTCAATAGTCACACGGAGACGGTCGATTGGGCTGGAGTTGCTGCTGTGGCTCTCCATTGAAGCTGCTGGCCATAGGAAGAATGTAGCAAATGTGAGAGCCAGGCTCAATCCAAAGATGGCGCGAATACTTGAATAATAGGTGAGGCTCATCGGAAATGAGACGTTGGGATATCAACTGAATAGGCTAAGTGAAGAAAGCGGGAAATTGATTGTTCATGAATTTACAAACATGGCAGCAAACTTGCTAAACGGGGTGAAGGTGTCTATGCCTTGAAAGCGGGGTGATGCCTGAGACTGATGGCGCTCATCAATCGGATGTCTCGTTTGTTGGCAACATGAGCCGTCCCATTGATTATGTGTGAGATGGTTGATCACCGTTGTCTTTCAATTTGTAATCCTTTCGAAACAACACCTCCATCTCTACACCCAAATAAAGAACCAAGCCCGGCTCAATAACGCCAAACCTAAACTACGACCGAATCTGCATGAGAGCCAGTATCTCTCGCATAAAGACCACGAGCATAATAGAAAGAGAAGCCACTGGGCGAAGCATCTCGCTTGATCACTCTTGACATGCGTCTCGTACGCCTTTCGGACGGTCGCCTCCGGGTTAAAGTTCTCTGTCTAAGCCGCCAGTCCCAGCTTCTACTTTAGGCAACTAGCAACACCACATATATGCAAGGCACTTTTGTGCATTAATTACAGGAATAGTGTTCCAACACAAAGCTAGAACAAGGTTAAAGGTTTAATGTTTATCCATAACCTTACGTTATGCTTGTCTTGGGGCCAATTCTTAATCGTTAGCAAGTGGAGTCAAGGCATGGCCAAGATCGATACTGCAGCGAGCTGCCGAGGCGTTCGGTAAGCTGGCTATGTACATCTTGATATAATGCTCTTAAGGCAATTCCAGGATGCGATCATTCAATTACTAAGATTGTCGATGAGACACCAAGGTTGAAGTTATGAGATTCGCGGCAGTCTCTCAGTCTCTTAGCTAGATGAGAGGGGGGTTATGTCCTCAGTAGCTACATGTATTCAGAAGACCATAATGATGATCACTGCCAAGAATTGTAGGTTCCCAGGCGGCAAGACCATTTCCATGATTTGTCTTCTCCTGTCAAATGTGTGTACTCGTATTGCACCGTACAAATAAAATAGATATCGCAAGGCTTGGCTGCATCGCATCTCTCATGGGTGAGCTTCCTTGTTGGGAATATCTCCCGGCCAAGACTGCAACAACACGGGATTTGCCATCTACTATCTCCAAAACCCACGGCTCCGGTATTTGGGAGATCCCAAAAGAGGAAGGTCATCAGATTTACCAATTAAGCGTCTGAGCAAGCTTAGAATCCCGCGGGCTAAACACACATGCAATGCTACCCGATCGAGCCGGACTGGCGAGATCGGCTGCGCACGTCGGCGGTTCCCCCATTGTCTGACAGTGTGTCAGTTATAACGAATACAAATTATATGCAGGCGAAGTGTACGCCAAGAATCCAACCAAAGGATGTTCCAAAATCTCTCACCCTCGGATTTCTTTCGGCGGAAGTCACCGGATCTTCAGCAAAAGCAATACGAGGACGTCGGTGATTGGAGTTGATGAGAAGTGCCCTTTCTAGAACAGGACATATATTTTCATCATATGCATATCTAATGTCTTCTAATCTTCCTCCATTATCTTCGTATAGCTCATAACGCAATCGCAAAATTGGATCCCCAACCAACGGAGCAAACATATACCGATGATAAGACACATCAATCCCCAATCCCGTCCTTGGCATAAACGTCGGTAGAGTTTACAAGACGCCAAGATGTTGCCATTGCATGTCTGGGGCGGCACGCAATACAACACAGCCGTCCACTTTCAGCTATGTATCGCAGAGTTCCAGCACACCGGGGATTTTCGACCTTTTTGGAAGCTGTTCAAGTCTGTTTCACGCTTATCGCTTGGCGTTGAGGGGGACGAACGCCCTAATACTGGCCGGAACGTATATTCATGCTGCTTTGAGTCCGCATCTCGGCACCGGGCCGTCGTTTGTAGTTCACTTGAACACTGAGGCTAAATG
Organism: Trichoderma atrobrunneum; assembly: GCA_003439915.1. Taxonomy (NCBI): domain Eukaryota; kingdom Fungi; phylum Ascomycota; class Sordariomycetes; order Hypocreales; family Hypocreaceae; genus Trichoderma; species Trichoderma atrobrunneum. The sequence goes on along the minus strand of PNRQ01000295.1, from coordinate 24,847 downwards.
CCTTCCACCAGCAGGGAGCTTGTTATATGAGAGGAAGCCGCCGATTTCCGCATATGGGTCTTGCCCATTCAAAACGAATGTGACATAGAAACGGGAACAATGAGTCTTGGAAGAGTCATGATTCTGCAAGATTGTTATCTAGCAATTGTATCTTGATGCAGATAGATACCATGATGCCATAAGAATCTTATTGAACCAATCATACTTGCCAACGAGTAAACAAAGGGACAATTTCTTGACAACGCTGCCGATACGATGGATACGGTTGCATTCGGACGCGAATGGCTGACAATCGAGTATGCCTCACCTTGCTATTTCGCCATTCTGCCAACGGATGCCGTACCTAATAAGGCAGCTCGGTTTGGGTTGGGTGTGCAAACAACTCTATCTTTCATGTAAACCCCAGTTTACGACATTACAGACGTGGAAGCAGGACCAATCTGGTATACGAGGATTAGAGGCTGTGTAAGTAAGTTGCCATTGCTTACCACTGACCGGAGATTGGTGATGAGGATATGGTCAAGGGTGAGAAGAACTTTTGATCGGCTCTCCAAACGAGATGGACGTTGCCCGAGCCATGATGATGCTATTTGAGCCCGGAGTCCTCGTTATCATGTCGACTTTCAAGTATAAATAGGTTTACTCATCGCCAGTCTTGGATGTGGCATCTCTCCATTGTCTCCAAGCATCTCATCCAATCCTCTGATCTGCCTGCTCTCAAAATGAAGTTCATCTCTGGTCTCATTGCCCTCGCTGCCTTCGCCTCTGCCGCCCCTGGCAAGGCTCCCACTCCCCTCGACATCAAGCTCGAGGGTGCTGGTAACGCTGAAATCAAGGCTGTCATTACCAACACGGGCAAGAACAACCTGAAGATCTTCAAGACCGGTACCATCTTGGACAGCGCCCCCGTTGAGAAGGTTACAATCAGCTCTGGCGGTAAGTGTCCTCATATCCACTTGGATATTTCTCTATGAACACATCGTTGCTAACGTCATTCATAGAGCACGTTGTTGCTTTCGACGGCGTTCGTCAGCGCATCTCTACTCAGAACTTGGCCGAGGATGCCTTCCAGCACATCGCTGCCGGAGAGTCGATCGAGGTGACCTTTGACATCGCCGAGGCCCACGACCTCTCCATCGGCGGCAAATACGACATCCAGTCTGTTGGTGCCTTTTCTTTTGCCCAAGAGGAGTCCAACGAACTTGTTGGCTCTGTACCATTCGAGACCAACAAGATTGAGATTGAGGTCGACGGCGAGGATGCCTCTGCCCGCCGCGTTGCCTTCCACCAGAAGCGCACTCGCGTCCAGAGCGACTGCACCGGCAGCAAGCTCTCCGTCACTCAGACTGCTCTCCGCAACTGTGCTTCCGTTGCCCAGCTCGCCCAGCAGGCTGCCGCCTCTGGCGCTGCCGCCAAGCTCACCGAGTACTTCAAGTCTTCCACCAGCAGCGTGCGAAGCACCGTCTCCGGCGTTTTCAGCCGCGTGCTCTCTGAGTGCAGCTCAACCAGCAGCGGTGTCGCTAGCTACTACTGCTCCGATGTCCTCAGCTCGTGCTCCTCCAACGTGTTGGCATACACACTCCCTAGCTCAAGCCTGATGGTCTACTGCAACCTCTACTTCACGGCTCTCCCCGCGCTGACCCGATCCTGCCATGCTCAAGACCAGGCCACCACTAACATCCACGAGATTACGCACTTGAGCCAAGTCAAGGGCACTCAAGACTACAATGGATATGGATACAACTTTGTCCGCAGTCTGACTGCCGCGCAGAACCTCAACCACGCCGATACTTATGCGCTCTTTGCCAACGCCATCTATGCTGGCTGCTAAGCGTGACGCTTATAAAAAATGAGAGAATTTGGCTTGATTTGGGTTGGAAATTATAATCTACACTTGGACCTTGCCTTTGAATGAATGATACACGAGATGAAATGAGATGAATGAACAAAAGGGTTGATGAAAGACTGCGTGTTGGTACATGATACAACTTACATATGTACATAGTCAACATAGCCCACAATTACGATTGAAAGATACTTATTCTTTGCCGGATGATATGGTGATATATTTCATCTATCAAGTAAATTTTCAGTCATTGTCATGAGTCCGTTGACATGCCCTCATTGCATGTGTAAGTCAAGCATAATCCAGTGCAGGTACTTTTCCCGCATAGCTCCCTCAGTGCAGCTGCATGTACCTACCGGAAATGGAAATCTGCACATGTTACGGAGTACATGTACATATGCACGTTTGCACTTACATGACAGTTGAACAAAGACTGTAAAGTGCATTCAAATTTTTCTTTCACTTTCTCTCGCCTCCTCTCTCTTTCTTCTTCTTCACCCTCCCTTGGTATGCCAAGCGTTGACCTACAAAATGGCCTGATACTACGGGCACCAATGCATCCAGGCTTGTCCCGTCTGGGAGCCCAAGAATTGCCCCAAAAGAGATGTGATCAAGGCACAGCCCAAGAACAAAAAAAGCAAGGGACCTGATGCAGTGGGACGGGAGCACGGATGTCAGATCGTTGATGCCGGCCCAATGACAAAATGCCGTGTTCCGGCTCGGGGCTCGCCAAAGCAGGAGGCGATGGCTGTGCTGATGGAGATGGCAGACTACGGAGCATTATTGGGGGCTACTCGAGGCACCTAGTGATGATTGAGTTAATGACCTGTGGGCTGGACAGCTGGACAATTTCGAGAAGTGACTGTATGTGCTGTATTGTCGTATCGGGCTGGACATGTTTATGAGCAATGTCCATGTAGGCAGCATCATTCGTTGTTTGAGTCCTATGCCGTGTCGCTTGGGCACTTGGTCGTAATAGCTGTGGATTATAATCTCCCAAGTCGGGCGGATGATGGCTTCAGAGTCATTCTCTGCTTGTGGGCCCCATTTACACCGTTCAACTTTTTTTCCGAACCCTTTCTCTCTTTTCGCTCTGGATGCATGCAAGGGTCAAAGCAATGTCTTTGTTATGCAAGTGGGTTTTTTGCTGGGCAGAGCATGCAGCTAAAAAGCCTTGATTTGATTTTTACAGGCCAACGACGGCAGTGGGGGGAGATTTTGCAGTCGCCAATGTCTTCACGAAAACGTCACCAGGGGCCCCTCACCTGAACACAAAAAATGATCGCGGGTATCACCTCTTACAGAGCCACATGAGGAAGGGCACTGATATCTGCAGAGTCTCACTGTGTTCTCCCGTGCTCTGTCGCGTCTCTTTGTCCGTCTCGTATAATTATAATTAGTACCTGAGCAGTGTCTAAACGTCCTTTGTTGGGAATGACACACCAGAAAGACGCAACACCTGAGCCCTCATTCTCACCAGCCACATTCCCTCCCGGCATCACGAGAGCCACCCTCGTCCCGGCTCCCTCACGCGAACCTCAGCGAACCATTTGATCCTCTTGCCCCTGTCCGTGACCTCACCTGTGGCTTATCACGGGGCCTCTCTGGCCACTAGCATCTATCTGGTGCTGCAAGTCTCAGCTTGCTCGCAACCCAGCTTGAGACCAGACCAGCAACCCCTGTCCAAAACTTGGAACCGAGTGGAAGGCCTCAAGCGGGGCTCAGCACACCAACGTCATCGCCGCCCACTTGCTGCTGGCCAGAAAGAGGGTTGTTTCATATAACCGCTTGGCTCTGGCCCTTGCGTTCAGTCTCACCATCTTCTTTCATCCTTTTATAGCATCAGGACGAAGCCCGGAATAGTTTGTTTGCGGCCAGTAGTTTGGCTCTTATTCAAGGAGCTATCGCTATCAGACAAAGGGAGCGACACTGTTCTTTGTTCCGCTGCTTCCTGTTTATTACGGGCGGCTAGACTGAACAGCCACTGAACAGCCTCGGAAGCCTCGTACAGAACTTGATTTGCTCCAGATTCATCATGGCTAGTCGCGGAGATCGCTGGGATCGCCTCGGTGGCGAGAGAGACAGGGTTGCTTCGAGAGAACGTTTCGTCGAGGAGGATCGACTTTTCATGGCCGGCGGACGAGGCCCCCGAGAGCAGTCCGCCGACCGATTTGACCGGCTGTACGGAAGGACATCCTACGAAGACGATCTTGTCCGTGACCGCCGATTCTACGAAGATGACCGCTTCGGTCGCCGGCCCGAGCCGCCTCGCGGAGAGCGCATCGTATTGGAGAAAGAGCGCGATCGCGAATACTACCGTGACACTTCCCCGCGACGCCCGACTATGGTACGCCGTCAGTCATCGCTCGATACCTATGACCGCCGCCCGCTCCCCAAATTCTTTGACCAACGCGAAGAGTTGCCGCCACCGGCCCGACGTGAGGATATTCGCCGAGAAGAGTACCGCGAGGAATACCGGGCCCCGTCATACACACCTATTCCGCTACCCAAGGCTCGGGGCCTGCCACCGGCTCGGCGATATGATGAGCGCTTTTACGAAGACATCCACGTTGAACATGATCGTATCGAAGAAGGTATCCCGCGCTATCCCGAGCGCATTGTTGAGCGAGAGATTATCCGCGAGAAGGAGAAGGAGAAGGAAAAGGAAAAGCGAAGCAGGAGCCGAGACTCTCGTTCCACCAAGAAGAGTCACCGAGGCAGATCGCGAGCATCCAAGTCTTCGACCCGGTCTTCTAGCAGCAGCAGCAGTAGCAGCAGCAGCAGCGGTGGCACCACGCTCAAGAGCGCCAAGAGCGAGTACCCGAAGAAGGGCAAGACGAGAATTCCCGCCAGACTTGTGTCTAAGCGTGCTTTGATTGATATTGGATATCCCTTTATCGAAGAGGTATGTCTTTGAATACGATTTGCCAAGCATATGCAAGTACGTGTAGGAATCTAACCATACGATCAATAGGGCAATGTCGTTGTCGTTCAAAAGGCCCTGGGACAGGCCAACATTGATCATTTACTCAAGCTCAGTGAGGAGTACAAACAAAGTGAGTTTAGTTCTCATTTATCAGTTTTGCAACGAGTCGCTTGATACTAACTCGAATACCAAAGGCGAACTTGAAATTTCTGCGGCTCGGTCCTCCGCCGGTGAAATTGTTCGAGAGCGCAGAGAAGAGCTCATCATCGATACCCCAGTTCATCTTCGAGAGCGCCGAGAAGAGGTCATCATCGAACACCCAGCTCATCATCATCACCCCCCTCAACCTTACGCTTATCCTGTCCCTACTTCACAGGCCATCGTCATCCCAGCTCCCCCTCCACCGGCTCCCGTCATCATTGAGGCTACTCCCCGCGATGTGGAGCTGATTGACAAGACGGTGTACCGTGATATGTCACCAACGGTGAGCAGCAGAAGCCGCTCGCGCTCTCACTCACATCACCACCACCATAGCAGCAGCAGCGAGTATCAGCTAGTGGAGCGCCATCGATCAAAATCACGAAGCGGCAGAGAACTCCGTGCCGAGATCCGAGCCCTGGAGAAGGAGCTGTCACACGGACGAAGGCGTGAAGTTAGCGACAAGGAGATTGTCCGGACCGAGAGACTTCCCAACGGCGAGCTCATCGTATACGAGGAGCAGGTGGAGAGGTTTGCGTCCCACAAACCGGCGCGTATTGAGAAGGACAAGAAAGGTAGGATGTCCATCAGCGTCCCAAAATACCGATGAAGGTGCGCCGCGCCATTGAACACTCTCTCTGCTTTTTGTCGTTTCTATGGGACAGGCAGCTGACCTGGACTGTACAGGACCATCGCCTGGAATTATGCGAGCCATGCTGGCGACCCTGACTTGAGCGTTGCGCGGTTGTTGTAAGACAACGACGTCATGAATTAATGAATGAACGGATGAAAGATGACTTCTTTGGACATTTTTGTAGAATGCTTCGCTGTTTGATTTGATGACAAAGGGTTGTATTGGCTACAGCTGGTTGATGCTGTTATTTTTTATGCGGTTTACGGATCTGGGTACTTGGCATGAAGGCTTATATACACATACTGGATATATTAAAGAGTTTGAAGTAACGGAATATATGATGTCTTTTTTATCAACCGCGGTGTAATTTGTTGGCTGATGACTGATATTGCTTGAATCCTATTACTGATGGTATTTTACTTGATCGAGGCTATGGATAGAAATTGGTGAACATTACAGACTCTTCTCTAATTTCAACTGATAGTCAAGAGCATCAAAAGTTCCCAGTTGGCTTTAGCTTCACATGCGATGCGGATATTGTTATCCCCGTTATCAGATTCCGAGGCTACAAAAGAACCCCGACCGTAGCCGTGCATTTCACCCGTAACGGCAAACGCTGCATGTACCTATTCGCCATAGTACGGAGTGCCTATCGTAAGATTTGCGATATGTGACTACAAGGTACAATCTGCGTGTGTCTAGAACTCGCGAATGCTTGGAGATAACGCGAAGGAATCGGGTACAGTAAACGAACCCCGCTGGGACAATTCATTGATAATCTCACGCAATCGCCCATCTCGTTCAAGAGATTCATCGTTTGCTTCAATGGGAGCGAGCATTTGTAGTTGATTGGGGAAATACAGCACAAGACAGACGAATTGACAAAGAGTGGAGAGTTCATTTACAACTCCAACCCTCGACTTCACGATGATCATCTCCAACAGCGTCATTGCTTCGGGCATTTTGCTCGCAGGCAGTGCGACAGCTCAACTACGGCTTCCCCCGTTCTTTGCGGCCAAGCAACAGGCTCTGGGCCCTTCTGCCAGATCCCAGTTTCAAAGCTTCGGGTTCGGCGAGCAGCAGCCATTGACCGGCTCAAACATTGGAACAGCGACAACATCCTCTTCAACAGATAGTATCCCCGCCTTCAAGGCCGGCCAGTTCACTCTCACGCCGCAAGATGATTCTACGTGTGCTACGTATGGCGAGTCGCAATGGACCGGCACCATCGACGTGACGGACTCGCATCGCCTCTTCTTCTGGTTCTTCGATAGCCGGAACGACCCCGTCAACGACCCCATCATCATCTGGATGAACGGAGGGCCCGGCGGCAGCTCAATGCTGGGCCTCTTCAACGAGCTGGGAGCTTGCTGGCTCGAGCCCGGCGCAAACACCACGATTCCAAATGACTTTGCTTGGAACAACAACGCATCGGTGCTCTTCCTGGACCAACCTGCCGGCGTTGGCTTGTCCTCCCGCTCTCAAGACTCCCCCATCCCAGCATACGATCTCGACGGCGCATCCGACTTTCAGACTTTCCTCAACATCTTCTTCAGCGAAATCTTTCCCGACCGCGCCCGTTTGCCCATTCACATCGCCGCAGAATCCTACGGCGGCCATTACGGCCCGACATACCTGAACCACATCCTGAACTCACGAAGTCTCAACTCGCGCGACGCCTTCCGCGGCAACATCACCTCGCTGATTCTGGTCGACGCCGTCATCGACTTTGCCGCCCCTGCAGTGGGCGTGTACGAGTTTCTGTGCAAGGGCTATGGACACCATGGCAAGATTATGAATGACACGACGTGTGAGGCACTGAGGCTGAGCGTGCCCAAGACGTTTGAGCTGGCCAGGAATTGCGATGCGAGCAGTGATGGGTATGAGTGCTGGGGCATGATGACGTTTCTGGAAGAGGTTGTGCATCCGTATTATTATGCCGAAGTCGAGGCAGGCAAGAGGAATCCGTTCAATGGTGAGTTAAAGAAACTTTCAAGCTTCTCCTGAGTGTTCTGGGCTGTAGTTGTCTAATATTTGCAAAACAGTCCATATTCCGTGTCCCAACTGGCCCTTCTGCGCAGACATCAGGAAAGGCAACATGTCGGCCTACATCAACCAAGCACACATCAAAAAGGCCCTCAAGCTCCCCCCGTCCTATATATTCGAGGACATTGACCTAGTCCTCAACTCCGCCTTCGTCCTCTCCAAAGATCCCTTCCGCACCACCACCCGCGAGCTCGCCCGCATCCTCGACGCCTATCGAACTCCCAACCTAGGCGACATCCGCGTGCTGGTTCTCCAGGGCAACGAGGACTACGTCGTCAACACGCCGGGCAACATCTGGGCCTACGAGAACCTGCGCTGGAGCGGGCTGGCGGACTATCGCCTCGCGCCGTGGCGGGAGCTGCCGGAGAGCATGGCGGCGACGGGGCGTGGAAGAGCTCGGCCGGCTGGCGTTTGTGGCCGTGGACGGAGCGGGCCACACCGTGCCGGGGGATGTGCGCGAGGGTAGCTACAGGATTGCGCAGGAATGGCTCGAGGGAGGCTGGAGGGTGTGAAGCAGCTTTGGGATTGGGGGTTCTGGTGTAAGTAGTTTTTAGCAGCAAGTCTTCAACTTGTGAGCATGTGAGCCGAGGCTCATGTACGAGGACGCCAGAGGAAGAGGGATCATAACGTATCATAACGTATCAAAGCCAATGACAGTTTTCGTATAAGTCGCCATCCCGCATTTCCGCTATTACCCCAGACCATCGTTCACTAAAAGATCCATCTCAGACGTGGGGAAATGACCAAAACAGTTTCTCTTTAGCTTCTTTAGCACCGGCCCGCGTTTCCAGCCACATCTCCACGCGGGAGCATCGTTTCTTTTTTCTTTTTTCTTGCTTTAACCTATATTCGACTTTTGCCCCTCACGCACGAGCCGAGGCAAGATCCCGTCTGTATGCGTGCGTCAGGTCAAGACTCGGCTTGGTGGCGCACGATGCGAGGACGTTTCGTCTTATAAAATAGCAAGTCGGTTGCCACTCACCTTCCACACTATATCTATTCTTGAGTGATTCTATTCTTTTCATGAAACGCTCCTTTTGAATCCTGAGAACCTAGATTCTCAACATTTCCCTGACAAATCTTGCCGTGCCATTGCAAATCTCCGTTGTGGCCATGACCGTCCTCAGCACCACACAAGCCCTCTGGGCCCGCCTCGTAACAACCCACGATCCCCATACCATAGACTTCGTCGGTACCCTCATCATCCAATTCATATTCTGGTGGATCCCCTGCGTCCTCTTCGTCTCTCTCGACTCCCTCGCGCCCTCCTTCTCCGCGAAACACAAGATCCAGCCCGCTCCCAAGCAACCCTCCGCCAACGACATCCTCCACTCCGTCCTCGTCTGCATCCGCAACCAAGTCATCGTCTTCGCCCTCCACGCCGCCCTCCTCTACGCCTCCTCTGCCAAGGGTCATCCCCCCAGCATCAGAGTCGACGCGAGTTTCCCCACCATCCAGGAATTCACATACCACCTCGCCGTCAGCGTGCTCGCCCGCGAAGTGCTCTTCTACACCTCGCACCGCATCTTCCACTGGCGGCCCTTGTACAGGCGCTTCCACAAGACGCACCACAAGTTCACCGCCCCCGTGGCCTTTTCCTCGCAGTACGCCCATCCCGTGGAGCATCTCATGGCAAACGTCCTGCCAATCTTGCTGCCGCCGCTGTTGTTGGGGTCTCATATCCTGACCATGTGGGTGTTTGTGGCTTTCCAGCTCATCGAGACATCGACGGTGCACAGCGGATACGACTTCTTTGCGGGAGCAGCTAGAAAGCATGATAGACATCACGAACGCTTCGAGGTGTATTATGGCGGAATCGGGCTCCTAGACTACGTATTTGGGACGGATGAAAGAGAGGGCCCTAAGAGAGATAAAAAAGAATGAGCAGGAGCATTTTTCTTTCTCAGTATGCCTTCGTAATAAATCATTTGGCATATTGTTTGCGTTTTCCTGTATATAGCTCTCTTCAAAGTTTAAACATTAAAGCAAAATGTTGCTTCATGGCATGCTTCACAGCCTTGTGGTAAACACAATAATCACGTATTGCACGCTTAGGCGAGTAAAATAAACTCTGCTCCGTATCAGCTAGTTTGCAAAAGGGAAAAAGCAAAGGGAAAAAGCAAAGAAAAACTGCCAACCAAAGCCCAATGGCTCATCGAAAGAGCATATCATTTCTGAGTAAAATCATCTCATCGCGGCGTCGGTCGTCAGCAACCGCAAACACAGGAAGCAAACGCCGTTATCCAAAACCATGGGCGCCATCCTAACCGTGCTCTTCTTGTTACATTGATTAACCCAAAAAGTTAAGCATAACCTTAATATACAACGAAGACGTCCTTTGATTTATCCAAACAGTAAGGAGGACAAGAGGCCATTCACATCCGACTACCTTTAACCTAACCCCCTGCACACGTTATTTACGCCGACTTGTAGGTCTCCTTAATCTTAGTATACAAGACGGTATCGTAAAAGTTGTAGTGAGAGTCCAACTCGCAGAACGGATGTTGCGAAAGAAGCACGTCGGCTGTTGGCCGATCAAATGGATTCCTGCGCTCCTTGTTAGCATGTTTTCTCTGCCGTAGAGAATCCCCTCTTCAAAACTTACACTTGGAAGCAGTCCATCATAAACGCCACTGCGAGGTGGCCTATGGTCTCCTGGATGTCTTCGGGGATCGGGGGCGTCTCTCCGTTTGCAATCTTGTAGATGGCTCCGACGGCTTCCTCTTTGCTCCACGGCCGCCGTCCTGCAAACATCTCTAACACCACGCATCCCAAGCTCCAAATGTCCACCTTGGCACTATACCCTTCATTTTGTGACCGGATAACCTCGGGCGCCATCCAGAATACGGATCCCTGCATGTTGTTTGATTTGTCGTTGCCGTAGATATTATCCGTCTTCTTAGAAATACCGAAATCGCTGATCTTACATGTTCCATCTAGATCCAGTAGAATGTTGTCCGCCTTCAAGTCTCGGTGCAAAATACCTTCTCGGTGGAGATAGGCCAACCCAGATAATGTCTGCCGTGTAAGGGACGATACAACCGATTCTTCAAACTTGCCGTGCTTGCGTAGGCACGAGCCGATGCTGCCACCAGGAATATATTCTAGGAAGATACTAATGCTGGTTTCCTTTCGCTCGCATCCCAGGTATTGTACGATGTTGACGTGGTCTAAATGCTGCATCGTGTCGATCTCGTGATCCAGAGCGGCTACGAGTTCCTTCATCTTACTCTTGTCTCCTCCCGCCGCTTTGGGGTTGACTTCAACTTCCTTAACGGCCAAGAATTCACCGGTTGTGGCATTCATACCCAGATAAACGCGTCCATAAGTACCTTTGCCGATGAGCTGGCCCTTGAACCATCTGAATGTCGTCTGTCGCTTGGGCAAAGTATCTTGTGGGATATCACGCGGAAACACCATACCGCCACGCTGGTCTGGTCGAATCTGAACAATGTTTGCGTTGAACATCTTGGTGCTCTTTCGGCGCATGATTCCGGTGGTAGTGGCGTTGCCCGAGTTGTGCGGCGCGTGTGTGAATCGCTTGTTAGCCTCATGAGCACCCCGAGCAACTTCACGGATGGACTTCATACGCCCAAGACCGCCAGATCGCCTCATGCTCTTTTGAGCCACTGTCTGTATGGATGGGCGACGGTCCAGGGCCTTCAATGTCGACTCGTCAGAGCCAAGCGTATCTCCTCCGTCATAGACAGATTGGCTGGAAGACGCGACAGCGGGAGGAGGGTTAATATTGTCTTGATACATGGCGGGGGCTTGAACAGGAGGAGGCGCAGTCTGCTGTGGCGACTCCTCGACTTCAGGGATCGGAGAAGTTGTCATCTCGGCTGAGACGCTGTCCTCAAGAACAGGCTCATCGAGATCGTAATTCGGGAAGAAATCGTCGAGGTTGTTGAGCAAATCATCGGTGGGAGGTCGGTTAGCCCACACATCCTTCTCAATAAACGACTTGCGGCGGCCAAGTTTGACTTCCTTGTCAGACTCCCAGGTTTCTGAGCCAGGGGTTCCAGGAGTTCGACGGGAACCATTTCCGGTCCTGGACCAATCGTCTGTGTTTTCACCTGTGGATTTGGGAGAGGTAAATGAGACTGAGAGAGTTTTGCTCTTCGGCCGCGAAGTATTCACAGTCAGGCTGGGCTTCTGTGCATGTCCAGGCCTGCCACTTGGCTCTTTGCCCTTTCCTCTACCGGCGAGCGGAATAGCAAACAAACCATCGTCAGAATCATCGTCGCTATCATTGGCAGGCAGCTGGCGGCCTTGGGCAGAAGAGGGCTGCTGGGTAACAGGTGGTTGGGTGAATTGGACGTCTGTATCAGTAAAGTCCAGGTCTGGGCCGGGGGATTTCGGGTTGGTAGGGGGTGGGGAGGACGGGTTTGCCATGGGCGGCGGCCGGGTTGAACTGGGGCTGAGCTCCGTAGGGGACGGCGGCCGTTGCCCTATCATGTTGAATTTAGTAATTGATTCATCATTGCTTAATACTGAAGCCGCCAAAGGGGGCGAAGGGGCAGGTGAATAGTCAGGCACAACAAAAGACATGTTTCCCGGACTCCAAGTAAGAGTTTTGGGAGAGCCCGAGCCAGGACTGGGCCTGGCCGAGCTAGTTTCACGAAAATTAACAATAGACATAGCTTTCTTACCTAGCGGCAGCTGCTGCAAGCCGTTGCTGGCAGCGATCGGTTGTGTTGCAACTCTGTTGGGCGACACTCCACGCGGCCCGTTGGCCGTTGATTGTCCGATAGCCCCCAGATTTCTGCCCATGCCAACCAACGCCGCGCCTACAAAGCCACCCATGCCCGCGGGAGGTATATTGAACTTTTGTTGTGGCGGCCTCTTACCACTCTCCGACGCCTCCGTTTCGGGCGACGCAGCCGAAGGCAGAGGGTATCGTGGCGTTGCATGCCCTTCAGCAACGTTGCCGTTCATGTGCCGTCCTGTCTTCTTGCTGAGTGAGTTCGCCTTGATCAGTGTTGCGGATGGATCACTTGGCGGTGCCGGTGGTCGTCGTTGGGGTAGGAGGTGTTCAGGCTTTCTGTCTTCATACGGCGACATTCGAGGCTGGTCGAAATCAACATTCCTACCCACAATACCAAAACCTACAACGGATTCAGGCGGCACAATCGGGCTCTCCTTCATCTGAGCCTGTTTTTTCTTTGCAAGGTATTCGCGCTGCTTCCTTGCCATCTCAGCTCTGTACTCGCTCGCCTCTTGAGCCAAGGTACTCTCATCCACCCTTTCCGACGTTAGCGTGTTTGATCGAGACGTAGGCGGGGACGAGCTAGATCTCTGGCGTCCATTGAGACGTGCATACGCCTCTGCATCTATTCCTGGCGGGATGGCATCTGGCGACAGCAGCGTTGGCACTTCACTGCTCAGACTGGGAGTTAGTGCGTTATGTGAAGTAACAAAAAACTTCAGCGTCCCCGCAGAATCAGCCTTTACTCGCTTGGTGGTTAGAAGCTTTTGATCATCCAGAGGCTCAATGTGTTCAAACTGGCCCAGCTCAGTAGTATATATGAATGAACTCTCAATGTCGGGAAGGCCGAGGTTCAAGCAGATGGCTTGACGAATATCCGCGGCAGTCTCCGCCTCCGTGATATCACACATACGGTAGTTCCAGTAATCCATAGTGGCCAAGACGAATATTCTGCCCTGGGTGGCATGGTGTTTTGGTCTGTACTGTGAAGTGATGCTGGATGTGTCCAAGTGGGCGTCACTCGCATCGGACCCATGAGTTGCCGTCGACACGGGCTTATAGAGTGCCGCTGGTGAAGTGGGGGAGTCGAGATCATCCGGCGAAGGAAAGGCGCCATCAACTTGCTGGCGCTTTTTCCTAGAGAGGAAACTAAGGAAACTCTTGTTGTCTTTGGCAGATGAAGGAGATTCCGCATGCTTGTTAGAGTAACCGTCTTGACTTCTCGACGCGGACATTAACTCCGCCAAGCTCATGCCTCGATTCATTAGCCCAATTGCCTCTGGCGGAATTCCCGATCCATATATCGCGGCGTTGGATGCGGCTGAATCCGTACTATTCCTTGAACGATGGGTAAACTTGGATGAGCTTGGTGATGACGAGAGAATAGGAGTTGTGGCCGAGTGGAAGAGCGTGGGCTGAGGGGCCGGGCTGCCACCTGGACTGGCCGCATGTTCACCAGTAGGACTCTGACGTCCGAGTTCGAGGCCCTTTAAAACTGCCCTATGGTTCGCATCAGTGCCGTTTGCAGGGGGCATCGTTGTCGATCTGGTTTGAGAAAACCTTCGTGCGGCTATGGAGTTGGGAGGCACTATGGGAGACTCGATGTTGTCGGCAGCATCTGAGCCAGCAGTAGGAAAATTAGAAGGTTGGCTGGAAGCTGTAGATTCCTTCCGGCTGTGAGCGGGGACGGCTTTGGAAGCTTCGACGGGGCGGCCGGTAACGACACTCCTAATTAACCTCCGCATACGTTTTCCTTCTTCTCTCTCTCTCGGCTGATCCCACCCCGTTCCGCTGTTCGTACACTCCTGTGCCAATCGAGGATATACCCGCTGATGCATCATACCAAAGTTTCCACGACCGCCGTGGGCACTGCCCAGTTCTAAGAACTGCGCGCCATACAGATTCAGAGATCTGAACGTCTCTTGCCAGTCCTTGGAGAACTGGTTCTGTGCCAACCACAGCAGGACCTTGTCCAGCGGCCACTGGGCTGCTATTTCAGGAGGGATGGTGCTTGGCGCGGTAGCGGTTGTCGGTGCATTCGGTGCGTTTGGCCCTTTGGCCTGATTTGCTCCCATATATGCTTGCTGTTGTCTTTCATCCATTGACATCATGGTGCCAGTATCCGTGCCGCCTTGCGCCCACGAAGTTTGCGGTTCCTCTCGACCGAACGCTGGTATACCCACACCTTCGCCATATGTGTCCCCCGTCGGTATATACGTCGCGCTCATTGCATCGGTCTGGCGCGGAGGAGGAGGTATGGCCATTGCCTGCATCGCGGCGTGAAATTTATTAGGGTTATAGGGCTGGTGCTGGTTTGTTGGAGGCGGCGGAGGCACGGCGTAGCTCGGGCGACCATCATACAGACGACCAAAGTTGCCGTGCCAGTTTGGAGCCTGCATCATACCGCCTCCGGGAGGAGGGCCTGGCGGCGGTGGGATCATGACACCTTGGGCTTGCCCAGGCACAGCAGCATATCGAATCGGTGGGGGAGGCGGCACCATCATGTTCATCTGAGGCCCGACCATAGAGGGTGCCATGGCTGGAGGAGGTGGAGGAGGAGGAGGCACCTGGAAGGGCCTCGTGGGATCGTTGCCCGAGACATGGCGTTGGCTGCCCTGATACATGGTCACCAGCGAGAGAGGACGCTTGCTTCTCGAAGATGGTTGACAGTGAGCAGTTCAGTCTCGCTCGGGGAAGCGATCGCGGCCGTCGCAGGCCGCGGTCGGTGTCTGGCGAGCGGCGCAGGGGATGTGGTGTTTATAAACAGACCAAGGTCGAGGATCTCCGTCGTCGTCGTCGTCAACTCAACAGAGCCGTTCTCGAGGTTAGGGTCGACGTTGTTGGTTCCAGGTTCTTATCGGACTTGGCAAAAGGGCTCGGCGCTAAGCTGCGGCAGCTGGTCTCGGTATGGCCACAGCCAGCAGGCGCCGACGTCCTGCAAAACGGTCGAGCGCGCGAAAGATGGACGAAGCTCGGGAGCACAGTCTGTGGTACGTCAGTGGCAGAGGTCCGAGTTTTTGGCCAAACATGAGCCGATGGTAGAACAAGGATGGATGCTGTACCTGTCGAAGCTTCAAAACATGAAAGGTGTGGATTCATGGAACGGTTACGGGATTAGTGGCTGGGGCTTGGTGGACCTGTGCTAGCACTGCCAGCTGGAAGCCCGAGCCCTTCTATCACCAACGGGCTGCCTGTAGATGGGATTGAAATGTTTGCCAGCGCCCCAACTCTGTTATCCAGCATTCCATTTCACATGCAAGTTTTTAACTAGGTACATGAGTGATGAATAATGATACCAGTAGGAACTACCTTTAGAGGATTATAGTTGTAGTAGCAGATACTATGGAGGTTAAAACATCGGGCGATGTTCCCTTTGTCAAAAACAGCACGCACGAGCACTGCCTCGCGATGGAGGTTAGCGGTGCTCCAGCGGGTGCTTGCTAGCGCCCACCTGCAAGCCCAGTTTGGCCCCTCCTCAACCCCTGCCCGCCCCTGCAGCCCCCCGTAGCGTCGCCGCAGTAGCCAATGGGCGGCGCTGCTGCAATCGGGCTTGGCCAAGATACGGACACAATCCTCAATGCGACATGGCAATATGGAATGGATTCTATGGAGTCGATTCCTCTGGCCGTAATTTACGAGCAAACATTTGATGCAATACCGAACTCGAGTCCTGTGCCGGACGGAACAGCAAGCTACTATACAGCTTCTCGTCTTACTGCTCTGAAAGACGCCACATCGTGCAATTGACTTCTGTCTGCGACGGAAACGTTGCAGCAACCAGCCTATCGGCTGTCGTGCCACCAGCTCGAAAATGTTTATTCGTGTTCTTATATTGTCATCTCCACCAGCGCCTTGAAGTACCGTATCGCCGAACCAATAAAACGGAAGCCTATGCGTGCCAGATACGAGTAACATACAGTCAGCTTTCATTGTACACGTATCAAATTGGGCTGTTACAGGGACCGCTGATTGCGAGGCAGCCCGGCCTCACCACCAGGGAGTACATGTACGTACTCACCTGCAACCATATCGCCGGCTTCAAGATTGCCTGCAGGGGAATTACGACGCGGGGCTGCGATCCGTCTTAGGCGCATGGATTGGATTCTATTTATTGCCGACAGTGGTATTAATAGTATCCTCGTGCATACATCAACATCACCCACCAAAGTGCATGTACCATGGGTACGAAAGTGCTACCTATCCTCACCTGATGTCACCACAAGGATCTTTTTCCAATAGTTTTCTGATTGATATAAATTTAACAGCTAAACGAAGAGCAGGGATATTCTTTGACAGCTCAACGATTTTTCTTAGCATCAGCACTACTTCTCGCCTCCGATCATTGCGATTACCGGTAACGAAGATACTAAAGTTTGCATGGATATGGATGTAATACGCGCTCTTAGTTGAGCTCCGGCAAAGGATCAGCCAGTGCCCGTACATATATATGTGACCTACTGCCATCATGATGCTCTTCTCCGTTAGCCACGGCCGAGTCAAGCAATATTCTCGACTATGCTGACTGTCCCGCCCTCCGGCGGCCTTTATTAGCGGACCAGTGTTGTGCATATCCCATGACCCATCTCCTAGGGCTGACAGACCCGTCTCGGAGCTCATCCCCTCCGGGAGCTGGCTAATTTAGAGTGCATATCCTTCCACGAATGACGGCATGGCCATTGACTCCATGCAAGCAGGAATCAACTGAGGTAGGCCGGGGAACATCCCTGCAGGGGGTCGATACTCGTACTTGAATTCTGTGTCTTCTATTTTTCTTCCAAAAATTTCAGATATACTAGCGGATAAATGTGGCTATATAAAACACCGGGAAAACCATCGACGTTTGATACAAACTATGCGTTCAAAGGCTAAAACTTATAATATTAAATTTAGTATTTTAAATATACTAAATAATATTTTAATAGAAGATAGATTGTGAAAGGTAACAAAAGTGAGCTGCTATAGATTTAACTTTGCTTCTTCAGTCGTTCGTCTCAGAATGTCCCTTTCAAAAAGATTGCGGATGACCTTAAAAGAAGGGGACAAGGAGTAGCTCGCACTACATATATTCATAACTTCTAGTACCACTTAATATTATCGAAATACGCAATGATACGCGGGTTAATGCAAAGAGTTATATCAGTCATGGTTTACATCAGTCATGGTTTACATTTCATATTAGGAGACAAATATAGTAGGTACCTAGTAGTACTTAGGGGAGAATACCTATGTACTTCACATCTGACTCTTTGATTGGCTGCAGATTTGAAGGGTACTTAGGTGGCACCTTATCGCACTCAATGGGATGCACGGCTAGATGTAGCGTACGGCGTGCGAATGACCAAGAGTCTGGCAAGAAATGAAGGCGCCTTGATAGCCTGCCTAATTTTCCCTTGGTAAATCGAGGGAGTATTGAAAATTGTTAGTGCCTTGATACCTGAAAGCACCCATTTCCGCGCCAGGCATCAGAAACAACTTCCGAGCCGAAGTTACGGCCGCAGCCGGGCAACCGGGCTGAGGAAGTTATTGAAGTCATCCCAGCAACCCAACCCGGCGCTGAGGAGCTAGATGAACTAGCCGGCCTGTGAGAAGCGTTTACATTGAGTTGGAAGGGCTGGAAATGCGATTTGAATACGGAGTAAATTGGATTGAGATAGGTGCTGGACTTGTGTGGGGTTTTGTAAGATATCTCTTCCCAGTGTGTTACACTGTATTTTGCTGTATGGGTGTGGCATTTGCGATTTGAGGGTGAACCTAGCTTGTGATATTGAATACTACGGTTCAAATAGGAATATGTTACGGTGCAAATAGGAGAACTCTTAGAAACAACTATAAGGTATCTTCTCCATGACTACGATGATGTCTGGTAGTTAATTCTCAATTAGCTGAGACCCTCTCATATCTACATCTGGCAAACTTCACATGGCGACGGGTAAGCTCACTACCTGTATCTGCCTACATGTACCTAGAGCCACCTCCTTTTGGCCCTCCTTTCGCAACTATACGAACTACGAACCACGAACCACGAGCTGCGAACTACAGTACTTATCCTGTAATATGCAATACGAGATACAGCTACAAATCACAGCTACTAAGCACGAATTACAAGCTATAAATTACATTACTTTACGGAATGCAGCTACGAGATACAGCTACGAGATACAGCTACGAGATACAGCTACGAGATACAGCTACGAACTATGGAGTAAAGCTACAAGCTACGGTATACAGCTATTATTTACAATACGAGATACACAGAAATACTGCCCCAGCTAGAATTTGCAATATGAATCTGTGCTCTCGGCAGAAAAGACAAAGTAGAACGGGGAAAGGCTTAAAACAGCCACAGACGGAGCTCATACCGAATCTGCAACGACTAAATCACATTCTAGGTAATGATACACCTAGTGTACGAGACCACTAGGTATGTAGGTATATGACTTATCTTCCTACTGCAAAGTAACTAGGTAGTAGGCAAATAATTATAGGAATGAAACATGTAATTCGGGCACTATAGCAACTATAAAATGCATTTACGGAAAATATGGTCAATCGTTAACAATAATGACTCTGAAAATAATCCCTGATGAGTAGCAAACTAAGCAATGGTCGATAATTTGGCAATCTGATCACTCTTCTTCTTCTTCAACGTCTGCCTCTACGCCCTCTAAGTCAACATTGACATCATTATCGTCGCATGAATCGAGCGTCAAAAGGGGTTGAAGCCCTTCTATCGGGGCATCAATCTCGACTGCATCTCTCGGTGCGATACTATGGAAAGCTATAAATCGAAAAGGGCCGGTTGGATATTGTGCAGGGGCGAGTGAGCTGTCTGTTCGTTCACCACGCATGCCTCTCAAGAATGGAGGACCGCGTCCCCAAAGCTGGATTGAATCGCTTGCAGATGTAAAAGTACACGGTCGGTTGAGCATTGAGCACCATTTGCACACATGATAATCTTCTATGGTTGTGTCTCTTTCACATTTGCTCAATGCATGCGGGCCACCCCGCTGCGTGTATTCGCAGAAGTCGCACTTTATCGTTGAGCCTTGAAGGTTCGCATCTGTGTGGTTAAATGATTGTCCTTTCCAGAAATCGGATTCCATCGGCGGCGGTTGAATGGGATTTACCAATGTTGGCCACGTTAGATACTGTTGATGCATCAACCGACAATTCTCCTCAAAGTCAACAAGTCTTGGTGCAGCTAGTGTTTGCGATTTTGTCGGAATCCAAGACAAGGATTGATTGAGGTGGCTATGGACAAGCTCGATAATGTTGGCTGTCGCAAAATACACAATTTTGTTGAAACCATTGAGTGGCCCTGTGTAGATGGTTCGCTCAAGGAGCTGGATCGTCGTCATTGCTTTAAACCAAACGCCCAACGCGAGATTGCGATCATTGTTGATAATCCCTCGGCCAAAAGCTGCTACCCATTGCAGAGCGTGGATAGGGATCGATAACCATTTGTCATCAGCTTTCCATACTACTCGGATTCCAAGACTCGATGCTTTACCAAAGTCTTCAAAGGGGCCAATTGTCGGGCACCCAATGTACGGGGTATCATGAGGTCTACCGTCCTCCATGATCTCAAAGTCAAGATAGCAAGGCGTCTTCTGTGCAAGTTGATACCGATCACAAACATCATTTGGGATTTGGAAGTGTAGTGCTCTCGTGTTGCCTAATCCATCATAATATCTCAAGCTGCGAACTGCGCTACCGTGTCTATTCCGATTCATCACGCCAGCAGAGCGGTAAACTTTTATCAGTCGTTGATTAAATGTATTCTTGATGCGGAAGTAATGGATGTCTGTTGTTACCCATTCTGTAAGTATTGGAGACTTGATATTACACCCCAAAAATTTAAATTTAGGGTACCCGGAAATATTCGCAGTTTCCGAAGTAATTTCGTTCATTACTTTCCAATTCTGATAGTCGGTGGGATTTGTTGATGCTATGTCTTCGTTATCTCTTCGTAGAAAAGGGGCATAAGAATTGAATAGCGAGATCATTGTCTGTTCAGCCATATCTAGGACGGCTATATTAATCGCTTCTTCAGGAGGCCAGACGATTAATGGTATCATCAGTCGACAATCGCTAGTGGAACGCTTTGCCATTTTATAATGCCACATTGTAGGATGGGTGGTTATTGCACTTTCATGCTCGAGGTGCCTTTTCCATACATGAACTCGACTCTGGCCAATATATATAGCGGTTGAATTGGCATTATTATTTTGATTCGTATATAGGCGAATATATATGCACTTTGAGCCTGGCTGTGGCCATGTAGGTGTTGCTCGAGGTAATTGAGTTAGTTGTTGAGTGAGTAGATGTCTGTCTCCGTTGAAGTTCTCTAATAAGACTTTCACAGCAGGGATAATCGCAGAGATAATTGACGATATATGGTCTTTGAATAAGGTATTGTGGAGGAGCTGAAGTCGTTTATTTGTCATTTCGAGTTCCAATTGAGTCTCGATCTTAAGTTGGGCGTTTCTCCAAAAGAGATATATGTGATAATCGAGCAGTGAATGGTCATCCCGGTTGGCAATGATCAGAGGTGGTTGTGGTCGCGCAGTGGATAACTTGTCGGTAAATGATCGATATAAAGCTCCAATTACCAGAAGATTGGAAGGTATTATAACTATACGAAAATTGAGAAAAGTTAGAGAACAGTCTGGTGTTAGATTCAGTAGTGATAAATAGTTTACCATCAATAAATCCGCCTTTACGAGGGAACACAACACGAGACCATTGCCTGCTTTGTTGAAGCAGCCATCCTTCTTCATTGGCGTTGATATAAACTGTCCCATCTGATTGTCGTAGTTCGTTAGGTATTTTACCGCGAAGTGGTTCTGGGATATGAATTGCTGCATCATCATAACAGAATGGCTGGGCGATAGACACTGCCCGTAGATCTTTGGCTTCAATATTGCCTGCCGGATACGGAGGGATTAATAGATGTTGCTCCATGACTGATATGAACTGGAGATTGAACGATAGAAGGATGCTGTCACCGAGAGATTGAATGATGATAGATTGAACGATGATGGATTGAACGATGATAGATTGAACGATGATAGATTGAATGATCACAGTGAAGACAAGGGAGGTATATGGAATATATCAATGTCTAAAGAAGAAATAAACATATAACTCTAGTTAAATAGCTGTATATCCTAGTTCTTACGGCTGCGCATAGTTCAACATTAAAGTGAAGTGAAAGCCAGCATTATTACAACCGCACATATTGTGATATTAAAGTGAAGTGAAGATCAGCAGAGTAATAAAGAAATAAGCATCCATGTAATTGTACAACAACAACTATTTATTCTAGCCACGAAGACTCTATAGATCCTGGTGATAGAGTGAACTGAAAATTACCTGATTTTCAAGGCATCGTGTTCTATAACAGCATGAGGCAGGAACGATAGAGTACTGCCACGTCTTTTTTTTCCACAACGAATTTTGTCTTCTTACGATTAGGTGAATGCAGTCAATATTCTTTTCATAATCAACAATTGTATAATCCTTCCTTGATTTTTAGTGACAATGTCTATTGTTTTAATTGATCCTTGCTCAATTGTGACTGAATTTTCCTTTTCCATTATTGATATGGAAATCTGTGACATAGCGGTGCCCCCACCAGCTGCTCCCACGCCTCCACCACTTCCGCAGTATGCTGAGCGCTACATCACTTCAACTTCAGGTTTGCGTTACCTCTATCTGTAGTGATTGATATATTATATGCTAACTGAATATATCTATAGTTAGCGAATTACAAGATAATGAAGAATGCAAACTAGCAGCGTTAGAAGAACGAGTGAGATGGTTGCGCTATCAACCATTGATTGAGCACATTGTTTTTTCGCAGATCGATTGGTCAATTCCTATCTTAAAATTAAGAAAGGAGAAATGCTGCCTTGTGATTGGCAGTGGATGCAAGGGATTTATAGGGAATGCAGCAAAAAATATAGAGATCACTATAATACTCGTCACCATTTGCAATGGGAAGAGGACCAGAGAAGAAAAGCAATGTCAACGAAGCAAGAGGTCGAAAGTCCGGCACCTAAAATTCAATTGCGGCCAACTATTATTGCAGCATTTTATACTGTTAAAATGGACTTAGATTGATAGCATAATTGGGAGAAATGATGGGATATTGCGGGTATTTGTTTGCAATTTGCATCAATGGGCGATCAGGTTTATTGTATGGCGTTAATAAATTAATGTTGGTGGTGCAAACGCAGTAACGCTTCCTACAGCTGGCAAAAAAGAAACGAAGCCCCCTCTACTCTTACCCATACATACTCTTTTCCCTCCTACCTCTCTTTTTCCACCGTTGTTCATTTCTCTTCCTCTATCATCACCATTTGTGCAAGATGGCCGAACAACCCCCCGGGCGGAACAATCGCCCAGTCATCCCCCCCCGACGGCTTGAGTTGTCCGACATACCCATTGACAAGAGCGACCGGCAGTATGGCCATGCCGTATTGATTGTGGAAGGCTATTGGAAACACGCGATGACGATGACGCCACAAGAACAAGACGAGTACATTTCGCTCCTGAATAGCAAAGCTTATAACGCACCATCGAAGGAAAACCCATTGCCAGAAGATTACCATCTATATTTTCTATATGGATTCAGTGGTGGAAGTTGGCCCATATTCGTAATGTTAACAAGCATGTTTGGCGAAATCAAGAGCCTTAATGGCCCAAGCGGCAGGACAATCACCAATCTTGCCCACGAATACCGCCGGTATCACCGAGATCCAGATCGACCGAAGAATCGTTCATCTATTATTCCGCAGAAAAGAGAATATGATGATGCTTCGTTGCATCAATCCAAGGCCGCATCAACTGCGGAGGCTGTGGCGCCTTCTTCTACCACAGATGGTACTACTCCCGTTGACAAAACCCATGGCAAACGGGAATTGAAGATGAATGATGCAAAATCGAGCACCACGATCGACTTGACCAATGATGCACCAACAATCACGGCCATTGATGGAACCAAGCTACCAGAAATCTCAAAGCCCAAGGCAACCCAACTGCCCAATATCGAAAGCATCAGCAAAGCCGGTCGTCTGCTCGGCCTAGAAGAGAAAATTGATCGATTCCTGGGATTGGAAGGCAAAATTGACCGGTTGCTCCAATTGGAAAGCAAAATTGACCGTTTGATCGCTTTGGGAGGCAAGATTGAAGGCCCACAGGGATTGGAAGGCAAAATCAACAAACTTGCGGAGTTGGGACCCAGAGTTGAAACCCTCCTCAATACCCTCGACATGTTGGTTGGGATCGAGGATCTTTAGTTGATTAGCTGCAATAGGGCAGGGACACGTCACACTACGATGGAATGGATGCATACCAGTAGTGTTGATGGCAGCAGTCGATTGCTACTAGGTAGCTTGAAATGACAACTAATTATTATAATTATGCTTACTCAAACTGTAAAATTGTTCTGTGAAACCGAGAACCTGACTCAATTGTAGCTCCCTTCTCTGCCTCCATGACAGGATGAAATAGTCACAATGAAAGAAAACTACGACATTATACATTTAGATATACGTTATACCTACGGCTATAATGTGAAACACAATTTACACCATATAAAGCGCAACTACGAGATATAGCAACAAGTTATAATGATAAGTGACCGGTATAAGCTGGTAAGAGAGGTTATCCATTGTTCATGATGGGGAACTTGCAGCGGTAGTATCAGATATGGTGTCTGTGGAAAGGCAAGTGTCAAAGCCTCACGGGGCTAGTCTACTGCAAGGTTTATAATATAGACATGTGCTACAATGCTTGGTTTATTGGCACTTACTATTGGCACTTTGGACTAGCCAGTTGAGATTTATTTATAACTCATAGCTGTAAAGTCGTAGCTGTAACTCATAGATATGAATCGTAGCAGTAAAATTATAGCTGTAAAGTCGTAGCTGTGTCAGAGGCCAGTCACAAAGGATATGCCTCCTTCTTCTTTGAACCCGGATAGGGGCGTTTGAGTTATTAACTAGTCAGCTAGGTGGCTGAAGAGATTGGACAAAGGATATAAGAAGGAGCCACCTACCCTTTGTTCCTAGGAAGGTCAGAGATAAATACAGCCCTTTGTGTATCCCTAGCTGCGTGGTCCGTGAGAATAATCGTGCTGCCTTCAACCCTGACTCTCTTACTCTTCCTTTGAGCCGCCGTTCCTGACAAGCCGTAAACTCGTAGCTGTGAATCGTAAATATAAACTTGTAGCTGTAAATCGTAAATATAAACTTGTAGCTATAAATCGTAGATGTAAACTCGTAGATGTAAACTCGTAGGTGTAAACTCGTAGATGTAACTCGTAGATGTAATTCGTAGCTGTAATTCGTAGCTGTAACTCGTAGCTGTAATTCGTAGATATAATTCGTAGCTGTAACTCGTAGCTGTAATTCGTAGATATAATTCGTAGCTGTAATTCGTAGCTGTAACTTGTAGCTGTAAACTCATAGCTGTAACTTATAG
>PNRQ01000294.1:0-38861 GCA_003439915.1 Trichoderma atrobrunneum | reverse complement strand
TAAGTAAGTAAGTAAGTAAGTAAGTAAGTAAGTAAGTAAGTAAGTAAGTAAGTAAGTAAGTAAGTAAGTAAGTAAGTAAGTAAGTAAGTAAGTAAGTAAGTAAAATGCTCCCCTTTACACCCATTTCAAACATTCGAACCTCACGCTGGGGTGCCGTCCAAAGTGACTGTTGGTCCGTTGGTGAAGTTTATGGTATGCTGTTCAAAGCCAAGTCAGCACCATAGGAAACCAACAATATACATTGACCAAGTACAAGCTGAACAGTCAAAAGGATACGACCGCCAACCTCGAGACACTGGAGAGCGTCGTGGAGATCATTGAGATTAAAACTACCGTCATAATTATGCAGCAGCCGCTCTATGGAGGCGCGCACCTTGACGTGGGGATAATCCTACGAGGAATCATGGCATCATCAAACGAAAAGAAAAATATATACCTAAATCACAGCAACATGAGGGGGAAGAGGGGCCAGGAAGGAAGAGGGACGCTTTCAAACAGCCGCCTCCATGCATACTGCCGAGACCCTTGAGCCCATGGTATCGCCAATACAATGGCACTGGGTCAAGAGTAGTTGAGGCGGCTGGACTGACGCTCTGCATATAACTCATGCATTTTGAGCAAATTGAAAGCAGGATATTATCTTCTGGGTGGTTTGAAGCCAAAGACGGGTTGGAGGACACAGAGGAACAGGTGACAAACGGCACAGAATGAATGGGAAATTGATTGGACAACGACAAACAGACAAAACAGATAAGTTGAGTGCCGAACAAACTTACAGGGGAGGAAACGTCCAGGGGAAGCTAATTGCATTGGCCTTTAAAAATGAGAGCAATAGTAAAGGTTGCCATAAATACATCTGGTGTCCTGTCCCTTTTACCAGTTCCGCGCTTTGATATACCGGGGGCTCCATGCGATATCCAGTTCCCATGTGAATTTTATAACCACTCATTCAGATCGCCGTCATCCGTTGCTCCTTGCTTGTCTTTCACTTTCTTTTTTCTTCATCCTTCCGCTCCATGTCGCGCTCATCGGCATTACACGATTGTGCATGATCACAGCAGAAAAAAAAGATCTCCAATTTGACCAAAGACAGTATCACAGCCCTTTTTTGTCCATCTATCATTGCAGCCGGTGCTTCATCTATATACTTGATTCTCATTCTTACACAGATATCTTCGGTGAAAGCCCTACGGGACCTTTCTCTCTCAAAATGTTCGCTTTTCTACTTCATTTAGCCTCTGGGAAGCCACATACTCTAGGTTTCTACTCCAGTCACTTTAAAATGATGTCCGACCCTTCGTTTAACCTTTTGTTGATGCCGAAGTCAATCTCGAGAACAACCAGGTCTACTCCTAAACGAGCACGGCGTTGTTGAACATATCACGACGCGTGCTGGGAAGAGCCCCGTCGGTATGGCTGCGTCTCAGATGAACA
Organism: Trichoderma atrobrunneum; assembly: GCA_003439915.1. Lineage (NCBI taxonomy): Eukaryota > Fungi > Ascomycota > Sordariomycetes > Hypocreales > Hypocreaceae > Trichoderma > Trichoderma atrobrunneum. Next base: position 37,427 of record PNRQ01000294.1, on the reverse strand, counting down.
ATCTAGATTCAATGCTGCTGAAAAAGAGCCTTGATTAATAAACTCTACTAATTTATGCGTATCATTAAATATTCGGCGCTACAAGGCGGTAGCAATAGTAGCAGGAAATTTATCTGTCATCATATCTCTACTCCCGGTAATGGAGAAAAGTAGATCATTTAAAGCTATACGTAAACTGATTCATTTTATATGTGTGGTCACAACATATTATCGGAGTACAGAGAGACCCTCAATAGTCCGTGTATGCCGTCGATTTATTGAATCCGATTTGCCTCTGCCGATTGCGCGTGCGGGGATGTGGAGAGATGGGCAGATGTTTGGCAGAAACGGCTTATGGCGTCATTTGCGCTTGTGCTGACTCGGCTTAAAGGATACTTCAACCTTCATTTGAACCTCCATATCTTCATATGTACTTTGGTGAAATATAAGGGGTTGTTTCTTCTTCCTCTGAAAGCTAATTTATATCGAATATACTCACTTTGGCGACAGGCAACCTGGTTCTCTTATAGACTCAAGGCCGCGTTTAGTCATGTCATTCACATCCATCCCAATCCTCGACCTGGATCTCTCCAGAGATCCGGCTACCAAGCCCGAGTTCCTCAACCAGCTCCGTGATGCACTCATGGAAGTTGGCTTCTTGTATCTAAAAAATGTAGGCATTTCACAGGAGTTATGGGACGAAGTCATCAGACAAGGCAAAGGCTTCTTCGACATTCCACAGGAAGAAAAGTAGGTTTCACCCTCACGTGGCAACAGTTGAGTCGAGTTGACTTACTAAACTCCAACTCAAATGATACAGACTAAAGATTGAAATGAAGAATGCGCCCTCATTTCTGGGCTACTCTCAGCTCTCTGCGGAAATCACTGCCGGGGCCATAGATCACAGGGAGCAGATTGACCTCTCAACCGAGCATGTCCTCCCTGGCCCCGATGCGCCGCGGTTTTACAACTTGCTTGGTCCCAATCAGTGGCCCTCAGAAGAAAGCGCGCCGGGATTCCGAAGCACTTATACCGAATACATGCGCCAAATGGGCGAAATCACCATCTACTTCACCTCGCTGATTGCCGAGGCGATTCAACTACCAAAGAACGCTTTTGAGAAGTACTTTGAGGCAGATCCGCAGCACAAGCTCAAGATTGTCAAGTACCCGGACTTGGCTGAGCTGGGACTTCCAGAGGGAACGCAAGGGCAAGGCGTAGGCCCGCACAAGGACAGTATGCTGACCAGCTACTTGCTTCAAGCCACAAACCACCGAGGTCTGCAGGTCCAAAACGTCCAAGGCAAATGGATCGACTGTCCTCCCATCGACAGAACGCTTGTAGTGGCTATTGGACAGGGCATGGAGGCGTTGACGCAGGGCGTCTGCGTGTCAACTACACATCGTGTCTTGTCCCCTGCCGCAGGAACAGGTGCGCGGTTTAGCATCCCCTTCTTCCAAGGTGTAAAGTTGGATGCGACATTTGAAGAGCTGGAGACGGTTGGAATCGGCAAAGTCCCTGAGGAAGTTAAAGAACAGCGTCAACAGATCGTAGAAAGAAACGGCGGTCGCATCGATGATGTCGAGTTTACGTTTCGAAAAGGATCCGTGGCTACCACAATGGGAGAGGCAACTCTGCGGAACAGGGTCAAGAGCCATCAGGATGTGGGAGAACGCTGGTACCCGGATATCCTAAAGTCAATCCTCGAGGAACAAGCACAGGCTGCGCAGAAGCAGCAGACCCGCAATGTGCCCAAGCCAGCGGCAGAAGTGACTCCCACAGCCGTGGAGGCGCACTAAAGATCCGTTGGGCTTGAATCCTCTTGCAAGCGAGGCGTCTTGACTTCTGTTGGAAGGGTATGGGAAAGGACCACTGTAGGAATATACAGACCAATGAACACGCAGAAACAAAGGGAAAAGGGCCATGATGACAAGAAACGCCACAGAAGTGGCCTGTGCTATGCTATGTCTCATTGTGTTTTGTGAACCAGATACTCCGTATCAGCGCTATAATGCTTCGCTTCCAGACCAAACTCCCTTCGCCTTGCCAGCAGCCTGGCAAACACCCAGTTTTTCTATACGGTCAGAATGAATCATTCTCCATTATGAGCTGGCGACGAAAGTCGGGAAACACTCGGGCAAGCCCTTGCTGTGCTTATTCTGGGCGTGTTCCAGAAGTCTAGACGCAGTCGTGATTCGTTAGCCATGGCCCAATCTGGATATATTATGTGAGGGAGGAATGTCGTACGCGGGAGCCTTTGTGGTCTTCAAGAATGTCGACTTGCAGATCTGGCACTGGATGTCCATTGCCTGGGCGTTCTATGCGGGTGGTCAGCGGTAGTCGGGGCTAGGTGGTCGGACGGGCCATCAAGGTGTAGAACGCACCACTTTGAGCTGCGATTTGGCAACCTTTCCGCCCTTCTCGTTGTTGCGATCACGCTTCTGCTGTGCCTTGGCGCCCTAAACATTCATCATGCAGGTCAGAAGCCGCCGGAGTGATGCAACGGAAGAGGCCCGTGGAGTAGCGGGAATATGTCTTACGTTGCCCATTGTGACGGATGTGGGATGAAATTGCTGTAGAGCGGGAGAGCAAGCCGAAGCTATTAGTCAGACAGGGATGATTAATTGATTGTTATTAGGCGAAGCTGCGTTGGGCGGAACTGTTGCTCTGATGCACTGAAAAGCAAATTATCGTGAGATGCGGTGTCTCAAAGTTGAGGAACATTTGGAGCCAAGAAGCCGATAAGACGATGCGATAAGCCTGGAAAATTTGCAACCTGAACTGTACCAATAGGGTGGTCAGGTGAGCCGCCGGAATTCCGAGTGAGCGGAATGGCGGGCGGCGTCCGCTGACAGGGCGCCATTAGGGGAGAAGTGTGCTGAGCGTGCAGCTTTTAGTGGTCTGGAACTGCTGACGGGAAAGCGCCACAGGAGGGAGCTGCGCCACTCCCGACTTCACTTACACCCGGCATTCATGGCTTACACGAGCACCAACGGACTTCAGAAGAAGCTGCAATGGTTCGTTACATGTACTGAGTGCCCTGCATTAATTTGTCTCTCGCTTCTCGTAGGGAGGCTTCACAATCAATTGACTTGACAGAAGCTTTCCTCCTTTTTGAATGATTCCAGGTGGTCTGGTGAGAAACAATAGCCAAGAATTAATCACCTACCCGATTGGGCCAACAGGGCTATATCGGGAGTCCGGAGCGGCTTATATCACGTACAGGATATGGGAGAGCATGCCATTGTCCTATCACTAGTATTAGGAAGAGCTGATGGAGCACGCCATTAAGGCAAGTATCGGTTGTAAGAGACAAAGCAGCTGTAAGCAAGTTATTAACTTTTAAACTTGTCGCAACAATCCTGGTTGATTCCTCGTAGGATCGCTAACCCCAGACTCTTTCGCTACGCAGAGCCGGCAGAAATAAGCTTAGAATGATACTTCATCCTGACTGCAGCCCATGTCACCTCTCGCCATTCGCAGCCATTCTCGGATAGGCAGTTGCGCTGGAAAGGGCCGGCATCACCGCAGCTAGACGGCCGGCGTTGCTTGGCAGAGCTCATGTTCATGTTCTAGACGATCTCATGATACTGTACATAGCTCAAGGGCGCCGATGCTAAGGCGTGGTCCGTGGAGGTGCATTAGTGACTGACCATGTACCTTAGCTAGTAAAATATCCTGGTCAGTATCGAGTGCAACTTCATAAGGTTATGTAACTCTATTCTTATTCTTACTTGCCTGGTGCGAGGACTCGACGCGGCAGGTTCCGGGCATTTCCCACCAATGAATGGTATAGGCTACATAGGCTACTCAATGCTCGTTTACGACTGCTCACGTTTGTTTCTTGGCATTTCGTATTAGAGATAGCTCGTCTCCCCACCCTGTGATTTGTTCAATTGTGTGTTGGCTAGCATGATTTGTCTTGTATGTTACTTTATGTTACTCGTGTGCCGTTCTAGCAATACGATGGGCGGTCTGTCTTCTATACCTGTCACCTAACCAATGAAGAATCTTGTCTATAAAATTCGATGATTACATATGTAGGTAGGCAGCTACTCAAGTAGGCGAGGTAGGCGACTAATCCGACCGCATTATACCGGGAGTGGTACTATGTGTTTATCTACCTACCTCAATGGATCGTTGCATCGATTGATTCAGACTCCCATTATGCAAGGGGATTGCTCTTTTACAGGGGCCACTAATCTCTCCAAAGCGAATTTTGGCCTTAAAAAGTATCTAACGACGAGGGGGGGAGCATGGCAGCTGCTAGTCCTGGATCTTTGCCAAGGTGTTTAGTAGAGTATGAGGACAACACCACCTTGACTGAGAGTACTATCAGCTTTAGACTTGCCTTTTACTGTTCTTTCGTCTATGCTCAATTATATCAGTGGGGTGAATGTAATCCACCCCGCAGCCTGCCCAGTCACAATTAGACATGGCTGCCTCGACCTTTGATGTCCCCGACATTCCACCATCCCCTCCGGAGTAATTCACGCCACGCCAAGTAATGCCTCTTTGGACAATGAAGCTGACATTTGGGCTAGATCCGGGCCGAATGGTAGTTGAATCTGATGCGGAGTTGTGGGCTGACCGGTAGACTCCTAACGAGACTACGATGGATGCATGCATGAACAGTATGTGAGGGGTGTTAAAGACGACAGGACTCAAATTCAGCAGGGGTCTTATACTCGGAGGCGGTGATTGAAGTATAAAGAGGCGGATATTCCTCCGTCGTGGGTGCTGTCCTGACGATCGTCCTTCATCCAGCATCTGTTGATCATTGACCGGCATCATGTTGAAGCTCACGGCGCTCGTTGCGCTCTTGCTGGGCGCGGCGTCTGCTACGCCGACTCCTAGCCCTCCTGCCAGCGATGAGAGCATCACAAAGCGTGCCACCAGCTTCTATTACCCCAACATGGACCATGTCAATGCGCCCAGGGGTTTCGCTCCTGACCTGGATGGCGACTTCAACTACCCAATCTATCAGACTGTCAACGCAGGAGATGGAAATGCTCTCCAGAATGCTATCACCACTGATGGAAAGGGTGGCTCTCGTCACCCACAGTGGTTTGCTTCACAGCCACGAGTATGACTTTGATGTAAATCCTTGTACAGACGGGTATCTAACGTTAGTGTCTAGGTTGTTTACATTCCTCCGGGAACATATACCATCTCCAAGACTCTGAGATTCAACACTGATACCATTTTAATGGGTGATGCCACTAACCCTCCCATTATTAAGGCTGCTGCCGGTTTCTCAGGCGATCAGACTCTTATCAGCGCTCAAGACCCCTCCACCAACGAGAAGGGAGAGCTTTCTTTCGCCGTAGCTATCAAGAACGTGGTATTGGACACTACCGCTATACCAGGTGGAAATTCATTTACTGCCCTATGGTGGGGTGTTGCTCAAGCTGCGCATCTGCAGAATGTACGCATTACTATGAGTTCCTCCTCGGGTGGAAACGGCCATACCGGCATCCGGATGGGTCGCGGCTCAACACTCGGCCTCGCCGACGTTCGCGTTGAACGCGGCCAGAACGGTATTTGGATTGATGGACATCAACAAGCTTCGTTCCACAATATTGTCTTTTTTCAAAATACGATCGGCATGCTCATCAGCGGCGGCAATACCTTCAGCATTTTCTCGTCAACCTTCGACACCTGTGGAACCGGCATTTCACACACTGGCGGTTCACCCTGGATCGCCCTGATTGATGCAAAGTCAATCAATTCCGGTGTTACTTTCACAACTACTCAGTTCCCTTCATTTATGATTGAGAATTTGACAAAAGATAATGGCACACCTGTCGTTGTTGTCCGAGGCTCAACTTTGGTTGGCGCTTCTAGCCATGTCAACACCTACTCTTTCGGCAACACCGTAGGCAGAAACCCTACTTACGGCGATGTTACGTCTAGTAACACGAGACCTAGTGCTCTTGCTCCTGGTGGTCGTTACCCTTATGTGGCTCCCCCAACTTATGGAGATTTGCCCATCTCGAGCTTCCTCAACGTCAAAGACCCTGCGCAGAATGGAAACGTTCAGATTTTCGGGGATAATTCTCGAGATGAAGCAGCCAATATAAATGCTATTCTGCAACTTGCAGCAAGTCAGAATAAGGTTGCTTATTTTCCCTTTGGCAAGTATCGGGTGGATTCCACTCTTTTTATCCCTAAGGGTTCCCGCATCGTGGGTGAGGCTTGGGCCACCATCACCGGCAACGGCAACTTTTTCAAGAACGAAAACAGCCCACAACCCGTTGTCTCAGTTGGTCGGGCAGGCGATGTCGGAATTGCACAGATTCAAGATGTAAGAATCACGGTTAACGACGTGTTGCCCGGCGCGATTTTACTGCAATTCAATATGGCTGGCAATAACCCTGGTGATGTTGCTATTTGGAACTCTTTGGTCACTGTTGGTGGCACACGAGGTGCTTCAGCCTTGGCTAATGCTTGTACCAACAATAGTAATGAATGTAAGGGTGCTTTCATTGGTATTCACGTGGCGAAGGGATCATCTCCTTACATTCAAAATGTTTGGAACTGGGTTGCGGATCACATCGCTGAGAACTTCAGTGGCGGCACCTCGATCGCTGGTAAAGGTGGAATCCTTGTAGAGTCTCAGCGCGCCAGCTGGCTATATGCGATAGGAAGTGAGCATTGGTGGTTGTACCAACTCAATCTTCACAATGCCGCCAACGTTGTTGTGTCTCTGCTTCAGGCGGAGACCAACTACCACCAGGGCGCTAACACGCAGCAGATTCCTCCTGCTCCTTGGGTTGCAAATGTTGGCACTTGGGGCGATCCTGATTTCGCTTGGTGCAACGGTGGCGATAAAAGATGCCGTATGGGCCCTGCAAACTTCATCAACGGGGGTTCCAACATCTACACATATGCCTCCGCGGCATGGGCCTTCTTCAGCGGCCCTGGCCAGGGCTGCGCTCAATTCGAATGTCAACGTAAGCTCTGATATCTCTTTCCTTTCTTAGAATATGACTAACATTGAATAACAGAAACCATGCACTGGATTGCCAGCACCCCCAGCAACCTTCAGGCTTTCGGACTTTGCTCCAAGGATTCCGTCAACACACTGCGTCTGGGCGACGGCACATTCATCAACACCCAGAATGGATACACTGGCGGCTGGACTCCCGGCGGTGGTGATGTTGGCCGTTATACCACATAATTGATGCTTCAAATGAGCTCAGCATCTTGAGCTAGAATGAAGTGTATCAGTGGTCATATGAAACGCGCGATGGAGATGGCTGCGCAAAAAAGCCCTCCATTTGTACATATCTATTTAGTTGTCAATATGAATATATGCACATACAGCTTCTCAAGTTGTCAAAGAGACAAGACATAGAATCTCTTCATAACTCAGCCAAACGGCGACATCACGTCTCACCTAGAACTGTAGCAGGCTATCTAACCACATGACTACTGTAACTTGTTCTTTTTATAGTTTTCAGTCTCAGTTAGCTTGATGTGAAACTGGTTTCTTCCAAATCGTTTATCATGTGTCCTCTTTTGAAGCGCGTACTCACCACCACAAGCCCAAGCAAGAATGATCATTTTGTTTTTCATCATGAATCTCTGCATGACGATAGTATGGTGGTCGGAGAGATAAACAAAGTCGCAGGTCATATGCTTTAGAGTTACTATTCGGTATAGAATGATGTATAAATATGACACAGCCATACACATGGAGAGAGACCAAGAGGGACCAATATGTTGAACGATAGCAATAAGTGGTGGCACTAGCTAGCTGATACACTTTGAGTTTTTGTTTTCACCTTTGATGTTTGCTAACAGCAATTTATTTTGCTTTACCTACGTGACAATTATCTTTTGCTGCCTTATCAACAATATTTACATCTCGCCACACTGGGCAATGGTGACGTCCATGTTGGGCACATCCTTTCCTCGATAGCCAGTTTTTGTTGCCTGCATTTTATGAACCACATCCATGCCATCAGCAACCTTTCCAAAGACAACATGCTTGCCGTCTAAGAAGGGAGTGGGAACAGTGGTGATGAAGAACTGGGAACCGTTGGTGTTGGGCCCGGCATTCTAGAAACATCAGGCAAATTTAGCAATCGATAAGTCACAAGAACAAGAGGGACAATGAGGGATTCTTGGACATACCGCCATTGATAGCAGACCGGGCTGTTCGTGCTTCAGGTTGAAATTCTCGTCATCAAATGACTTGTAACCCCAGATACAGGTAGATCCCGTTCCATCGCCCTTCAAGAAATCTCCACCTTGGCACATGAAGTTTGGAATCTAAAGACATGGATAAGCGTTGGGTCGAGGAATCAGGCTTTCATTGAGAAAAACTTACAATTCTGTGAAACTTGGAACCCTTGTATCCTTGCGGGCGACCGCCAGCGTCCTTGGATTCGCCGGTGCAAAACTGTCGAAAGTTTTCGGCAGTTTTCGGGACTACATCCTTGAAGAGCTCAAATGTGATGCGGCCGAGGGGTTCGCCTGCGTGAGAATTAGAGTCAGCGACGTGACGAGATATGAGATTGTAGTTGTTAGAGGCAATTGTGATGTGGATTGAGAGTTTATGCCGTATGAAGAGCGACACGCTGAGCTCTTCGTTTGATATAGCAAACAGTGGTGCTTCACGCTTAAATAGACTCGATCGCCAGCATGTTCCGCAGCAGCGTTTCAACTAACTAACCTCCTAGAGTTATGTCAAAGAAGACCCTGGTTCAGTTTCAATTAGTCTTGCGTATTCCTAAGTGAGCATTGATGGATGTACAAGCATCATTTGGGCGATAGATGCGAAGAGTTGAGAACTTGAAAGAACGTACAGAGGGTTGCCTGACTCTGGCAGTTGTGTAGGCGCCATGGCGTATAGCGTGCCTGAATGAGGCCTGACTCAATCTAAAGTTGATTGAAATTGAACAGCGACAACACTTCTTCGCGTTAGATGTTCTCTTCTCGTTGTTTGAAGGTGATGTGAGCTTCCCGTCCGTGATTGAATTGAGTGAAAGAAGGAATCTCATATCTGACTGGTCGCACTGTGAGAAAAGCGGTGACTAAGCCACTTTTTACTGAGACATCGCGGTCAAACTGTAACGTTCAGAATGCGATTTACACCTCGAAAGCGTCAATGATATTGTGAAATGCAGAAGTATTATAATTAAAAACAAGATGCCAATTTCATTCTCAATTTTATCTTTATTTACATTTTTTCATCTTTCGGTAGCGGAATGTACACATCAACTTGAGCTATAATATCCGCACTGTACGGGGCTCCTTTGTTCATGATGTCCTCATCGCCGTGACGTTCCTCTAAATCTCAGGAATAACAGCCTCCTCTGCAGAAACTCCCGCCTTCCACCTAAACGTTGACGCAACGTGCTCATCCAGTGGTCCAGCTTGTCCAGTCTTACGGTAAAAGTTTTCGCGATAAGTGCCCTGTGGAACGGCATAATCGTCCCAGAAGAGACCGCGCTTCTTGAGCTCTGGGAGCAGAAGCTCAATGATGTCCTTGAATGATTGAGGGAAGAGAGTGTAAGCCTGTGAATTGTCAGTCAGTAAGCTATCAACTACAAAAACAGTACGGAATAATTTGATGAAAGAGGTACTGACAAAGTTAAAGCCATCGATATCGGCCTCTTTAACCCAAGTCTCAAGGCCGTCGGCCACCTGCTCTGGAGTTCCTACCAATACGGGACCGTTGCCGCCGATGCTAACATGCTCGGCAATGGTGTGCTTGGTCCATTTGGCAGTGCCTGGAGAAAACCTGGCGTAGCCTTGAACGGTAGATCTGTCATGGAATGTTAGGATCAGGGCTAGTTGCAACACAGAAGAGACAGGGGAGCTCACTTCACGGCATTGCTCTCAACTTCCCGCAGTTCTTCCTCGTCTCCATATTGGCTTAGGTCAATACCAGTCCAGCCGCCGAACAGAGCAAGCGCTCCTTCGAGCGAGGCATATTGCCTGTAGTCTGCTAGCTTGGCCTGGGCTTCCTCTTCTGTCCTGCCGAGGACAGGGCAAACAAGAGCAAGGACCTTGATGTTGCTAGGATCACGGCCAAACTGTGTCTTAGCTAGTTCTCTAATCTCCGCGATGCTTTTGGCGCACACTTGCGGGGCGTGTGCAGACACAAAAATAGCCTCGGCGTGCTGTGCAGCAAAGATCTTGCCAGCCTTGGAGGTACCGGCCTGCAGCAGCAGGGGGGTTCTCTGGGGGCTAGGCGAGCAGATATGAGGGCCAGGGACTGTGAAGAACTTGCCATTGTGGTTAATCTTACGGACGCGATCAGGGTGAGTATAAACGCCCGAAGAACGATCGAGTTGAACGGCATCATCTCGCCACGACGACTCAAAAAGCTTATACATCACTTTGATGTATTCTTCAGCTTGAGCATATCGGTCGTCATGCTACGAATGAGTCAGCACATCACGAAATGGCAGCCCTGCATTAGCTATTGCAACATTACTGACCTGGGGTTGCTGAGCTAGGCCCATGTTCTTGGCTGCAGAGTCCAAGTAGCTGGTGACGATCTACATCTACCGTTAGCATATACTCGGCCCCCTTGTTGGCTGCATTGCATAAGCCAGATCTTCCCGACTTACGTTCCATCCGATTCTGTCGAGGTTGTCAGCGATATATCCAACATCGGGATGAAGTCACAAGCTTAGCCTTACCGTCCCTTACTGAGATGGTCGAGAGTGGAAAGTCTTCGAGCCAGATGGTAAGGCTGTTCATATGTTGTAGAGACAGTGACTCCGAAACCGATGCTCTTTGTCACTGCAGCCATGGCCGAGATGACAGCCAGGGGCTCGTGTACTGGCCATTGAGCACCGGAGACGACGGCCGGATCCAGGGAGCCGGAATAGACATCATAGCCACCTACACACCAACATCAGGTTAGAATGTCTATGATAATCCCAGTCTCTTGCCCCGAGATTGGGCCTCGACTATAGCCGGGTTACCTTACCCAGAACATCAGCAATAAAGATGCCGTGGAACTTGGCCTCTTCGAGCAGCTTAGCCAACTCAGTCCAGTGCTCAATCTCATTGAAGCGCGAAGACTGGTCATCGGGATGGCGCCAGAGTCCAGGAGACTGGTGGCCACTGCCTGCAGCCCACCAATTGCGACAGTCAGTACTATCTCTTTTTGCTCTGCAAAGTTAGCAAGGATAATTATTGGACGCACACATCTCTACAAAGGCATTGAGCACTAAGCTCTTTTTCCCAGTTTGCGAACCCATGGCTGCCCAAAAATGATGTTATGTCCTCAAGACGATGATGTGCTTGTTTGCTATTCGAGGGGAGGCACTTCCTGAAGCAGCTCGCACGTATGTAATCTCATAGAGTTTTTGCTGATACTGCCGATACGGCACATATATTCTACATAGCTCTCCGGAACCACATGTCCGATATTCGGTGCTATGCGAGCGGTCGTCATGGCTGTACAAGACTCAACAGCTTTTGCTACGATGGTGCAATTCAAGTGATGCAATCACGCAAGACGGCCCTCTCCACTTCAGACGGTGATCTCAAATGGTTGCCATTCTGGGTAAATACGGCAGATTCAGTCGGATGCGTCCTATCAGACTTGAGGTCTTGAAATAGCTTCCCCCAGATTACCCTTTCTGGCGATGCGCGAGACAAGCTCCGTGCTGCTGAAATCACGTCAGCGCGGGTGGGGATACCGCCATTGAGCAATCAATCTTCAAAACAGCCAAACAGCCACGATTTTGAAAGATGCACGCTAAAGTTACCCACTGTCTTACAGGCATCTCCTCTATAGATTAAAAGAAAGTTATCTAAACTGGTGGAGTGCGTATATTTTGCTAGAATAGGATATGGTACGGATATAGAGGTCGAGTAGCGGCGGCGAATAAGACTGCTTTCACATGCGGACTTTGATAGTTCATGCAGTTTCGGCCAATCCCGAAATATGCAGCCGACTAGTATCTCCATGAGCTAGACAAATTTCTGTTATTTCCAAATTAAACTCGGTAGCTTAATGCCTCTCGGAATCCCGTGGGTTAGAGTGGGATGGCTCATGCACACGATCGATGCCATACGACGCAACGGACATCCAGACCTCCTCTCTCTGAAGAGACTTCCTAATACGGTAAAATGTCGAGAAAGATAATTTGTCAATATGGCATCATATTGTAACTTGTTTGTTCCTACATCGGGGCTTGGCTTCATCACGTCTTCCTGCCCCTTGAGCCGGCTAGCATCACGATCTCTCAGTCAAAATTTAAAGCAAGTGATACTAATATCGGACACTAGTGGACTATAGCTAGAGTAACAGAACATAGCGACAGTAGCAGATACTCAAGGGATATAGCGATAGTCGAAGAAAGTAGCGGCAGTAGTAGATACTCAATGAAACGGGCATATACCGACTAAGTAGTTGTAAATTCCTGCAGCTAAAGGTGCTCCTCTGTTTCATTTTCCAGTATTTGAACTCTATGGGGTCACTAAAGCGCTGAATAACCAATCTATTATTAAAAAAGAGAAAACTTTTATGGTATTAGTTGATGTGATGGTATCGTAACTCGAAATGTAATCTATCCTTCAGCTATCGGCAGATTCTGCAACAGCTTCACGCCTCGTGGGCTTTTGTCGGAGTAAAGGTCTCCTCAGCCAAGACTGCAGGAGATTCGTTTGATCCGCCTGATTCTCGATCCCACTGCCCATCCTTGTTGCCGCCAATGCGTCTCACTACGAGCCAAGCTGGCGCGATGGCAATGGCCCATAAAGCAAAGTTCATGTAAATGCCACCGACCTGAGCAAAAACCGTCAAAGAAGTCAGACCATAGCTGACGGCTTGCCAGGCGGATTCAGTGCCACGTAGCAGAGCGGCATATCGAATAACCTGGCCTTGGTCCTTGGCAATGTGGGTGACGATAAAATAACTGGAAAAAGTGTCAGTCATGTCTTACCGAAGAGCTCATCGATGACCCTAAACTTACAGGAAGAGGTAGTTGATCTGGAACCCGAAAGTGAGGAAGATATCGACGCCAAAACCGGACCCGAATTCAGAATCTTCCCAGTCATATGTTGGAAGAGTGCGTCGATACCGCGTTGAGATCACTGTGGCCCAAAGCCACCATGCGCCTTGAGTGATGACGATGAACCAGAAGGTGTATCTTGCCCGTACTTTCAGTGATACCTTGTTTTGATCGAGCCACCACTGTATTGAGAAATGTCAGTCGGGGGTTCAGATTCATTTTCACTTATTCCAACATACGCCAGTGAGATTGCCAATGATGATGGCGACGACACCACCCAAGAATGAGCCAAGAGCTCGAGCTCTGACAGAGAACCACACTGAAACAAGCAGTTAGTAAAACGACTAGAATATGAGATGTCATAATGAGACTTACGAGAGAGGTATGTGAAGTATACGGCTTCCGAAAACACAGCCTGTCCAATCCAAAGCACAATCAAGAGAAACTGAGGATTCACAAAGGCCTTTGCAGTCGCCTTGATCTCGTACCAGGGGCTCTCCGTGATGGACAGCTGGACTTTCTTGCCATCCTGACGCTGGACGTGCTGAGGCCTGTTGAGCAGCAGAGCAACCAGAGCACCAGCCGCTTGAATTCCGATAAAGACAAGATAGACAGCGTAGGACACTTTTCCAGCTTCGTTTCTGCTACTGTTCAAGCCTAGGTTGACGGCACCACCGATGATCTGGCCCATGACGCGAAAGGTTAACCAGAAACCCAGAGCCTTTCCACGATTCCATGGCTCTGGATAGGCAATTGCAATAGCTGCTTCCACTGCCCAAAACACACCAGCTGAGATTCCGCAAAGTGCTGCTCCCAAGATAACGAGCCAGGTAATGCCAAATCTGTTGTTGGTGTAGAGGCCAGCTGCGTAGGGAGCATATCCCATTCTGGAGAAACTTTTAGCATACGGCAATAAACAACGGAACATCAAGTATAAACCTACGTTCCAAAAGCGAGAGCGCCCTTAACTCCAATATAACGAACTAGGACACTTGAGAAATAGCACGACACCACCATAAGACAGAATGTCAAAGCGTTGGCTGCGTTCACAAGCTGAGGACTTTGACTTCCACCAGCTCCAAGTGAATTCATTGCTCCCCAGATGCCCGGCGCTGCTAAATTGCAGAGTCCAAGGATTAACATGTTGTACGCCGTAGACCTGTACCATTTCACCTTTACTCTTTGCTCCTTGGGCAAAGGAACGGCGTCTAAGGCAACAGCATCAGACGCGAAAGTGTCTTCCTTGTCCGACATCTTGACCACGAGTGACCTCTTTTAGAGGAACAATGAGAGAAACCGATGTATCAAGACCAATGAAATAAGTATTTTCTCTTTTAGGAAATAATGAGAGAAACAGTGGTATCGAGACAAAGTCGAATAACGTAGCACAAGCCGGTCACAAGAGGCTATACAAGGCCGGGCATCTTCCTCAATATCAACCATTCCCCCAATCATACAATTATTCAATACCGCCGGATTTTACTCGACTACCGAACCTCTTCAGTCCCATCTGCTGACTGATTGCGACATCGGGTCTGCCACTACCGATGGACTGGACCCTTAGTTGCGGCTTGCGAAACGCATGCTTGCCAGCACGTCATCGCGGAGGGGCATCAGATAGCAACTATCATTCACTCTCTACACAAGATCTACGAAAAAACCGATGGCGCACTTAGACGAGGTTCCACGGGTGAAGCATTACGCTATTGCTTAGCTGAGAAGGGGATCTATCACTGAATCTAGGCATCTTCGATGGAGTTGCTACCGAGATAGGCGCTGAAGACAAGGGGGCTTGCCACTCCCAGAGTAAGCGTCGGTTAAAAGCTACAAAAGAATCTAGATCTTGAATATTGTGGATTTTATTAAAAGAAAAAACTTTGAAATAACTTTGACATCTGATTTTTTCCTAATCTGAGGTCCGTAGGCTACGGTATGACCCACCAGTTCTCGTGAACGCTTCGTAAATCAGGCTCGCCGGCAGTGAGATACGGCGTGATGTCCGACTGTGGATCGGCCTCGACTCGAGTGCTTCCGTTTCCGAAATACCATGCAAACCGGTTGCCCGAGTCGGAGAGGTACTCGTATTCCCAATCTTCCCACCGTGGATCCTTTTGGACGACGGTCAAGTGCGTGGCGCTGCCGGGCCACAGGCCGTGGATTCGGCCTCCTGGGATGCCGCCATTGTACCACGAGCTGCAGTTTTCAGAGAGCACCGTGGTCTCGAAGAAGGCGTCGTTGTAGGCAACAAAGTCGTCGGTGGCCTTTCTAGATGGTGTGATGGTCTTGATGCCCTCGCGGCTAACCTTGCGGAGGATCTTTGCGAAAAGGTAATCTGATTCTCCACGTTGTGCGGCACTGTGCCTGATCTTCCCGAGGCGCTGGGGCCGTGAATGAAGAGCAGATTCGGGAAGCCCGGTGAGGCAACTCCCATGTAAGCGTAAGGGAAGCCGTATGTGCCTCCATGGCTCCAGTCGTAGCTTAAATCAGATCCTCCTGAGCGGATGGGGAAAGGTGGTGCCATGTCAGAATTGGCTCCTGTGGCACAGAAAATGGCGTCGACATCTCGAGTCTGTCCATCTACTGTCTCGATGCCTGTCTCGGTGAATCTCTTGATGTGTGTCTGGATGTACTCGACGTTGGGCTGTGAGAGAGCCTCGAAGTACCCCGGTCCCGGTGTAAGTCGACGGCAGTGAGGAGAAAAGTCCGGAATGATCTTTTCAAACAACTCCGGCTTGCTTGCCAACCGTGTCTTCGCAAGCTGTGTGAAAGTCTCCTTTGCTTTGTCGTTGATCTCAGAGCCCTTCAACCAGCCCTGGAAGCCTCTGAAGTAGGTCTGCTCCATTTCTTTGCGGTACTTGAGGTACACCTCCGGGTCTTTGAACGACTCACGGAGCTCTTTGGGGATGACTTTGGGTTCGATGGACGTCTCGTGACCAGCAAAAGAGGCTGCTACCCAGGTGTTGTTCCTGGCATAGTGATCCAGCTGCTTGACTCGCTTCTGAATGTTGGCAACGAGCTGGATACCGCTGGCTCCGTTACCGATGACGGCGACTTTCTTGCCGGTGACATCGAATGTCGGATCCCAGTTGGAGGTGTGTCGTAAGGGGCCTTTAAAATCATTGATGCCAGGATAATTAGGAAGTTTCCAGGCATTGAATCTTCCAATAGCCGTGAGGACAAAATCCGCCCTTTCAACTCGCGATGTCTCTGACTTTAGATCGTGGACATTGATGAGCCACTGAGAGGTAGCCGGATCCCAGTCCAGCGCGTCAACTCTCTGAGAGAGCTTCAGAAATTTGTACAAGTCATATTTTCGCGATAGCCCTTTCCAGTACTCGAGAATCTCGGGGCCTTGGGCGAACTCTTCCGTCCACTGTGTGTTTGGCTCAAATGTCGACTGATAGACATGAGCCGGCACATCGCATCTTACACCAGGATAAATGTTCTCAAACCACGTTCCAGCCTTGTTATCAATTGTTAGCTGTAAATCTTGTCATGGCGTTGGGTGTTGACTTACAACATCCGCATTCTTCTCATATATGATGAGTTTAATCCCCGGAACTTTCTTAGGCAACAATATGCCGGCCAAAATCCCTGCTAATCCAGCTCCGATGACCACCACATTTAATTCCCTTGGTTCATCGATAAATCGATTCAAAATGTTGATTTTTGGGACTTCATATGGCTTGGGGATGGCAGCTGAGGCCGGGGATGTCGAGCTAGCACCTGCGCCAGGCTTGGGGGAAGCCCGCGCAGTAGCCGGGGGAGTTGGCAGATCAACAGTCGCCATACCGCAAAAAGATTTCTTCTTCCTCTTCTTTGTTCTTTTAGTAACACCCTCTTGTAAGCTTTTTGAAATTAGGCGTTTAGGAGGATAATAGTCCGATCAAGGCGAAGGAGATAGTTCAGCTGAAAGTGACGCGGGCGCTGCTGACCTTTTGGTGCTATCTCCTAGCTTGCGTGTAAGTCAAGCATCAAAGAACGGAAAACAAAGAGATCTAGCAGCTAATTAACCATGCATGGCGCTCGCATCATCATTGCAAACGCCCCCCAATTCAACCCATTTTCCCATCCATTTTGTACTTTGGCAATCCCAATAGCCGATGTTGTGACCTGCAGTCGAGTGGACTCTCAAAACGCCGCCGGGCCATGAGCAAGGTTGGTGAGCAATCACGCAATCCTGGCCCAAAACAGGCCCCTCGCCAAAGTGACACCCTCGTTACAGTAGCTTGGCAGGCTATCTGGGCTTTCCCGCGCTGACGAGCCTCCGAAAGCGGCTTTATCGGGAGCTGTCCCATCGTTCACTGGAGATAATGCCGAATGACTGCTTATGCATCTCGTTAGCCAAATCTGGAGTGACTGGGGGTTGATTTGAGATGCAGCCGGGGAGGCGCGGAGAGCCGTGGGATTCGGCACCGATGCTACAGTATACGATTTGTTTTGATAAGCAACTTTTTATTCCCCTTCTTTTCTTTTTTCCTTTCTCCTAAATCTAAATCATCGTCTCTGGTGTTATTTCCATCTAAAATTCCATCATGGCGGCAGAGCCTGTAAAAGCACAAAGCGTCCTGCTTCTTCACGGACCACGACAGGCTTATCAAGTTTCCGAATATGAAATACCTGAGTTGGTAGAGGTGGACGAGACACTTATCAGAACACACACGATAGGGTTGAACCCGATCGACTGGAAATCACCGTATGACAAGGCCTGTTTCATTTGTTTGCGCAGGTATCACTAACACGTGCCACCGTGTTATAGAGACTTTAACTTTGGCATCGCAACATTGCCTTATATCGCCGGTCGAGAACTCGCCGGCAGAATCGTAACAACTCCCCGGAGAGACTCTCGTCTGAAAGAAGGCGACAGAGTATGATATTCCCAAGTCAAAAGAAAGGAATACAAAGTCTTGAGCAAGCGCATTCTAACAAGCCATCTACACAGGTATTAGCCATATCAACCGACTACCGCGACCTCCGCAAAGCTGCTTACCAAGAATACGTCGTTTCCTCAGATTATAATGTCGCAAGAATACCTCCGTCCATCTCATTCCAGCAGGCTGCTGGTTTGGGCGTCGCCTTCTCTGCTGCTGCGATTACACTAGGAATATGTATGGGAGTTGACTTTTCATCTATACTTGATGGTCCGGACCTGCTGCAGCTCATGCGCTCTGTTCCGCCAGAAAGTATACCGGAGGATGTAAGAACGGAATGCTTGCAAGGCATCAGTGATGCCGAGAGAGCTGTTCCAGGAGACTGGGTGGCTGTCTGGGGAGGTATGTAAACAATTGCAAGAGTATCCGTTCCTCAGTGATATGTAACTCATCATTTTGCAGGATCATCTACATCAGCCAACATCACCGTCCAGCTGGCACGGCTAGCAGGTCTCAAAGTCATCACCATCGTCGACACAGCCAAGCACGGCCTCCGCATCTCCGGCTGCTCCGCGCAAAGACCCGACCTACTCATCGACAGCCACGACACCAACCGAGCAGTCGAAATCATCAACTCCAGCGTCGGCACCCAGCTTCGCTTTGCGCTCGACACGCGCGGACGCGAGTCGGCAACAATCCTGCTCGATGCCCTCACACGCCAAAAGAAGCTCGCCGAGGCGCCTCCTTCGCCTCCAGACACGCCTCGAGAGTCCAAGAGGCAGACGTCGCATCTTGTGGGATTGACAGGGCTGCCGAAAGAGGTAGCTCCGGAGGGAATTGCCTATCATACCGTCCCGATCAAGATCTTCCATTCAGTTCCTTCGGTTGGAGAGGCACTCGTACTGTGGCTGGAACGGTTGTTAGAGCAGGGCCTCATCAAGCCGCCTCCCATATTAGGCGTAGAGAGCGGATTTGACGGCGTCAACAAAGGGCTAGATAGGATGAGGGCGGGCGAAATCAGTGGAGGAAGATTAGTCGTTGATTTATTACCGTAGTTTAGATAATATCACAAAATGATAGAGGGTATGGTTAATATACATACAATGGGAAGGCTACACATCCATGAGCCTCTTTGACATAGAAAAAAAAACAATGTTGGACCGATATCGTCCTCTTTACTTTCTCAACCTCTTTGACCTTCTCAAAGATGCATTATCCTCCGCCTGATCCTTCGTCACGACTTTCTTGTCTGATTTCCTCTCCTTCTTCTCACTCTCTTCACCGGAAGCCGTCTTTCTCTTCTTCGCCGATGACGAGGTGGACGCCGGTTCCTTGACTGGTGTCTTGGCCTTAGCTGCAGTAACTGTCTTTGAATCTTTCGTCGTCTCCTGTTTTTCATCAAAACATACGCCACCTTTTCAATATCCATCGCCGACGCGCCAAGTCTCTTCGCCAAAGCCTCCGCTTCGGTGCGCAAGGCCAGATACTCTTTGGGGTTATACTTGATGGGCGCCTTCTTGCCCTCGCAGCACAGCCAGTAAAAGGCCTCGTCGGAAAAGAATATGACCCTCTCGGGATCGTGGACGGAGAGGAGCAGCGAGGCCGTAGCGGGGCCAACGCCCTTGAGCTCGGATAGGAGTCTGACACCGCTGCCGATGTCTTTGGACGACGAGTAGAATTTGATGGCGAACTGGATTGTTTGAGAGCTGAGGGTGGGTTTGAGGAGACGAGGGACATGAGCGTTGGGCGGAATTTGCCATGTCGTCTATGATGAAGGGGGTTTATTTCAGTTTTGTACGTATACATGGTAGTTTTGGATGTGAGATGTTAGGTAAAGGGCATGTTATATCGCGTGATGAAGAATCATGTATATGGGAGTGTGTCCTCGTGCGTGAATGCAGATCGTAATGGAAGATGGCGAGAACAATGATGAAACCACAGGCCAACTTACAATTTCCATTCTACCAGTAATTTGACATCATCAAGGTTCATCTCGCGCTTCGGTTTCTTCAGGTTAAATGTGTCCACCGCATCTACATAGCGGTACTGGTCCAGCTCAGAGAGTGTCTTTTGTCCATTTTTGGCTGTTGCGCACGCGCAATGTTATTTGCCCTGATTAGTTCAACAGTCCCTTTAAATTCAACACCAGAAATTCAACACCAGCCAAGTACATCAGACGCGTGACTGAATATGCTAGTTCTTAACATGACTAACGATAAAGTCTCACGTACCGGGAATCGCCTCAACGAGACTTGGATATTGACTTAGACAAGACGCGAACTGCTCCTTTGTGATTTCGTTGTGGGGTACTACACTTGAAGAACTCATTCTTCTACCAGTGAAATCTCGTAGCGCGTCGAAAATGGGTTTCTGGAGAGTGGATATTAGGTAATATCTTGAAGATGGACAGCGAGGCTTCGGATTTCGGGGTGCGAGGTTCCTGGCGAGACGCGATGTTGACTGAAGCATTTGGTGCTGGAGCTGAGCTGATTGTGCTAGCATGCTGGAAAGCGGATTAGATTGGGTGCTTATTAGCACTTCCCTAGGATCGAACATCCGCCGGGCTAGGGAAATAGCGGGGATGTTTTCAAAAGTAGACAAAATTAGCTGCTGATGACGGTCAACTTTCTGATATAAAGGATGCTAATAGAGAAGACGAACACAATGATCTGACAAAGATAAAAAGACAATTACATTCTATAGAAGAAATTATCTTTTAACCGTATAATCAAGATTCTACCCGTACAGACTTGATATTGCTGCCAGAAGAATGCCCTCACAACGCCTCGCCATTCTGTTTAATTATTTTTGTCAACTCCTTCAATTAGTTCAAATCGGCACACATCAAGTTCCCACGCACCTCGCTTAATCAAAACCTCCTAGATCCGCTCCATCACAGTCTCAATTATTACAAAGCGGCAACATCACATCCAAATGCCAATACGCTCCGGAGACTTTTCCTATACGGCCTTAAGGTTCGGCTCGCGTGAAGCACCTTCAACAGGAAACGGGGCACGGCTCTATCTCCGATCATCTCCAGACGCCGCATACTCTGGGAGCATGTCTCTCGTCTTCTCATGTGGTTGCATTTGTAAACGTTCTTAACTCCGGAGGCCGAGCCCTTCACAACAAGGCGTGGATATGGCTTCAATATGGCACTGAAAGTTTCGACAATTGCGTAGATATAAAGGGTGAGGGAGAGGCTTCATACGAGAGAGAGAGATCCATAGTCAGAAAAAAAAATAGACATCCATCCACTCTATATCCATACATACTCATACTAGTACTTTATCAAACATGTCTGCAAGCGTTGTTCTCGTCACTGGTACACCCATCCCTCCATCCAACCCAAACTACCCCCAAGCACAAAAAGACTAACACTCAAATAAAAACAAGGCGCCAACCGTGGCATCGGCTACGAAATCGTCAAAGCCCTCGTCGAATCCCCCCTCCCCTACCACGTCTTCCTCGGCTCCCGCGACACCACCAAAGGTAAAGCCGCCGCCGCAAAACTCCACCCTCGCAGCGGAAGCTCCATCTCCGTCCTCCCCCTCGACGTCTCCTCATCCGAATCCATCGCCAATGCCGCCGCCACTGTAAAAGCAGAAGCAGGCCGCTTAGATATCCTCGTCAACAACGCCGGCATCGTCGACGAAAGCCCCGATTCGATGACTCGGCTTCGAAACACACTCGAGATCAACACCATTGCACCCTTCGCCGTGACTCAAGCATTCAAGCCCCTCTTGACAGTCCAACCAGAGGGAGGAGTCAAGGAGAAGCGCATTGTATATGTATCAAGCGGCTTGGGATCCATCGGCGCCAGGCTGGATCCCAAAAACCCTTATTATGGCTTCAGCGGTACCGAGTACCGCATGAGCAAGACGGCTCTCAATATGCTGGCCGCTTGTGACGCTTTCGAATTGAAGGACCACGGCGTCAAGGTCTTTGCCTTTGACCCGGAGTTTGTGGCTACAGAGCTGACGGGCACACCCGAGGAGCGGCGTAAACGAGGTGCGCTTGAGCCGAGTGTGAGTGGTGAGAGCTGTCGAGATATCATCGAGGGGAAGAGAGATGCCGATACTAGCAAGTTTGTTAGCATCAATGGCGCAGAATGGCCATGGTAAAGAAGGAATTTTGTAGTTCAATAGCAGTAAATAAAACATGCCCCGACGCACGATTTTGGAGGGCTCAATGTCAAAAAAGAAAAAGTCCCCAATGAAGGGTGTTAATTTGAATCGAGTAATATACAGAGTTAGTCAGGAGACTCCAAACCAGATAAACACACACATCCCAACCCATAACAAAACAATCTATGCCATTCAGCCAGATCAATTTTGCTCTTCCTTAGCTCTCCGCAACAGCGTGATAAGTAGTGTCCTAAAACCGGAAGAGCCGATGGCTTGGCTAGTATGATTCCACCCTGTTCACATCTTTGTGAATTTGATCACTTTCTTTGTCACTGAAAGATTCGACCCCAGTCCACAAACATCAACTTTTTGCAAAGCACATGATACATGGCTTATCTGCTCTTTCGGTTTTCGCCGTCAACCTGAGTAGCAGCGTACTTGTCGCTGAGCTCACTGTAGGCCTTGTTGAGCTGCTCGGCCTGCTTCTTGAGGTTCTGGAGATCCTGGTCCTTCTTCTCGAGCTTCTCCTTGAGAGCAGCAAGCTCGCCGGGCTTGCCGGCGACAGCCAATTTCTCGCTCTCCTTGGTGTTCTTGTTGGTGCCCTCGTAGGTCTTTAGCTTGTCCTCCAGGCGCATGACTTCAAGGATCATGACGTAGGTGCGGTTGAGGATCAAGGAAAGGAACAGCGTGAAGCCGCAGAGGTACATGTTGCGCTGAGAGTAAAACTTGCGGGCCTGGACTTCGAGACGCTCGGATCCCATGACAGCGGCAGCGCTATTGGCAGAATAATTAGAAAAGAAGTTCTATTTCCGGGTTTCCGGGGCAATACTCACTTTCCCTTAATGCCCTGCTCGTGCGCAGCCATAACCTCAAGCTGCACCCGGTAGACGCGGTTGAGGCTGTCGACGAAGAGGATGAGGATGAAGACAAAGGTAATCTTCATCCAGTACTGTACTTTGGCGATCAACGGGCTCTCGGAAATGAAGCTATGATAATCTCGTCAGCGCGTGGTCCAAAGCATATCGGGCGTTGTTGGGCATCGTACGTAAAGATCCTCCGCTTGATGTTGAACGGGAGGGGGATAAGCAACAGCATAAACAGGCCCATCTCGGCCATTAGAAGACCAAACACCTTGTAACTCGTTAGCCCATCAAAGCACGCCTCTCTCTTCATCTAGCTTCGTAAACATACAAGAGTGTAGTAGAGTGTCATCGTGGTGTCGGGGCAATGGCCTCCAATTGCGAGCTCTGATTGTTTTTGTCGGCGGGGGTAGCGCGGGAAGCTCGAGAGCAACAATTCAGCTTTCGACAGCTAAAAGCAGACGACAGATAGACTTTTGGTGCGGAGAAATGCGAAATGTTTGTGAAACCAATCCGCTGTTTTTGTAGGCGGGATGAGAGAAGAGGAAGATGGAAGAAAAAATCGAATTCCAGGTGAAGTGTTCAGTTTGTCGTGTGGGTTTAGGTACCTCAGCTGTGCAGCTCCGTTGCGTGTCGAATTACCCACGTCATCGTTTCCTGTTTTGTGGCTGGGATCCGCCCCGCCCCCGCTACAGAGATGTGGCTTTAATGCTAGCAGCAGTCAAGTGCTCTGTACTGCCGCTGGCTATCTTGAGCACTTCTGATGTCAATATCTCATTGGCCAAATATATCTTGGGTGGATGTAAACATATGATAGCTTCATCTCATTGAATGCTGTAAATATGCCCAATTGACAACGACACACGATGGAGCCTGGAGTTGCTCATAGCTAAGGTATACTTGGCCTGGAACGCTGAAACAGGGCTCTGACCAAGGCAGACAGCTCTGCGCCACATTTCTACAACCGTCCACGTAAAAGTACCTCGTAGCTGGCGTCGTCATATTGAGCACATGTTTTCACATGCCTGTAATTTACCTATTCAGCACCCTGTTTGCTGCTTGAGGCCACGGTATGATGATTGCTTGGACTCTTTTGTCAAGGTATAAACATTATCTAATAATTCATACAAAACAACGCTCTAACTTCATTCCTTATCTGGTTCAATACGCAACCCAGATCGGCCCCCGCAAATTGTTCTATAAGTATTCCTTTCTTTTTACAACTCCTAAATACCCCGTTACGCCTATGCCTCCTCCCTAAATTTCGCCGGCAGTCGTCTGTTCCTAGACGTCCTGTTCCTCGTGGCTGATTCCTGGTCATCCTGGTCATCCTGATCGTCCTGATCGTCCTGGTCTTCGCTGTCTTCGATTTCAATGGCATCCTCAGGTTCGTGCCCACGGCTTATTCTGCTTTGCTTCGGTGTTGAGGGTAAAGGCACTGGCGTCTGTACGGGGACAGGCACGTTGGTATCTGCCCCAAGCTGCGATTCTGGAGTAGACTGTTGAAGAGGTTGAGCAGGCTGAGTAGGTTCAACAGGCTGGGATGGTTCTTTTGGCCTTTGGATGACCCGAGGGTGCTTTCTAGGTCGCCCGCTACCAGGTCGGGCTCCTCCTCGTTTGCCTCGAGGTTTCGGCTCCTCTCCTTTCACAGCCTGGGATGTTGGTGTTTCGGGCTGATTGACTCTCTGTGATCTAGTTGTCTTCCGAAGCCGCTTCGAACCAAGGAGATCCCCTCCTTCGGAGTCGACGCCCGATTCAGCTACAAATGACGTTGCGTTCGTGCTAGGTGGGTGATATTCCTCCTCCTCTGAGTCGATCAGCGTGTGACGCTTTCGCTTGCGAGTAAGAGTCTCTTCCATCATTTGTTGGACCGCCGCGGAATCTTCATCCGAGACCGTCATCGCTTCCATCAGCGTAGTCGTCGTTGTAGTCGTTGTCGTTGTAGTTGTCCTCACCGTCGTCTCCTTCTTCTTTTTTGACTTTGGCCTTCCCACCTTTTTGTGTTCGGTCTTGGGTACTTTGCGTGCCACTCGATCACCAGTTTCGGCACGCTTTGGCCGACCAGCCTTTCTTGGCCCTCCCGGCTTCTCTCCAGACTTGTTATCAAGCAGTTTCTTGGTAAGATTGGGAAAGTTTTCTCCGTAATTGAAAAAGAGCTCCTCTCCAGCCTTGATGTCCCTGAGAGCAGTAAACTTGATCCGGAATTCGCCGTTTACATAGAGAATGCGAGGAGTGATGTTGCATCCCCGCGTGTCGTGTTCTGAAGCGTGATTGATATACCGACTCAGATTGCCGTAGATGGCTGCATCAACCCAGATACCCTCGTTTTCGAGTAGAGTAAATACGTATGATATGTTGGAATCTTCGTCAAACACGTCGCCGCGCCTTGCTTCACGACGGACACCCTCGTCGTGGGTGATCAACTCCCCAACATACTCGACGATGAACTCATCCTGAGCAATATCCTCGGCAGTAAATAGTCCGTAGCCAACCCCTTCAAGTTGACTTTGTCCAAGAAGGAGAGTCTTGTGTCGTCCGCGCTGTAAGTCACAGTTTTGGCACCCCGTAGAGTGCAGCCATTCGTCTTCGGCGTTGGCGGGATCGGCACGCTCAAAGGCGCCGCATGAACCGCACAGTTGCGGATCACACTCACGGTTGAGTTGCACGCATATACAGGGCTTTTCTTTCTGTTTAGAAAGACACGTTTTACCCTGAGAGTGACAGGCACACCCTGTGAACTTGTACAGGCAGTTTGCCTCCGTGCAGCCGCAGAACCTCTCACACAAAACTCCGGCATCCACACATGAGCATATTTTTGGGGCGCATGGGCCATCATGAGAGCATGGTTCAAGTAATTCACGTCGCTGATGTTCGTGAGTGATCATGTGGTCCTGCCAGTCTCCGAGGAGCATCTTTCGCTTGCGGTCATACCATGAAATGGTTCGCGAACGAGGAGGTTCTGTGGGTTCCGGTTCAGGTATAATGATGTTCAGACGAACAAATTCCTCGTACACCTCATCGCAGTTGCGGTTTAAGAATTCGGTCGCAAGACAGATGGGGTCCGTTGTAGTTTTGCTGAAATCAGTCGTGACATATAAAGACCGCAGGAGAGTGCGCTCGTCTTCAGTCCATGGTTTCACCGTCACACTTGGATCAGGGGGGATTTTGAGACGATAGCACCTTCGCTGACAAGGCACGTCAGCAATCATATTAGCGCCTGCTGCCGCTATTCGTTTCCTCTTCAAAATGTCTGACAACGGCGCGCAAGACGACAAGGAAAAGGTGCGTTTCCAGTTTTGGTGGTCGTACTCGCCGTGATCGCAAGAATGACTGAAGCAGATGAGGCATCCCAGAATGCAGTAGGTGGCCAGATTGGACTCGACAACTTCATCTTCGCTATCTTGCTGGATGATAGAGACGTCCTTGGCCGCAGGCTTATTGTCCATGACACTATCGACAGACTCGTCGAGAAATAGCACCTTGCGCAGCTCGATCTGCTTCAACTGTGGTTGATTTTCCTTGAAGGCTAGCTGAAATGCAGCGGTGAACATCTCTGCCGCCCTGCGCGCCTCTGGGGTCATTGTGTTCCCATCACCTTGGGATCTAATGATATCCGTCTTCTGCTGGGGAGTTATCGCGTCATCGGATGCCTGGCTTGCCATGTAGCTGATGAGAGTGGATTTGTTGCAGAGTGGTATGTTGAGCTTCTTAAGCCACATATCCAAATAGAGCGAAAGAGTCGCAGCGCGCTCGGCCTGGATAATTGCGACAAATTTTTCGTCGCGGTTCATGGGCTTGAACCCTGATTTAAGATCAATGTCCTCCAATTCTTTAAGCCAAAGGTTGTACTTGGCCTCTTCAGAGCCTTCGAGATCGCGCAGATGGGGAACAAATGTCAGCATGGTGTTTGGCATCAGCACGTTCTTCTTGATTTCCACATGGTGGAATCTGTAAGATGGGACAGCGTCCTTGTTGGTTTTGATGCAAATCACGTTGTAGCGAACGTCCTTGTGATCCTTTTTGTTTTTGTTGTGGTGCTAAGCGGGGGGAGTCAATTCTCAATGCTCAAACGTCCAATTTCAAGCTTCAAATTTCAAATGTTGGCAATGGATTCTAACCTTGAACTTGATTTTAATTTGCTTCCCCTTGAGCTCTGGATTGGGATGAGTCTCCAGCTCACGAAAGAGATCCAGTCCATGATGCGTGCGCCACTCTCTGCATTTGGCAGACTCAATGGCGTGGGCGACGAGTGATGCGTGGTCCCTTCGAACTTCCTGATTGAAGGCTGTGAGCTGTTTGGCGAGCGTCGGGACGGTCCATTCCGTCACAGGAACCGTCTGAGCCTTGGGAGTCTGCACTGCTTCTGGCTGGCGGTGGCCATCTCGCGACGGCGTTGCGGTCATTGGGGGAGGCATGTTGTTGCGAGCTGGACTGGCGCTAGATGCGACGCCAGGGTTCTCTGGCATGACGGGCGCATGTTCAGCGACGCGATCTGCCACAGGCATAGACGCGCGCTCAGGGAGAGGTACAGGTGTCCAACCGCTGGGGTGGACGCCAGGTGTGATGTAGGTAGCCGGAGCAGGAGGAGCAGAAGCGCAGGTTCTGGACAACGGAGGAGGGCTAATGGGACCTCTGCTTGAAACCGCGACGCCAGATCCGCTAGTCAAGTCTAGACGGCCCAGGTGGCTTGGGTCGCCATCTTCGGATGCTGCGAATATTGGCACTGGTACTCCGTGGGGCATCATCCTTGCCTGTCGAAAATTAAATATCTGGTCGCTCTGTTTGTGTTTTGTGTTACAGCAGTGTTCTCGGCCAGGCGGGCGTAGGATGCCGCAGACCCGAGTCTAAATGAACGGCCGAGGTGCGCAAAAGAGTCAGGGTCCGCATGAGAGGCCCCGAGAGAGTGTGTGGAAAATAAAATGGAACGAAGGAATAGATGGCAAGTCTTAGCACGCTGTTGAATTGACGACGAGAATCAAGGCGGGTGAGCGATGGGCGGTGCGGTTCTCATGTGAGGCTGAGGGTGAAAGATTTCTGGGTGAAATTGGATGGATGAGATTTGACCGTGGTCCAACTGCAACTGCAAGGCGCCGCCTCTGATTCCTGAGCCCAAGCCACAAAACACAACACAAGCCCAATCCCAGCGACCGCTACACCGAAGAGGGTGAAATTGGATTAGCAGAGCATTTCCATGCAGTGCAGCGCTGCTGATCAACAAAGGGCCACCCAACAACTGGCGCATGGGATTATAAAGATCGCGAAATCGAGAGGCTTCCAGATCGCGTTCTGAATTGAGAGCCCCGGAGCACGCGAGCCCTGGTTGGCTGGGCCGGGCTGTTGGTGATTGGCCAGAGTTTATGATCCAAGTCCACAAAGAAAATCGGTCGGCTAGGCCAGATTTGGAGACGCGTTTCTGAGGGCACGGCATGTACTGTATTACAGCAAAGACCAGCTTCATTGTCTGCATAGAATAATGGACATGTTGGTACTAGTGCATCAACACATGTCGGATTTTGTGTTTGTCGACTTTGTTCTCTTTGTCTATTACGATTTTTTGCTTTTTCTTTGCAGCCATTCAGCTACTATCACCGAAGCGGACGCTTACAGAAGCTAGAATTGCATCTGTCTGGGAACTTTCCCTCTGCTCAGGTGACATGTACATACTACTGTACATTTTCTCCCCTTCAGCTCAGTAAAGCATCATCACCAATCATGAAAGATGTCTTCACCTTACACCAGAGAGGAACCACGGTCTGAGAATCAGATCTGACGGATATGTCATCAAGCTACTGCTGCTACTATCGTACTTCGTAAGTCCAAGTGCCGAGCAGGTGGAGCTGTGTACCTGCATGAAACTCCAAGGCTCTCGTGGATCCCCGTCCAGATATGGATGGATTCGCCAGGCTGTAGAGTTGCTTCGTGGGAGCAAAAGGGCTAAGCGAGCCTCCCAGCATCAGGGATTAATTTCCACGCCTGGAGATTCTGCATCTGATGTGCGTCCACGGCGGACGTCAAAGAAACAAGGTTTACATACGGAGTACAGCTGCAGATGAGATGCGTCTCCATTTCACAGCTCTGGATATTAACTCCCCCCACTGCGGGAGTCAAGGCTGCAGGACCCCTACTTTCTTTGATCTATGCATTGAGCCAATTGATTTTGGATCAGAGAATCTACACATCATTATTATGTCTCTGCAAGCTGTTCATCTGCCAATTGAAGCAGCAAGATGGAGAATAGCTTGACTATAACAGCTAAACAGGAGCAATCCTCCGTCCTCACCGAAGCAAGCGCTGTGGACTGACCTCCACTGTCACTACTTTCATGGCAATCCATGACGCATCGTGTCTCACTCTGTCAGATGCTTCCCCCTACAATAAAAAACAAGAAAAAGCAGAAATGAGTTTGTGCTTGCGATTCACTTTCCCCTAGCCCGCGCTAGCATCTTCCCCAGCAGCGTCCTCCAACTGAATGCGGCATGGCGCATCATGGCCAACAACACGGGCGGCCGTGTCTCAGCCCAGGAATCTTCCAGTCGAGTCTACCGGCTGAGACATGCATTTTGGACAGCTGCCAGGTAGAGGTACCCAAAATCACCCGCCTTATCACTCTGGTCCGTAGGTCCCGGACCCTGATCTGACGTCGTCGCCGTAGTACCAGAGGCGTTGGATTGGGCCTAGCGCTGGGTTGATAGAGGACTCCTCTTCAGTCAAGGCTCAAACAGGCTCCTGAGCTGCGGGGATGACGTAGCGAAGGCGCAACAGCTGTCCAGCCGATGACGATCCGCCAGCTCCGCCAAAAAAGCAGCCAGCCGTGACATTCTTATAATCATCTCCCCATCCGTCCCCTCCTGTGCCAGTTCTGGCATCTTCTCGTATTGATACCGCCTACAAACACCATTTGCTGGCCCTGTTCCGTGCGCCCAATCCCTATCGCATCGCCATTGTCTATTCTATTTCCCCCATCTTCATCCATTGCAATTCTTAGCAATTAGCGCTCAGCCACACCGCCAAAATGCATCGAACATATTCTATGCGCCAGTCCCGCGCGCCGACGGCCTCGCAGCTCCAGGTATGGATCCGCCGGCAT
Source organism: Trichoderma atrobrunneum (assembly GCA_003439915.1). Lineage (NCBI taxonomy): Eukaryota > Fungi > Ascomycota > Sordariomycetes > Hypocreales > Hypocreaceae > Trichoderma > Trichoderma atrobrunneum. The sequence continues at coordinate 7,514 of PNRQ01000294.1, read as the reverse complement.
CTCCCATCTTGAGACCTCCTGTTGTCAGAGCTTTGGGACTGACAAATCTGATGGATAGAGTCCGCCCCCTCCGCCGTCGTCCACCAAAACCGGCCGCTTCTTCGGAAAGGGAAGCTTGGGTGAGTGCTGCGATAGCTCTTCTGACAATGTGCTACCCCGCTAGCACCGATCGAATGACTTTAGCTTCGATCGTTGTCTTTTCTTTCACGCCCGCCTTGACCGCGAGACTCGTGTTTACGCCGACTAATCAATGGTACAGGCCACGCTCTTCGTCGCAATGCCGGTGGCGCCTTCGGGCCAGACCTGGCCAAGAAATTGTCCCAGCTTGTCAAGATGGAGAAGAACGTTATGCGAAGTATGGAGCTTGTCGCCAGGGAGCGCATGGAAGTCGCTGTATGTTTTGCACCCCATCGTTCATCGTCTTGCGTAATTTGCCAAGGCCGTGGTCAACTGACGTGTTGTATAGCAACAATTATCCCTTTGGGGCGAGGCTACCGACGAAGATGTCTCTGACGTCACCGACAAGATCGGCGTTTTGCTCTACGAAATTGGCGAGCTAGAGGACCAGTACGTTGACCGATACGACCAATACCGCATCACCATGAAGAGCATCCGCAACATTGAGGCATCGGTTCAGCCCAGCCGAGACCGTAAGACGAAGCCCATTTAGAATAGACGATCCATAACACATGCTAACCTCACCAGGCAAGCAAAAAATCACCGATCAAATCGCCCAATTAAAGTACAAAGAACCAAACTCTCCCAAGATTGTGGTGCTTGAACAGGAGTTGGTCCGCGCTGAGGCCGAATCGCTCGTGGCAGAGGCTCAGCTCTCCAATATCACACGCGAAAAGGTCAAGGCTGCTTATATCTACCAGTTTGACGCCCTCCGCGAGCATTGCGAGAAGGTTGCCATTATTGCTGGCTACGGAAAACATCTGCTCGACCTCATTGATGATGCTCCCGTGACTCCCGGCGAGACCCGAGCTGCGTATGATGGATATGAGGCTAGCAAGGCCATCATCCAGGACTGCGAGGATGCTCTCACCAATTGGGTCACTTCCAACGCTGCCGTGAGCTCCAAGCTTTCTACCCGATCCCGCAATCTTTCTCAGCGGCGGCGCAACACCATCCGAGCTAGAGAAGAGGGTCACGACTTGTCCCACCAGGACGTGCCGCTGAACGACAACGGCTCTTGGGTTCAACAACAACAGGGCGTGAGAATGGATAGTGACGCCGAAGAGGAAGAAGAGGAGGAGGAGGAGCGTCACTCTGCCCTGGGTAGCGACGGAGGAATGAACGGCGAGTCCCGAGGCCGCACTCAAGAAATCCTCGCAGCTTAGGATGCCGGCTCATCGTCCGTGCGAACACAAAACAACAAAAGGAGAAACAGTCTTGGTGGGCAAGGGCTAATCGCCAATAATTTCGATTTGAATGCCGCCGAACGGCGGGGGAGTTTTGGACAAGGCTGGAACAATCACCGGTTGGGTCAATGTGCTTTAGTCTCTTTCGAATAGTCTTTTGGCGCGTGGCTATTCATTAATACCTGGTATGAGTTACATAATTTTATATGAGGTAAAATTACTCCATTGATCATATCCGCTGTATCGTTTCTGCGTAGCCAATCCCCATTTGGCCAAGGTGAATGCACAAACCTCAAAACGCCGCCCTGCTTCTATCAAGAAACATCTTTCGTGGCTATATATACATGTAGATGCCTTTCCATCTTGGTCTCATACAGACTGAGTTTTCATTTGGCTTAAGAACTGTTCAGCCTCCATCTTCACAATGTGGTGTCCCGGAACAACGATTAGGCCTAGATATCGAGACGTCATATCCAGGATAGTTGAGCTACCAGAGGCATTTGCCGCAGCCGCACTACGCTCCTCTTCCGAAGGCTGACGGTATTCATGTGTGTTTCCCAGCACAATATTCCTATCCTACGTCATCGAAAACCAGATTTAGCATCAAGAGCACGATAAATTACAAAGCCTGCCCTTCCTTTTGCTCGGGGAGACGAACCGGATCTGTGCATTTGAAAGTGCCCCGAAACATGCGGCCATCTGTGGTGTAGACGCGCAAACTCTGGTTTAAAAGAGATGAAATATACTCATGAGCCTCATCTTTATCCATGGCGAAGACTAGCCTTGGTTTGGAGCAGCGCAAGGATGGAGGTGCAAGAGAATCAAAGTGTGGGGGAAAAGCTGCATCTGATCCGGTCGAGGGATGCTGCGATAAGTCGAGCTAGCCAATAGATAGGGCTGCATCTGCGCTGGGCAGCCCCACTGCCTTGGCTGCAATAGCGTCACTGCACGAGTCGATCGATCATCGTGAATCTTCAACTCTTCTTCATCACACGGATTGCATCGAGTACTTGCAATTCCGCCTCTACGACTGCGGTGGAAGCGAGTCGACCTCGCACAAACCTCATCGCAATGCCATCACCGCCTCACTAGCCAAACTATCAGTCGCGGGCTATCAGTAGGCCCGCACGCTCACCATGGGTGTTAACGGGCTTTGGACGGTGATCCAGCCGTGTGCACGGCCTACCAACCTGGCGACGCTCAATCGAAAGCGCCTGGCCGTGGATGCATCGATTTGGATCTACCAGTTTCTCAAGGCTGTTCGTGACAAAGAAGGCAATGCGCTTCGCAACTCTCATATTGTGGGGTTCTTTCGGCGTATCTGCAAGCTTCTCTGGTTCGGTATCCAGCCCGTCTTTGTGTTCGATGGAGGCGCTCCAGCATTGAAGCGAGCAACCATTCAGAAGCGCAAACAGAGGCGAGAGGGAAGACGAGAAGATGCCGTCAGGACTGCTGGGAAACTTCTGGCTATTCAGATGCAGCGACTCGCAGAGGAAGAGGAGGAAAAGCGCAAAAGGGAAAAGGAGAGACCGCGCCCGGTAGAACCAGAAGAAGAAATACCCAATGCCGACGAATTGGTCTACGTTGAGGAGATTGGCATGTCTCAGCAGGAGAGGCTGCGCAATCGCAAGTTTTATAAGCAAGATGCCTATCACCTGCCGGAGCTCGAGGGTGGAATAGCGTCAATGGGAAAGCCAGACGATCCTCGAATTATGAGCGTAGAGGAGTTGGAAGAATATGCGCGCCAGTTCAACAACGGAGAAGACATCAACTTGTACGACTTTAGCAAGATTGATTTCGACGGCGACTTCTTCAAGAGCCTTCCGCCGCCAGATAGGTACAATATTCTCAACGCAGCGAGATTGAGAAGTCGACTCAGAATGGGTCTGAGTAAAGAACAGCTTGATGACATGTTTCCTGATCGCATGGCTTTCTCGAGATTTCAGATTGAAAGAGTCCAGGAGAGAAATCATTTGACGCAACGACTCATGTATGAAATCGGAATGTCAGGCACTGACCTGACCCTCGGCGTCAATGCACGTATCGCGGGAGAAAGAGATCGAGAATACATCTTGGTGAAGAACGAGGGTGTGGAAGGAGGCTGGGCTCTTGGAGTGGTCAGCAAAGACAAAGATGTTGGGGAAGCCCACAAGCCAATTGATGTGGATGCTCTTCAATTTCAATACCAGACAAAGGAAGAAGAGAGCGAAGAAGAAGATTTTGAAGATGTGCCAATTGTGGGCGTTAATCGACTACCCAAATTGTCCCAGTCAGATGCTGCAAGCTTTCAGGCTGCTCAAGATATTAGTGGCAGACGACAGCAGTTTTACGCGAGCCACAGACAGGATGTTGTCAATGACGAAGGCGCCCATGAAGACTCCTTGTTCGTTGGGGGAAGATTGGATCCGACTGAAAATATTCTCGAGGAACAGCCTGCGGAGCACATGCACCCAGAAGAAGAGCATGATCTCAATCTTGCAATCGCTTTATCATTGCAGAGCCAGCACGGGATTGGCCGGGAGTCAGAAGACAACATTGATGTGGATGATGACGTCCGAGACGAACCTGAGTGGGCTCAAAAAGCCGTGGAAGCGCCAAAGCCTATCGGTCGCAGTAGTGGCTCAATGATTGCGCACATTGTGAACAACCGAGCCAACGCAGCTGTTCCGAAACGACAAGAAGCTCCAATATCAGAAGAGAATGCGAAAGAGAGCGACAGCGATGACGATATGCAGGCAATCCTGGCAAAATCACGGAAGATGAAGAAACCTCAGCCAAAGCCAGTTTTTGAGAATAAGAAGAACCCATTTGATGGGCCGCTTCCGTTTCCAAAGCTGGATTGGGGTTCATCTCTGTTCGCAAAGAAAAAGACGCCTCAAGAGAAACCAATTGTGGTTACAGCAGGTGGGGATGACGGACCACTGGATAAGGAGGGAGAACAAGAAGATGGCTTAGGCGGCGGCTTCGAAGTTGTTGAACCTCAGCAAGAAGATGGGCCCAAGCCGCTACCTCCGTGGCTAGTGGATGATGAGACAGATATTCGAGAAGCAATCAAGAAACAGCAAGACGTGGAAAGAGAAATCAATGCTCAGGATAGAGCTGAAGCGGAAGAAGAAGAAAACCTTCGACGAAAAGAGTTGCGGGATAAGTTGATCGAAATTCATTCTGAGGATGACGATGACGATGCCAGCGATGATGTCAAAATTATTGAGATACCACCATCGCCAGAACCGGCACCGATTTCTAGCCCTACGGTTGACAAAGTCCAAGAGGACGATTTAAACATCGAGTCACCTACGACTGAGCCTGCTCTTGAGGAGGAGAGTAGGGTAGAGAGCGAATCACCCGAGCCTGAGTTTGAAGAAATTCCCATACTCGAGGCTCCCGCTGCTCCGGTTCCTCCGGTTGAAACGCAGGAGAGCCATGATTCACCCGAGCCTGAGTTTGAAGACGTCCAGCCAGCGGACAGCAAAGTAGCTCAGGGAGATCCGCAAGCAGATGCTTTCTTAATTGAAAGCCTTCCCTTGGGTCAGCCTCCAGCAGATGGCATTGCGGATGACGATGACCTATTTGCCGAGGTAGAATACGACGAGTTTAGTGACCCTGAGGACGAAGAACTCCTAGCACAGATGGCTGAAGAAGCAGAGGAACACGCCCGCTTCGCTAGTGAACTGAATAAGAAGTCTACACAACAAAACAAAGAAGACTACGAGCGAGAACTGAGAGCGCTTCGAAACCAGCAGAAGAAGGATCGTCGTGACGCAGACGAAGTGACTCAGACCATGATTACAGAGTGTCAGGCTTTGCTTCGCCTCTTTGGTATCCCTTATATCACCGCGCCGATGGAAGCAGAAGCGCAGTGTGCAGAGCTGGTCCGGCTGGGCATGGTTGACGGCATTGTCACAGATGACTCCGATACCTTTCTCTTCGGGGGGACACGAGTTTACAAGAACATGTTTAACAGCAACAAATTTGTCGAATGCTATGTCGGTGCGGACCTCGATAAAGAAATGTCCCTGTCCCGAGACCAGCTCATCTCTCTCGCTCAGCTCCTGGGGTCGGATTACACAGAAGGACTACCGGGCGTCGGTCCAGTCACAGCCGTTGAGATCCTTTCCGAATTTCCTGGCAAAGATGGCCTCGACAAGTTCCGCGAATGGTGGAAAGAGGTTCAATCCCAAACGCGGCCCAAGGAGGCCGATGCATCCTCTTCTTTCAGGCGCAAATTCCGCAAGTCACAGGCCACTAAGCTCTTCTTGCCGCTCGGCTTTCCAAGTCCAGCTGTTTACGAGGCCTACCTCCACCCAATGGTCGACAGCAGCACGGAGTCGTTTCAATGGGGCGTGCCTGATGTGGCAGGGCTGCGAGAGTATCTCATGGCCACAATCGGATGGGGCAAGGAGCGCACGGATGAGGTGCTCGTGCCGGTGATTCGGGACATGAATAAGCGGGAGATTGAAGGGACGCAGAGCAACATTACGAGGTTCTTTGGCGGGAATGTTGGCGCTGGCGCAAGGGAGACGTTTGCTCCCAGGCAGAGAGTTCAGGGGAGTAAGCGAATGTTGGCTGCGGTGGATAGACTGAGGGCGAATTTGGCTGGGGAAGAGGAGACTGCGGAATCAGGGGAGGGTTCAGAGACTAACAAACGTAGGAAAACGAACAGACAGAGGCGTTCTTGAGAGATGTATACAGGCCATCTTGCGAATAATTCTCTAAATTAGATTGAAAGAGTGGCTATCCAGCCTCTTGTTGCTCAATTTAAAGACATCTTAATATGCACCTCACATAATAATTGCTGGGCTGTTGGACAACTAAATTGGGATATAGTTATTATAGATCTGATCTTATCATTAGTCATGTTTCTCACTCAATTATAGAGTAGCTATTTATATATGACTATTTAGTTATCATGAGCACCCAACCCAATACACGCCATATACAGAGCATGAACTGATGGAGACGAACATGTGTATGTCCCAAAGATTGAGCACGTGCCCGCTTCAGCTTCACAAAGACAGCATCCAAAGCGTAATTTAAATTGTATGCGTTCAATGTTCCAAGCAAATGAGTATTTCTGCTTACCAACAAAAAAGAGCATAAATCTCCGTTATAAACCGCAACACCATATCATTTATACAGCATTGGTGTTTTGCTGTATTGCTTTAGCTGCAGCAATCAAGAGATAGCCAACCTCGGCAGCTCCCCACGTGACCCGCCTCAAGCATTCTGCTACGAAATCGGACGGCTAAACCCCGGCTCTTCATCCCGCCCACAGCCGTCCAAGCCAACTCCGTATGCGACGATTGATTCGCCGCGCGCCGCGTGGGCAAAGAGAGAAACTTAGTAGATCCCGATTCCGTACTGCTACCTTTTTTTCCTCCGTCAAGTTCTTGCTCTTTTTTGTTGCTTCCCTAATTCCGAAAAGCCTAGCTGTTTCTTGTCTTCGCCCTCCTTTCGAATCATCATCGTCAGCTTTAGAATCGTTTTCGCTACCGAGAATTTCCGCAATGCCGGGCATGGACCAGCGAGAGCTCGAGTCGCGCGTAAAGGCGCTGACCAAGGTCGTGGCCGCCAACGAGCCGCCGGAGAATGCGCTGAAGCTGCTGGAGTCGCTCAAGAAGGATGCGTCACCGACCGAGGAGATGCTACGGGTACGTTGATTCTATCGCCATTTTTGCCGGCTGTTCTACGAGAGGGGAATGCTTGGGAATGGGCAGAGACGAGGCTGTGAATTGTGTGCGCCCTCTTATACAGGGCCGTGAATGCATGTTCGGGCAGGATCCATTCGATCTGATTATCTGTCACGTTTGGATGCCCACCCTCGTCACTGCCCACCGATTGTGCTCCCGGGCATCGCCTCCAATCGCAGCTTCTCGTCACCATGATCACAGCTCTCATTTTATGTCTTCATTGCCCGTTGTTCTTTCTTCTAACATTAGTTGTCGCAAACTGCAGGCCACGCGCGCAGGTGTCTTTGTGGGCAAACTGCGGTCAAATCCCAACAAGGAGATTGCTCGAGCCGCCTCCGAACTCGTCATCAAGTGGAAGAAGCTCGTCGAGCAGGAAAAGAACTCCAAGCTGCAAAAGGCAAAGATGGGCTCCCCGTCAGCACCCGCCGCCGCATCTCCGCCCAACCCGTCCGCCAACGCC
>PNRQ01000293.1:0-39043 GCA_003439915.1 Trichoderma atrobrunneum | reverse complement strand
GTCGCTTATGCATATTCTCTCTGACACTATACTGAAAATTTAATGATGAAAATATTCGCGTTTGATGTGAAGAATCTAAGATGAATTCAAGGCGCTTTTGGGGCGAGTCGATTCACTCGAGTAGCACGATCCACCCCCTAAAGTGCAGTAGATGCTAGTCCCAAAATGGCCTAGCCCATTTTCTTCTGATGGACCTGGAGCTGCCGGGCAACCTGCTGCACAAGGCGTTGTATGCAGAGACCATCTCGCGGTGCACGCGCTTTGCCAACGATACGCTCAATGTGCTGTATATCCAGAAGGACGTGGTCCAGGCCGGGTCGCTGGAGAACGGCAACGAGAACGGAGACGCGGGCGAGAATGGCAATGGCGTTGCTGGTGAGGATTTCTGTACTTCTCTCTCTCTCTCTCCCCCGACTCCCCAAATTTCCTTGTTGTTTGTTTTTTATAGCAGCTTTTGTGTTTGTTTTCTTTTGACTGACGCTTGCGATAGCTCCCTCTACCTACGACTACACTCTTTCGACCGAAATCACCTCTACACCTACTACCGTCGCCACTTTGATTTTGCTCAAGGCATCGCAAGCGATTGATCCTTCTCGTCCTCTTACCTCTCAGATATTTATTACTAATCTACCTGGTCCTGCCTCCCTTAATGCCGCCTCGGGAGAGCAGGGCGTTGCACTCTCCCCGTGGGAGGTGCTTCATTCTCAAGTCCACCATGCCTTGGTGCCGTACTTTGACGCAAACAGCAAGAGCCAGCAGCTGGCCAACGGGTCCAGGGGGCGAGATGTCGATGCGAAGACGGGCATTCCGGTTACCAAGAAGCGGTTGAACGATTTGGAGCTGAGTCTGCTCCATCTGCAGCAAAACGTCGATATCCCCGAGATTTCTCTGGCGTTCCACTCGCTTATTCAGAATGTCCTCGACGATGCCGAGGTCACCCAGACGAAGCCCTCCATGGAGGCGATTCCGAAGAATCTTCTACAAGACAGCAGTTTTCTCAACAAGCTGCAGGCCAACGTCAACACCTGGATCAAGTCCATCCAGGGCATCACCAAACTGACAAAGGAGACCTCGTCCAACGCCGTTCAAGAGTTCAGCACCGCCAGCCAAGAGGTCAACTTTTGGCTGTCCATGGAGTCTGCGTTGGAGGGCATTGAGGACCAGCTTAGGAGCGAAGGTGTCCTCCTGACCCTCGACGTATTGAAGCATGCGAAGCGTTTCCAGGCCACGGTCAGTTTCGTCGCTGATACGGGCCTGAAGGAGGCCAAGGAGAAGGCGCAAAAGTACAACCAGCTGATGCGCGACTTTCCGCTCGACGAGCTGCTGTCTGCCCCGTCTCTGCTCAAGGTGGAGGAGGCCATTACTCAGATCTTTGCTCACTTGATGAAGAAGCTGAGAGTGTGCCCGTATCCCATTCGGAGAGCGCTGAGCTTGGCTCAGGCTATTTCGGCGGATCTAAACGATGTGTTGCTTCGTTTGCTTCCGGGTACCGAGCTGGTCAACCTGGGCTATCCAGAATTTCAGAATGTCATGCGAACATGCGACAGCATCTTCGTTGCCTGGGAGGACAATATCAAGGAGTTTACGCATCTGGCTCGTATGCTCATCATCCGCAGAAACGAAAAGCGTATTCCCATCAACGTCGAGAAGAACCACTCTGAGCTGGAGTCACGAATCAAGTATGTCAGCGCATTCCGAGACAACCACGAACAGCTGCAGAGGACCATTGTCAACGTTTTGGGACCAAAGGCCATTATTCCCGGCGTTGTCGACATTACTTCCTCCTCTGCAAACCCCACTGCTACTGCTGGCGCCGTCATTGAGGAAATGGGCGATGTAGATGCAGTTGAGGAGGTCAAGCGGGCCTGGGAAGCGCTGCAGAATGTCGACCTCTTGGACGTGACGGATCAGGGCAAGGAAAGGTGGGCGCAGGCCGAAAACTTGTACAATGAACGCACAACACGAGTTGAAAACTCCATCATTGCGAGGCTGCGTGACCGCCTTGCTACGGCCAAGACTGCCAACGAAATGTTCAGAGTCTTTTCCAAGTTCAACGCCCTCTTTGTGCGGCCCAAGATTCGTGGTGCCATCCAAGAGTACCAGAACCAGCTGATGGACCACGTCAAGCAGGCTATCAATGGCTTGCATGAGAGGTTCAAGCAGCAGTATGGCCATTCCGAGGCCCACGCCATGGCACAGCTTCGTGATTTACCGCCTGTCTCGGGCGCCATCATTTGGGCCCGTCAGATTGAGCTCCAGCTTGACGGATACATGAAAAAGGTCGAGGCCGTTCTTGGACCCGACTGGACTCTGCATGCCGAGGGCCACAAACTCCAGGAAGAAAGCGAGCTGTTCAAGAATAAGCTGGACACGGGGAGGATATACGACGCTTGGCTGGCTGATGCCAATCGGCGCAAAATCTCAATCGCTGGTCAGCTTTTCAACATCAACCGAGTGAGGTCTGCGGGTGGTATCCTTGAGCTCAATGTCAACTTTGATCCTCAAATCATCACCTTGTTCAAGGAGACCAGAAACTTGACCTGGCAGTCTTACCTGGTTCCCCATGCGGTGACCACCGTGTCAAAAGATGCCAAGAGAGTGTATCCTTACGCCGTTAGTTTGATGGAAGGTGTCCGAACTCTGTCCCAGACGCTGCGGCAGATATCCACAATGGGCGAGGAAGCTATCCTCCTCCACGGATACAAGAACGAGGTGTACAAGCTCATTGGCGATGGTGTCCCGTTGAGGTGGGAATCCTTTGTCAACTCACACGAGCTCTTTTATGCCGATCAGAGACAGATCCGCCCTTTGCTTCCTGGAAGCACCGGATTTGGACCGGCCAAGAACACGGAGAGCAAGCATGGCATGTTCATCTGGGGCTTCTCGGCGGCCGTTTCTGTGCTTCAGTCAAAGACGGCTACCCTTAATTCCATCTATGCTACCATCGAGCAGGCTCTCAAGGACCTTAGCGGCTGCCCCTATGATGCTGCTGCTTTCCAGTCTTACCTCGATACTATCCAGGGCGCTGTTGATCAGCTCAACTTGGAACAGTATGCCAACCTGGACTTTTGGGTGCGTGGCGTCAATCACAAGGTCCAGACTATCCTTCTGGAGCGTCTTTCCACCGCTGTTCAGGCATGGATAGCTGCTTTTGAGCAAGATGTCACCGAGGAAGACCGGTGGAAGCAGTCCAAGGAGGACGATGGAAAGCAAGACGGTCCAACCATGAAGCGCCTCATCCTCGAGATTACCATGCGCAACCAGGTCATCTATCTTGACCCGCCGTTGGAGTACGCCAGAGCGAGCTGGTTCCTCCACCTCCACGACTGGCTGGGCATTGTCTGTAACCTGCGCAAGATCAAGGCTACGCGATACCAGATGAGCCTCAACACTGACGCCCAAGAGGAAGCCCGCTTCACCGACCTGCCTTCTCACTGTGCGGATATGCTTCATCGCGTTTACCTGTCTGTCGAGAAGAAGCTCAGAGAAGTGAGCATCTATGTTGACAAGTGGCTCCAGTTCCAGTCTCTTTGGGATCTTCAGTCTGACCAGGTCTACGATATGCTCGGTGACCACCTCCCTCGATGGCTCGAGTGTCTCCAGGATATTCGAAAGGTCCGAACGACTTTTGACACGCAAGAGGTTAGCCGTTCGTTTGGCCACATCACCATTGACTATGACCAAGTCCAGACCAAGGTGAATGCCAAGTACGACCAGTGGCAGCAGGAGATTCTCATCAAGTTTGCCAACCGACTGGGCAACCGAATGCGTGATATCAACGCCGAAATTGAAAAGGCGCGAAAGAATCTCGAGGGCCAGAGCTCAGACACCTCTTCTACTGCGGCCGCCGTCTTGTTCATCACGGCGGTGCAGAGCTGCCGACGCAACGCAAAGCTGTGGGCGCCAGAGATTGACATGTTCCGCCAAGGACAATCTACTTTGGTGAGGCAGCGCTACCCGTTCCCCAATGACTGGCTCCACATCGAGCAGATTGAGAGTCAGTGGGAGGCACTCAAGGAGATTTTGGAGAAGAAGTCCAAGATTATGGAGGAGCAGTCTGATGCTATGCGGGCAAACATTATTGCTCAAGATAAGCTGATCAATGAGCGCATCAATGAGATTGTGGCCCAGTGGAACGAGGAGAAGCCAGTGTCTGGAACTATCCAGCCCGATGTCGCCTCTGCAACTCTGACCACGTTTGAGACTCGCATCACGGCTTTGCAGGAGGAGTTCCAGCAGGTCATGAAGGCAAGAGAAGCCCTCGATATTCCCGGCAACAATGACAGCATTTTGGAAATCACTCTGGAGGAAGTCCGTGATTTCCGATCTGTTTGGTCCAACCTCTCTACCATTGGACGAGTCTCAATGAAACTCGAGACATGCTGTGGACTGCTGTTCAGCCGAGAAAGATTCGCCAAAAGGTTGATGACTTGATCAAGAGCACAAAGGATATGCCTAGTAGAATGAGGCAGTACGCCGCTTTTGAGCACGTCCAGGGAGTCTTGCGAGGCTTCCTCAAGGTCAACAATATCCTGTCTGACTTGAAATCCGATGCGATTCGCGAGCGACACTGGCACAAGATTTACAAACAGATCAAACCCCAGAAGCGCTTCTCACCTAGCTCCATGACTCTTGGTGATGTCTGGGATCTTAATCTCACTGCCACCGAAATCATCGTCAAGGACATTATTGCCCAGGCGCAGGGCGAGATGGCTCTCGAAGAGTTCTTGAAGCAAGTTCGTGAAACGTGGCAGAACTATGCTCTCGAGATGGTCAACTACCAAAACAAATGCAGGCTTATCCGTGGCTGGGATGACCTCTTTGCCAAGTGTAGTGAGAACTTGAACTCTCTCCAGGCGATGAAGCACTCGCCTTACTACAAGGAGTTTGAAGAAGATGCGGTGGCGTGGGAGGACAAGCTGAACCGCGTCCACGTGCTCTTCGACGTCTGGATCGACGTGCAGCGCCAGTGGGTGTACCTTGAGGGTGTCTTTACCGGAAACGCGGATATCAAGCACCTTCTTCCTATCGAGTCCGGTCGTTTCCAGAACATCAACAGCGAATTCCTGGCCGTCATGAAGAAGGCCAACAAGACGCCCTACGTCCTTGATGTGCTGAACATTCCTAATGCCCAAAAGTCACTGGAGCGTCTGGCTGAAATGCTGAACAAGATCCAAAAGGCTCTTGGTGAATACCTGGAGAAGGAGCGTGTTTCTTTCCCCCGATTCTACTTTGTCGGAGACGAGGACTTGCTGGAAATGATTGGTAACAGCAACGACACCCTGCGTATTGCCAAGCACTTCAAGAAGATGTTTGCTGGGTTGGCAGGCCTCATTATGGATGACGAGGGAGTCATCTCTGGCTTCACCTCCAAGGAGGGCGAGGCTGTCACACTCAACAAGGAGATTTCTTTGGCAAAGACGCCTAGAATCAACGACTGGCTTGCGCTGCTGGAAAATGGAATGAAGCAGACGCTGGCTGAGCTATTGGCCAAGGCCGTGGAAGAGTATACTCCGATTTTCGAGTCTGAAAACATCGATCGGGAAGCTCTAGTTACCTTTATGGATGCGTTCCCTAGTCAGATTGTTGTCCTCGCAACACAGGCTGCTTGGACGACGGCTGTCGAAAATTCGCTTGCTGCTGGCGGCCAGACACTGCAGACTCTTTTTGAGAGAGAGGTGCAGGTTCTTCGCGTCCTTGCGGAGACTGTTCTGGGAGACCTCGAAGTCACCCAGCGCAAGAAGTGCGAACAGCTGATTACCGAATGCGTTCACCAGCGAGACGTGATTGAGAAGCTGGTCAATGTCAAGGCTGATTCGGCCGGCCACTACCTTTGGCAGCTCCAGATGCGCTATGTCTACACTCCTGAAGGCAACTTCCTCACTCGTCTGTACATCAAGATGGCCAATGCCAAACTCAACTACGGCTTCGAGTATCTCGGTGTCCCCGACCGTCTCGTTCGGACTCCCCTTACCGACCGATGTTTCCTTACTCTTACCCAAGCTCTCTGCCAGCGGCTCGGAGGTTCGCCGTATGGTCCCGCTGGTACAGGAAAGACAGAATCCGTCAAGGCCTTGGGTGTCCAACTCGGAAGATTTACGCTCGTCTTCTGCTGTGACGACACTTTTGATTTCCAGGCCATGGGTCGTATCTTTTTGGGTATTTGCCAGGTTGGTGCGTGGGGCTGCTTCGACGAGTTTAACCGTCTCGAAGAGAGGATCTTGTCTGCTGTTTCGCAACAGATTCAAAACATCCAGCTCGGTCTGAAGCAGGGAGCCGAGAACGACAAGTCGCAGATTGAGCTTGTTGGCCGACAGCTTCGCGTCAATGAAAACACGGGCATCTTCATCACCATGAACCCCGGTTATGCTGGTCGTTCTAACCTGCCTGATAACTTGAAGAAGCTTTTCCGAAGTGTTGCCATGTCCAAGCCCGACAAGGAGCTCATTGCCGAAGTCATGCTGTATTCGCAAGGTTTTGGCCAGGCCAAGCGCCTTTCGAAGCAAACAGTGCCTTTCTTTGACAAGTGTTCAAAGGAGCTGTCCAAGCAAGCCCATTACGATTTCGGTCTTCGTGCGCTCAAGAGTGTTTTGGTCAGCTCTGGTGGTCTCAAGCGTTCTCGTTTGTTGGGTGATGGCGATCTCGGTGCTGAAGAGATTGTCGAGCCTGAAATTCTTGTGCAGAGTATTCGCGAGACGATTGCACCCAAGCTGATCAAGTCGGATGTGGACATCATGATCAACATTGAGGAGGACTGCTTCCCTGGCGTCCAGTACGTGCCTGCCAACTTGCACGCCCTGGAGGATGCTATTCGTACGCTCGCTGCTGAGCGCCAACTCGTGGTGACGGATCTGTGGATGACCAAGGTTCTTCAGTTGTACCAGATTCAAAAGATTCACCATGGTGTCATGATGGTCGGTAACTCTGGCACGGGTAAATCAGCCGCCTGGAAGCTCCTACTTGATGCTCTACAAAAGGTGGAGAATGTCGAGGGCGTTTCTCACGTCATTGATTCCAAGGTCATGTCCAAGGAGGCTCTATACGGTAACTTGGACTCTACCACTCGTGAATGGACGGACGGTCTCTTCACCAGCATCCTGCGTAAAATTGTGGACAACCTTCGTGGCGAAGACTCCAAGAGACACTGGATCGTCTTTGACGGTGATGTTGATCCCGAGTGGGTAGAAAACTTGAACAGTGTGCTTGACGACAACAAGCTGCTTACCCTGCCCAACGGAGAGCGTCTCAACTTGCCGGCCAATGTCCGCATCATGTTTGAAGTCGAGACGTTGAAGTATGCAACTCTCGCCACTGTTAGTCGATGTGGTATGGTTTGGTTTAGCGAGGATACCGTCTCGCCCAACATGATGGTGACCAACTACATCGAGACGCTTCGCAGCGTTCCCTTTGAAGACCTGGATGAAGACAACCTTGCCACGGGCCAAAGCCCGGCTAAGACGCTGGCCATTCAAGCTCAGGTTGCCGATATGCTCAAGGGATACCTGACGGAGGAAGACTTTATCAACCAGGCTTTGGAGCGGGCTCAGCGATACAACCACATCATGGAGTTTACAGTTGCTCGTGTTCTTACGACTCTGTTTTCGCTATTGAACAAGGCTGCCCGTGATATTATCGAGTATAACGGACAGCACGCCGACTTCCCTCTAGAGTACGATCAGATTGAGGGCTTCATGGCGAAGAAGCTGCTTCTTGCGCTTGTCTGGGCACTTACGGGAGATTGTCCGCTTGGTGACCGAAAGCTGTTTGGTGATGACATTTGCGCATTTGCCAACTTTGGGTCACCACCGCTGGATGGCACCAGCTCACTTATTGATTTTGATGTTCTCCTGCCTCAGGCTGAGTGGACGCCATGGCAGAGCCAGGTGCCCACCATCGAGGTCAACACGCACTCCATCATTCAAACCGACGTTGTCATCCCGACCCTGGATACCGTGCGCCACGAGGATGTCCTTTATTCTTGGCTGGCTGAGCACAAGCCTCTCCTGCTCTGCGGTCCTCCTGGTTCCGGTAAGACGATGACGCTCTTCAGTGCTCTTCGTAAGCTGCCCAACATGGAGGTTGTTGGTCTCAACTTTTCCAGCGCAACTACGCCTGATCTTTTGATCAAGACGTTTGAGCAGTACTGCGAGTACAAGAAGACGCTGAACGGTGTCATGCTTTCTCCTACCCAGATTGGTCGCTGGCTGGTCATCTTCTGTGATGAAATCAACCTTCCGGCCCCCGACAAATATGGTACTCAGCGAGCTATTTCCTTCCTGCGCCAGCTTGTTGAGCACAACGGCTTCTGGCGAACTTCTGACAAGTCGTGGGTTACTCTTGACCGCATCCAGTTCGTTGGTGCTTGTAACCCGCCTACCGATGCCGGCCGTACGCCCATGGGCGCTCGTTTCCTTCGCCATGCTCCCCTTGTCATGGTTGATTATCCCGGCGAGCTCTCTCTTAACCAGATTTACGGCACGTTCAATGCTGCCGTGCTCAAGATTGTGCCTTCGCTGCGTGGATATGCTGAGTCGCTTACTCATGCCATGGTCCGCTTCTACCTTGAGTCTCAGCAGAGGTTTACGCCCAAGATTCAGCCCCATTACGTGTACAGTCCTCGTGAACTTACTCGTTGGGTTCGTGGTGTATATGAAGCTATTAAGCCTCTGGAGGCGCTATCTCTGGAAGGCCTCATTCGTATCTGGGCGCACGAAGCCCTGCGACTTTTCCAGGATCGTCTTGTAGACGAAGAGGAGCGAAAGTGGACCGAAGAATCTGTTCGTCGCATTGCTCTCGAATACTTCCCCTCCATGGATGAGGAGAAGGCCCTTGGCGGCCCCATTCTGTTCTCCAACTGGCTGTCCAAGAACTACGTCCCCGTCGACCGTGAGCAGCTTAGAGACTTTGTGTCTGCTCGTCTCAAGACTTTCTGCGAGGAAGAGGTCGATGTTCCGCTTATCCTCTTCAACGACGTCTTGGAGCATGTGCTGCGTATTGATCGTGTCTTCCGACAGCCGCAGGGTCACTTGATTCTCATTGGTGTGAGCGGTGGTGGCAAGACTACGCTTTCGCGATTCGTGGCCTGGATGAACGGTCTCAAGGTGTTCCAGATCAAGGTTCACGGCAAGTACTCGGCTGAAGATTTTGACGAAGATTTGCGTGACGTGCTGCGACGATGTGGCTGCAAGGGCGAGAAGATTTGCTTCATCATGGACGAAGCCAACGTTTTGGACTCTGGTTTCCTGGAGCGCATGAACACGCTGCTTGCCAACGCTGAGGTGCCTGGTCTCTTTGAGGGCGATGACTACGTTGCTCTGATGACGGCTTGCAAAGAAGGTGCCCAACGACAAAACTTGCACCTTGATTCACCTGAGGAACTGTACAAGTGGTTCACTCAGCAGATTGTCAACAACCTGCACGTCGTCTTCACCATGAACCCGCCCGAGGGTGGTCTCGGCGGCAAGGCCGCCACCAGTCCGGCCTTGTTCAACAGATGTGTGCTGAACTGGTTTGGAGATTGGTCGGACCAGGCGCTGTTCCAGGTTGGCCACGAACTCACACACTCTATCGACCTGGATAAGAGCAGCTTCAACGCTCCAGACACAATCCCGGTGGCCTACCGCGGCTTGCAGCTACCGCCGTCGCATCGCGAGACGGTCGTCAATTCTATGGTGTACATCCATTACTCGCTGCAGCGGTATAACCAGAAGCTGCTGAAGCAACAAGGCAAGGTCACGTTCTTGACTCCTCGTCACTTCTTGGACTTTGTTACCCAATATGTCAAACTGTACAATGAGAAGCGCGAAGATCTAGAGGAGCAACAACGCCACTTGAATGTCGGTCTTGAGAAGTTGAGAGATACCGTCGACAAGGTGCGTGATTTGCGTGTCAGTCTTGCGGAGAAGAAGGCACAGCTCGAGCAGAAGGATGCCGAGGCAAACGAGAAGCTGCAACGAATGGTTGCAGATCAGCGTGAGGCAGAGCAGAGGAAGAACACTTCCTTGGAGATTCAGGCGGCGTTGGAGAAGCAAGAGGCGGAGGTGGCAATGCGGAAGAAGGTCGTGTTGGAGGATTTGGCAAAGGCTGAGCCTGCGGTCGAGGAGGCCAAGGCCAGTGTCAGCAACATTAAGCGACAGCACTTGGTCGAAGTGCGTGGTATGTCTAATCCTCCACAGAGTGTTCGGCTTGCACTGGATGCCGTTTGCACTTTGCTTGGACACAAGATCAACGACTGGAAGGCGGTCCAAGGTGTGGTTCGAAGGGAAGACTTTATTGCCAGCATCATCATGTTTGACAATGCCAAGATGATGACCAAGGGCTTGCGGAACAGGATGCGCAACGACTTCTTGTCGAACCCCGAGTTTACTTTTGAAAAGGTGAACCACGCTTCCAGGGCTTGTGGTCCCCTTGTCCAGTGGGTCATTGCCCAGGTCAGCTATTCAGATATCCTGGACCGTGTCGGACCTCTCAGGGAAGAAGTCGACCAGCTTGAGGAGCAGGCGCTCGAGACAAAGGCTAGCGCGATGGCGGTCGAGAAGAACATTGCGGAGCTCGAGTCTAGCATCAATACTTACAAGACGGAGTATGCCACTCTCATCAGCGAAACCCAGGCCATCAAGGCGGAGATGTCAAAGGTCCAGTTCAAGGTCGACCGAAGTGTCAGGCTTCTTGACAGCTTGTCGTCTGAGAGGGCTCGTTGGGAGGAAGGAAGCAAGTCGTTTGAGACTCAGATCAGCACCCTTGTTGGTGATGTTCTCGTTGCTTCGGCGTTCTTGGCTTATAGCGGTCTGTACGATCAGACGTTCCGAAAGAACATGATTGACGACTGGTATCACCAGCTGGATTTGTCTGGCATCCAATTCAAGTCGCCTAACCCGGTGACGGAGTACTTGTCCAGCGCGGATGAGCGACTTGGATGGCAAGAGAATACACTGCCGGTCGACGACTTGTGCACGGAGAACGCCATCATTCTTAAGCGCTTCAACAGATACCCTCTCATCATTGACCCGTCTGGAAGAGTTACAGAGTTCCTGCAGAAGGAGTGCAAGGATCGCCGCCTGACGGTCACGAGCTTCTTGGATGATACCTTTACAAAGCAGCTTGAGAGTTCGCTGCGATTCGGTAACCCCATTCTTATCCAGGACGCTGAGCATCTGGACCCCATTCTCAACCACGTCTTGAACAAGGAATACCAGCGAACTGGTGGTCGTGTCCTCATCCAGCTTGGCAAGCAGGACATTGACTTTTCGCCGTCATTCAAGCTCTACCTTTCTACGAGAGATCCGTCGGCTACCTTCGCGCCGGATATTTGCAGTCGTACCACTTTTGTCAACTTTACCGTCACTCAGAGCAGTCTTCAGACTCAGTCACTTAACGATGTGCTCAAGTCGGAGCGTCCTGACGTGGACGAGAGGCGGTCCAACCTCATTAAGCTGCAGGGCGAGTTCAAGGTCCATCTGCGACAGCTGGAGAAGCAGTTGCTGCAGGCTCTCAACGAGTCTCGCGGTAACATTTTGGACGACGACAAGGTCATAGAGACGCTAGAGACGCTCAAGACGGAGGCGGCAGACATCTCCGACAAGATGCGCAACACGGAGGGCGTCATGGCCGAGGTGGAAGAGATTACGCAGCAGTACAGCATCATTGCCAAGTCGTGCAGTGCTGTGTTTGCCGTTTTGGAACAGCTGCACTACATTAACCACTTTTACCAGTTTTCCCTGAAGTACTTCCTGGACATTTTCCAGTCGGTGCTGCGCGGGAACAAGAACTTGGCCAAGGAGACGAACCACAATGTTCGCCGAGATATTATTGTCAAGGACCTCTTTGTCAATACATTCAAGAGGACAGCGCTTGGTTTGCTGCAGAAGGACCGCATCACTTTGGCCATGCTTCTCGCTCAGGCTTCGCCGTACAAGATGGACAAGTCGATGATTGATGTGATTCTTGACAACCGAATTGCGGGTGTAGATGTGTCTTCTGACCTCGATGCCAAGGATGCGGCTTTCCAGGATGCCCGAAAGCTGAGCGTGCTCAAGGAGAAGCTCGATGCTATTCCAAGTGGCGATTGGGACAAGTTCTTTACCGAGGAGCTGGCCGAGGCTGTGGTGCCCCAGGTTTGGGAAGAGGGCACTTCGGAGACGGACCAGGCTCTTTACTCCCTCTTGCTGGTCAAGCTTTTCCGCATGGATCGCTTTGTTCCTGCGGCGGAGCGCTTTGCTACTCTCGTGTTTGGTTCCGACATGTTTGACATTGTGGACGACTTGACTAAGACTGTTAGTGAAGTATCTGCTACTCTCCCCATTGCCCTGGTGTCTAGCCCTGGTTTCGACGCCAGTTACAAGGTGGACAGTCTTGTGCAGAGAATGAACGTGCGCTGCACAAATATTGCCATGGGTTCGAACGAAGGTCTGGCCAGCGCCGACAAGGCCGTCAGTAGTGCAGCAGAGACAGGATCATGGGTCCTCATCAAGAACGTGCACTTGGCGCCGACGTGGCTGCAGAGCCTGGAGAAGCGCATGGAGTCGCTCAACCCGCATAGCGATTTCCGCTTGTTCCTGTCCATGGAATCGAGCCCCAAGATTCCTGTCAACTTGCTCCGTGCCTCGCGCGTGCTCATGTATGAACAGCCGGCTGGTGTGCGAGCCAATATGAAGGACTCAATGTCTTCGCTCTCTACGCGCGCGGTTAAGAGCCCCGTTGAGAGGACGAGACTTTATCTCTTGATTTCGTTCTTGCACGCTGTTGTGCAGGAAAGATTACGATATGCGCCGAACCTTGGTTGGAAGGGTTTCTGGGAGTTTAATGATAGCGACGTAAGGATCCCCATTTACCCTCTTTGGAATTTCCATTTAGAACTTTGCTGACTTGTGATGATAGTACGAATGCTGTGCGTTTATTGTTGACGTCTGGATTGAGGGAGTTGCTGGCAATCGAACCAACATTGCGCCGCAAAACATTCCGTGGGACATGATTCGCTACCTGGTCACGGAGACGTATGGTGGCAAGATTGATGATGAAGGCGACTTCAAACTCCTCGGACAACTGGTTACGTCGTTCCTCACGCCCGCTGCCTACGATGCCGACCACAAGCTGGTGGAGGGAGATGATCCTCTCCTCGTTCCATCGGGCACAGGTCTGCAAGACTTTTTGGCCTGGGTGCACAAGCTTCCTGAACGTGAGCCGCCTACGTACCTTGGTCTGCCGGCGAATGCGGAGAAGTTGCTCTTGGTTGGGCAGGGTAGGAGCTTGGTTGAGAATTTACGTAAGGTTACGGGGTTGTTGGATGAGAATGAGAGACTTGTGACGGACTTGGAATAGAGATGGGTAAAAGGAGAGATGATTAGATGATGAATGAGGTTTGAGATTATGGGCCATGATGGTTTTACGTTATGACCTTTTGAGCTATGAGATGATTAGACGGTGGTTATTTATGGCTTTTTCTTTTTCGTTTTGTGTTTTATGGAGGGATGCTGCTTAGTAGATGAGATTATGCGGATACCCTGAGATGAAACTTGTTGATT
Organism: Trichoderma atrobrunneum; assembly: GCA_003439915.1. Classification (NCBI taxonomy): domain Eukaryota; kingdom Fungi; phylum Ascomycota; class Sordariomycetes; order Hypocreales; family Hypocreaceae; genus Trichoderma; species Trichoderma atrobrunneum. Next base: position 25,523 of record PNRQ01000293.1, on the reverse strand, counting down.
GGTAGTTTTAGAGGTATGCATATACATATGTGTTTTTATGATTCAGATGGTATGTGTTGTGAATTTGGAGTGTGGTATGGTTGATATGTGTGGATAGATGAACATGATATTGCCGGATACCTCTCACTCATGCTGGTATTGTGATCCTCATTTTTATTTCGATTGAATGATTTAAAAGACTAAATCAGTAGCAAAGATTAGTGTGTTTGCATGATTGCTTTTTACAATTCGCTCCGTGCTACATCACTCCTCGACAAGTGCTCTATCGGGCCTTTCTCTGATCTCAATTCTTACGACAGCTCTATAATTCCCAGCCAAAAGCTATTGTGAGATACAACAATACGTACCTACTGGAAAACGACCTCTATTTTGCTCAAAGAATTTTTGTGGTAAAAGTAGATTGCTGGATTGTGGCAAAAGAGTCTTTGTCCGTTGCAATTATACTTCTTATACGCAGCAGGGCGAGATTTTGCGTCTTTTGAGGCGTCCGAAGAAGTTTTTTTTTCGGAGCAACGAAAATATTAGAAGCTGAAGAGGCGAAAAAGTAGAAAAGTTTGTGAAAGATTAGATAGATAGTTGATTAGGGAATAAGTCGTCGTTGGAAATTGACGCTGAACGTGATTGGTGGTTGCCGTCAAGAGGCTCTTTGACAAAGATTTGCGAGGGGAGTGGTGAATGGATGATGAGGCGGAACATATGTATATTTTTGGAGATGAAGTGTTTATTTTTGGCATAGAAGTTGCTTCGACGATGCCAATATTACGTTCAAACACAGGCCGATGTATCTGTAGTATTGTAGTTCAAAGGCTAAGTCACTTGTGCTGAATCGCTGTTCCAGAGTACATCAGTATCAGAGATTAGAGATGAGAATTTATTTATAGTTTCAGCAAGATCTGAATAACTTTGAAACAACGATAAGAATGTTTGTCCAGAGTATGTGTGTTCTGTGGCGTGTTTTGTGTTGGCAAGCTTGAGGCAGTTATAGAATATACGTTCAGCCAAAATAAGGATATTTAACAAGTCCCGACCCTTGCTTTCTCTGTCGTTTTAAATTTTCATTTCAGCTCATTCTATCCTTTTAGATTTCCTTTTATTTGGTCTTTCCATCTAGCTTGCCATTTTAGCGTTTGTCGATACACTCATCAAGGTGTTTATCCTCACTCCCTACTTGTCTCTCATTAAGCTACTCGGCATCAGTTCTATCATTCTTTGTGGCCGGAAAACTATTATTTCATCGGAACATCAATATCGTTAAAACCTTTGTCGCTATTGATTACTACGGCTAAATCGAATCAAGTACAGCTATGGGTGTCATCCTGTCTGGTTTGCGATATCTACGTCGCTTGCTGGGTAACAGCGACAATGCCAGCAACAGCGACGTTAACGAAATGAATCCGCTCTACCAGCTTCCGCCAGAGCTTTTCGGCATGATAATCAATAACCTGGATTTACACGACGAGTTTGTCCTTTCTCAGACAAGTCGTGGCCTACGGGACGTCTTTCGTCGCCACTGGGAGTGGGAGATTTCTCAACTCCCCTCTATTGATAGGTCTCAATTCTGGGCAGGATTAGCATTTACTTTTCCGGATCACTGGGCATGTCCGCAATGCTGCAGACTGCATCCTATCGATGAGTCGGATACACCACATTCACCGCAGAATCCTCCTTGTGGTGCTGATCTTTCTCTACGAATGATCAACCGAGGAGGTTATTCCCTCCAACAGAATCACATACAGAGTGCTCTAAAGCTCTCTCGCATGGGAAATTCGCACAAAAAATACCTCGACAGCTTGATGAGGCCCCATAAGCACATTAGAGCGACGGAATTTATGTTTGAGCCGTCCTTTACAGAGACCTACATAGCGAGGCCTAGAATTATTAACGGCCGATTCATCCTGCGACAAGAGTGGGTGATTACAGATGAGTGTAATATCATGAGACCTCTCTTCGATCACATCACCATCCCCGGCTGCCCACACTTGAATGTCTTTGGCAAGGGGATCATGCACTCCAAATGGTGGAAACGGACGGGAGCCAGATGGGCTCAGGGGGGCAACCCCAGGCTCATAGCAAATATCCTCCTTGAGCAGGCGATAGAAAACGCGATAATATATGACGGATGTAGCGTTATCTGTTCTTGTCCACGGTGCCCGACGGACTACGAAGTCAAAGTCTCCAGGGATATGCGGACGGCGACGATCCGGGCCTGGCACGACTTTGGCGGAGAGGGTGCGCCCGTGGATACTGGTTGGGACGCACATGTAAAGACTCCTGGTGTATTGGATTGGGTTTACGAAGAGCTGCGGTTTGGTCATGTTTCAGGTAGCATTGAGAAGTTGTGGGTGTATACCGATGAAGAACCAGAACTGGCAAGTCAGCAGAGAGCGTCTGGAGAGGTCAACTCGTGATGCTGATCATACCACGTGGGTTGGGTTGGATACGTGCTATGTATAAAACAGACTGATAATGCGACTGAGTATGTCTTTACTGAAAAGGTGTGTTATTTTGGTATTTTCGTTTTATTTTTATTTTTTTTCATTTTGGCGCTCATTAGACAAGGCCATCTCATGAACTATGCGATGCGTCCATCATACGTTGGTGGTTGTACTTATATAGCAACAATAGAATATTATTTTTTATTTTCATATCATTCAGGATTATAGAGTACATGTAAAACAATACGCAGAAAGAAATAGTTTAAATACTTGTAGCGAGAGCTTATCCCCTCAGTGGTCGCAATGGTCTTATTGTGTGTGTATATATATAAAGGCTGGGGCGTGCCATTCCTCTGATGTAGGCATTGCAGCTTTACTGTCCCTCTTGATAATGAATATAACCTCTCTCTATATATATTCTCGCGGAGGCTCTGCTATCAGATTGATATGAGCGCAATGTCCAATGTCCAATAATAATACATTCTCCCTTGCCGGGGTTCTTTTTTTCGCAGTCAACCACCCTCAGGGCGTTGGGAGAGGTTAAAAATGCTGTGAAGGAAGAAATTACCCTTTTGGGTCATATCATTTTTCGGGAGTCCTCTTCTTTCCTGCCCTCAAGGCGTCGGGGGAGGTTGAAAATGCTGTGAAAGACTCTGCGAAGCCCACACAATTTGTCTCGTTTGACTTCCCCCGCCCTCAGGGCGCCGCGGGAGGTTAAAATTGCTGTGAAAATAGATTCCATGGTGAAAACAGCTTCCATGGGTCACGTGAAAAGTATTGTATCCAATCTTGAAATTCGGGAATTAGGGTGAAATAGGTATGTTGAAAAGGATATAAAACTACGTGCGATGCAATAAAAAGAAAAGAGAAGTTCCTGTATTGACTGTTGCGGAGAGTAAGGGCTGACTATTGAAGTACCTATATACTTCTGAGATTTGAAGGTGAGACTCACAATGGGAAGCCACAGAATTTGTGCACTATGCTCATCTTGTGTGAATCTGATCGCTTCATAAATCAGTTGTCATATAGATGGTATAAGTATGCTAAGAATTACACGTGAGGAAAGGATGTAGCCTCTGGTTAGTTGGTGGCCGAGCAGAGACATGCATGAGCCGGCGCATCTAAAACCGTTCTTTTAGGGTAAGCATGTCGTATTCGTTGGGTTGAAGTCGGCGATTGGAATCGCGATGCTTGCAATAATCGGCTAGGCTAGCGGTGGTTCTATTAATGAACTATCCGCCATCTGGGGTAATAGGTGCAGGCGCTTTGCAGGTGGTGTGATTTGGAGGATTCCATTACGCTGGTTGTGGTGCTGAGATGCCATCAGCATGTGAACAAATGCTAAGAGGTACATGGATCACCGCCGAAATAACACTGTACGGAAGGTATCGTATGATCTAAGAGGGACACAAACGTTGGCTTGGCAATGCATCACCACTCAGCATCATCATCACTCTATTCTTACAGTATCGTGAACCCAGACTTCGTACTGCAGATGAATGTAACCGCGACAGCTTCCTTCTTTCAGCTCACCACGGCCGTGGCCCGATGGGGTCACCTGCTCCCATTCCCCCACAGTACGTGTAATAAGACAGACACGATCAACCTATTAGGCAAAGACGTAGCCCACGATGAGCATCGTCTCCCGCTTCAAGAGGAGCTAAAGGCAGCCTAGCTGTGAGTATCGTGACAAGGGGGGAAGCAAAGTGCATAACCTTTTTTCTTGTATTCACATGAAGCTACGTGCCTTGCGGAGTAGTCGTACAGTATAAAGGAAGCATGGCTGCAAGGGAGGCTCAGAGGGGGCGTGAAGCTTACACGCCCCTCCCCATCCCTTGCATCCTTGCCATGGACGTCGACGGCGTGTACTTTTTCATTTGCTGGGGAAACACAGGCAAGCAAATGGTGACGGGAGCTGCGCGTCATGGGCTGGATCGCAAGAGAATCGGCGTCGGCCTTGTTGGCGCTTGTATGACAAGGGAACGATTCACTGTGTGCAGCGGGCTTGTCTCTCTTTTTCCCGTGCTTGGTGGCGGGATGAGTCTGCATGCTTCCCCGCAAATGGGTGACGAGTTCAGGGTGCAAGCTTTGGAGTGAATGGGTGGGATGGACGAATGAAGGTGAGGCGATTGAGTAATGAGGACTGTCTTTGTATACACACATGCAGTCACTCATTTGCTTTGGCTGAAGGGCAAAGGGTATTTAAACCACTTATAGCCTCGATTTCGAGAGCTTACCCTCTTGTCTCTTTTCGTCTTGTGCAGCTCATAATTTCCACTGTCTGGGACGATTGGTTTCTTTAAAAGCATTAATCGGCCTTCTCATTCTCCATACCATTGGCGTGGTTGGCATTTGTACAGCATCTCATCTCGTCTTTGATTCCTTCGTACTCGAGGTACGGTACCCTGACCGCGTCGTCATACGAATTCGCAGCATCGCCGAATTGACACAATAAGGCAGACATCATGGCTGGGTGGCAGTCTTGTAAGAGACAATGATCCCAACAATTACCATCCTTCACAGCTTGCTAATATTCGCATCACAGGGAACCCCTTCAGTAAGAGGGAGACGCACAGCAACGGCTCCATCGTCGCATACAAGATTTTGACCTTGCTCTCGTGGCTTTTGTCCGTCGTCGTCACCGTCTACTATGCCGTTGACGAGCCTCACGATGGCTTCCACATCCGCCGGCGCATATGGGATCAGAACTACCTGTATCCCAGCGCCTTTACCATGAACCACATCCTTGCTGATATTTACTGGTAAATTCGCCATGGCTTCATAAATTCTCGTTCAAGCTTTCTGACACTTGAAAACCAGGGTTGTTCTCTTCATCCTCCAGTTTGGATACGTCACATCGCTCTTCTCCAGCAGCGCCGACGTCGTTGCCGCAGCTGCTGGTGTCGGCAGCCACTTCATCCTCAACAACCTGCTTCACTTTGCATTCGTCATGCTCTTTGTGAACTCGCACTTCCACATCGCCGAGGTCATCCTGATTCTCAACTTCTTCAACCTCAGCTCGCTGTATTTCCGCCACAACACTGTCCCGCGCTTCATTCACGTTCCTGTTGCTACAGGCCCGTTGGCATGGACCTTTGTGGCCATTTACTGGAACGGCGCCATCATGGTACCTCACCCGCACAGCCTGGTGGCCAGAATCTTTGGCAACGTCTTCATCTGGTCCATTTTGGCCTACGGATTCTTCTTCATCATTGCCTTCAATGTAAGTCACATTTGCTCGAGTTCCCTTGCATCAAATACTAATCATCACATTCAAGGACTACACCATGGGCTTCGCTCTCAGCGTCCTCTCGGCAGCAATTGGTGTCGCCCAGTTCAAGCGCCAGGTTGTTGCTTTCCAGTGGATCTTTGCCTTCATCATCATGGCTATCCTCTTCATCTCGACAGTCACTGTCGCTGTTCCAGCCATGTCGGGCAGAGACGTCAGATGGAGGCGAACCACGGGCAGAGACGAGGAACGCGCGCCGCTGCTCAACGAGTCGGCCGCCTAAAGGCGAAAACAGGCACATCAATTCCTCACCAATTCCGCGAACCCAGAAGCGGTGAGAAGATGCTTGTTTCACAGCAGACAGAATCACCCGAAAAGCCTGTTTGCTGAATCACAAAAGATTCTCAATGTCAAATGGATATGACGTAGGGAGAGTAGCACCACAGATCTGTGGATCTGAGTTGGCAAGGGGCTTATCGCCATGTTTTGGTTCGGCGTACGAAATTAAGTTGAGATTAGGGTATTTGCAGTCCTGTACTCGTAATTGGTAGCATCGGTCGGTTCTGGCTCTGTTTCAGATCCGCGTTCAGTTGGTTACATAACATACAATCTTCATATTTGCATGCAATGATCCCTAGATTTTGCCAAGCTTAGGACCTTTTGTTCCGTGAAGACAAGCATCATTCACCGTGAGACATTCTGCTTATGACTTTTCCTTGACGGATCGATGACGTCGACGGAACGGTTGCTTTGGCCACCCGTATCGATAAGAACCTTTGTGCCACCCCTGACGTGGCGATAGAACAGACCATCTCCACTGCAACTCTGCATTTGCACGATGCATCTTGATATTGTCATTCGTGCCGATAATTGTAATCAACCTTTATCTTGTTGCTTGGTTTTCATGTGGTTGTGCAGCAGATGAAGCCTCTCAGGCCGTTCCCCTTCCCGCTCAACATCGGAACGGATATTTGCCGGATATCTCGCATCTATGGCATCCTGAGGAGCCCTCGGGGCATGCGATTTGTGAACCGCATCTTTTCTCCAGAAGAGCAGGCGAGAAAGGATCCCAGGCTACGATGTCTCGAGAATCGCCCACTCGATAAGCCTTTTCTGAGTGAAGGAGGCACACATTTTCAGCCGAGCGTTGGGACAGCGCCGAGCAGTGAAGAAATTGCTCATCGGGATCCTGAGAGATGGGCAGCTGCTACGTTTGTTGCGGGCAGGTAAGATTGTTTTCTCACACATATATACTGTTTCTCTTGTAGAAACGAAGAAGAATTTTTTAAAAGAGAGTATCTAACTCTAGAGGAAATGTTGCACTCACATAGATTCGCTGCCAAAGAAGCCGCCATCAAGGCTCACTCCCACCGTCGTCTTACATTTCACGACGTCGTGATTGAGCGCCGTGGCAGAAACGAGGAGCGTCTAGGGAGCGGACCGCCTGTAGCACGTATCAAGGGCGATGAGGGCGAAGATGAGGATGCGAGTGCCATGATCTCGATTAGCCATGATGGCGACTATGCGACGGCGGTCTGTATGGCGTATGATCCGAGTGTGGTGAGCGTGAGTGGTGAACGGGACGAGGGAATAGTGCGATGAGGAGATGTTGACGTCCTTGGTATACCCTATTTATGAATCGAGAAGCATTATAGAAGACAGACGAATGGTATATACTGTACATGTTCGGTTTAGATGATGAACAGGATATCTCACCACTTACTGGTAGCTGCTGTATTGCTGACTGCTTGACCATGTTGCAAAATAATTGCAGAAATGCTGCCGTAAATGTTCACACAGTTGGCAAAAATAATAATAATAGAATTGTCACATGTAGCAAAAAAGGCATTCGCATACATCGACGTACCAGGGACTCGAACCCTGAGCCTCAGTCTTAGGAGGACTGCGCGCTACCATTGCGCCAGCACGCCTGTGAATGACAGTTGATGGTTTGGACCAATTGTGACTAATGGAGGGCGCGAATTTAGCTTGCCCTATAAAGCTGTCGCAAATGTGGACTCTCGTTTCTTGATATTCTCACTAGAGAGTTTGAAGCTGAAAAAGAGAATGATTGATGAACTACGAGATGAGCTTTGTGTGGAGGGATGGGGATGGAATTCAAAAGCTGGGTTGGTTCATGGAAGGCGGTGCGCTGTGGCATTTCACCCTTTTGCGCCTGCCCTTTTTGTAGTACAATAACAGATTAGGTACACTGAGTACGTCGCTGCACCTTTCAACGCCAAACCACTTCAACTTCATTCTGATCATCCATCTTATATCGTCCATCTTTGTGATGTAGTGGCATGTTGCTTTTGCTACTCCGTATTGTCCACATAATCGCCAAACCTTTCCAACACCATCAAACGTACAGTGATACTTTGCCGACACGGCTCCGATCCATTGCGGGGACTGAGTGTGGCTTAGATGCCAGGATTACAGCCTTGTTTCCGTCGCTGCCTGTACGCTAATACAGATGGTTGATGGACGACCTGCGAGATACAGTTAAAGTGTGAGTGGGTGGGTAATTCAATGGCATTGCTCGACTGTGGTGTTGCGACTTCATATATTCCGAGTTTGAGGTATGACTCAACTGAATGGCCAATAGTGCCCCTGGTGAGCCAAGACAACATTCGCCAGATACCCGAGTTGCCGAGCACGCGATAGAGTCCTTGGAGGACGACATGGACTAGACAGGGCTCGACTTTCCGGAGCTGGGCAACCTCTCTTCCGACCACCCGGCTTGATACGATATGCCGACCGGTTCAAGCATCTACATACCGCATATCTTGTTGCTCCCGACGCTCGATTCTATCGACCAGAACTCATGTTGGTTGCGATGCTGCACATCATATCCATATGTGAGATTTCTATCAAGGCTGCCGCCTAAACCTCCAAAAAGGATGGGCATATGACACGCAATTGGACCAACCGGGCGCGCGCCCTTTTTGATCCTCCGGTGGCTGCAGCTCTGCCGATGCCGCTTAAGCCGTGCATAAGGACGACACGGCGCCGATGTTTTTGGCTCGCCGAAGTCGTTTTATTCGACCTGCCGTCCCACTAAGTCTCACTATTTTAACAGATTTGATATCAGAGCTAGCATTTACCCGCCATTAGTCAATGGCAGCACTCGTACGAAAGACATGCTTAGTCTAGAAGAGCAACATTACCTCACATCCGCGGCATCTTGTTGACCGCATCTCTCCCAAGGATCTAGAGCAGGGGCCAAGTGCTCCCTTTGCTCACCGTCCCAGCGTCTGCTTGAAGAAACGGTGAGAGCTTCAAGCTGTCCGCTTTCTCATAGGCCCCCCTTATTAACAATGGACGCCTTTTGCACGCTCTGCCTGTAAGATACGAAGCGCGACTAACAAGCAAAATGCATCCGATGTCCCCATATCGGTCAACTGTGGGGGGGCTAGCGCAGGGATTTTTGCAGCCGCGGTGCATGATGGAGTTCGCCAACAGGGATTGCGACACCCTCTGATGCAGGGCCTACGGAGCCTACAGGTCCAAAGAGGCCTATAAGCGGTGATGCCACAGGGCCAGCTACAGGGGTCGGGGGGCAATTGGGGGCAATTGGGCGAATTTGCCGTTGAGCCTTCTGGCGGGACCCACTCGCGGCGCTCAGTTTTACATTCAAGATTGTACTTCAACTCGAACCGTTTCTTTGTTCCTCACTCAATCCTTTAATTCCTTTTCAACATCTTCAGCCTTCTCTCTAGCGAAGGCGAAGCTCTGGATGACGGCACCATGGACGTCGTCTTATCCCGTCTTGGCACTCAGCTGCTCACGCCCAATACAGACGAGCTGCTGTTTCGGGAACCTCCCACCTTTCTAAGTCGGTACGTGTATCCCAAGGTTTATCTGGTCAGCATTTCGCTGTCTGTGGTACAATGGCGTGCGCCTCTCATTTCTTGCGTGATGAAATACATCCAATACTTGATTTCCGCCAACCTCTGTCTATTTTCTCCTGCTAACAATATGCCTCTGCATTCTCAGCCTCGGCATCGATCCCTCTGAGACTGAATGGATAGGCCGCGTCTCTGAGTTTGCTCGGTCTGGTATTCTTCAGGGTGCGATTCTCGCCACTTCGGCGGCTTGGCTGACTTTTCGTCTTATTCGGCATCGCAAGAATTCCGTGCCAACCACCAGGTCCAAGGCATCGTCGATTAAATGGCCCTACGAAATTGTGTCGCAAGCCGCCCGCATCGCTTCGCTGGTCTTTCTGACGGTGGCTCTGATCAAAGGAAGAGTGCATCTGCTCAACGTTGTTGCCACTGTCTACGCTTTTGTCCTCGGCTTGATACGACCCATTAGCCATGATCTCGCCTGGCGCCATCTCGTTCTTCACCAAATCAACTATGTCCTGACTGCTACGTTTTTCGTTCTAGCAGCCGCACAGCTGCTGCCTTGTATTGAGATTGGCACGGATCAATGTGTTGGGGATGTCGGCATCGTTGGTTGCCTGTCGTCGTTGGGTGCGGCCGTTATTGTCGCACTGATTACTCCACGAGAATGGGTCCCGCCTACCATCAAGCATGATATTCCGGGCTACACGGAACAAAATGATCCTGCTCCTGAAGAGACATGCAGCTGGTTCAACTATTACTTCACCTATGAGTGGCTGACACCTCTCGTATGGAAGGGTACCAAACGAAAGCTTGACATGTCTGGTATCCCGACATTAGCCTGGTATGATGAGCCCATGTATTTACTCCAGAAGATCAAGAAGGCCCGGGCGCTCTACAAGAAAACTCTGTGGACAGCCCTGAAATTTCAGCGTAAGGAGTTGTTACTGATGGCCACGTGGGCTGCTGCCGCTTTTACAATGGAGAACGTCTCCCCGTATGGCATGTATCGTCTGCTCGACTATCTCGCTAACCCCAGTGGTGCCCAATACCACCCGGTTGTATGGCTTATTCTCATGTTTGTTGGCCCCTTATCTCGATCCGTCTTATTTCAGCAATACGTCTTCAACTCAACCAGATTGATCGTTCGAGTCAAATCTGCCATGACTCAGGAGCTATATCACAGGGCTTTGGAGTCAATGGAGTTGGAAGAAGACCCCTTCGATATCAAGGCAGGAGGAAAGACCGATAAGGAGAAAGAGGCGCAGGGAGCCCAAAAATCGACGTCTGCTGGACGTTTGGCAAATTTGATGGCCGCTGACGTGGATGCGGTCTATCGAGCACGAGATGTAATATTGGTCTCTGCGGGTGTTCCGGCAGGTACCATCATATCTCTCTATGGCCTTTACAAAATGATGGGCTGGGTATCTCTGGTAGGAACGGCGATTTTGCTCTTGGCTACTCCGATATCCGTGTACATGGGCCGGCAGATGTACGGCGCACAGAGACGAGTGAGGAAAGCACAAGATACACGCATTTCTCTTGTTGCAGAGTATCTAGCTTCCATCCGCGCCATCAAGTACTTTGCCTGGGAGGATCCCATCACAAACCGAATCATCGAGTCCAGGGCGGCTGAACAAAAGGAATTATGGCGAGTGGCCGTCCTGCAGACCATGGTCAACCAAGTTACCCAGTGTTTTCCGTACATTGGCCTCCTCGTCATGTTCGGATTGCACGTCGGGGTAGAAAAGCATCCCCTTGACGCTTCTACTGCCTTTACTGCCGCCTTCCTCGTGAAGAACATCCGTAGAAACATCATGATGGCCAGTGCGTTCTCAAGGAACTTTGCTGCCGCAAGCGTCGCCTTCAACCGACTCGACAAGTATTTCGATAGTACTGTACCCCTCCTTCGATATCCCGTTGGACCCCTGAGAATCGAAGGCGCTTCGTTCCGTCGAAATAAGAAGGCTACATTCCGCCTCGAGGACATCTCGTTAGACTTTGTTGAAGGTGGTCTCAACGTCGTTACTGGTCAAAGTGGAAGCGGGAAGAGTACCCTCCTGCTCGCGATCCTAGGTGAGACGCATCTAGAGGGTGGCAAGGTCACCGCTCCCAACGACATTGCCTTTGCTTCGCAGTCGGCTTGGCTCCAGAATGATACCGTCCAAGCCAATATCCTCTTCCAGAGCCCCATGGACCGCGCTCGATATGACAGAGTAATTGAAGCTTGCTGTCTCAACATAGACCTGAGGGAGCTCTCTGACGGTGACCAGACTGTCGTGGGTGAGAATGGTACATCTTTATCTGGAGGACAGAAAGCTAGAGTGGCCTTGGCTAGAGCCCTTTATTCCAAGGCATCTCTATTGCTTTTGGATGATATTTTCTCCGCTCTCGATGCCAAAACCTCTGCTGGTGTTTGGAAACACTGCTTCTGTGGCGATCTACTCAAGGGCAGGACTGTTGTTCTCGTCACTCAGGTTCCTTGGATCTCAGCACAGGCAGACTTTTCCGTCCTCCTCGAGAGAGGTCAAGTCAAGAGTGCTGAGGCCAACATTGGTGCCGTTCGCAGGCCCATCCAGATTGCCGAAATCCTTGGAGGAGATGATGATGATATTGAAACCGAAACCGAAACTGGCACAGAAACTCCTCCGGAGCTTGAGCTTCAATCTAGTGGAGATGCCCTGAATGATCCGTCAAAGGTGGCCACTGAAACCTCGGCCAAAGACATCGTGAACCAGGAAATGAAAGCATCAGGCAAGGTCGGTCGATTGGCCTCCTTGGAGTATATGCGATACTTTGGACACCCACTCTTCGCCGTCTTTTGCTTGGTTGGCCTCGCCGGCTCCAACGTCTTCTTCTTCGCATCCAGTTATTGGATGGGCATCTGGGTAGAGGCCTACAATAACAACGCTCACGTGGACATTGCCTATTACATGGGTATCTATGCCGCCTTCACCTTTGCCGAGCTAATCTCCTTTGGTTTGGTCATTATCGCTTTCGAATGGGGTGCATGGCGTGCTGGTCGCAAGCTTCACAATGACTTCATCCGTGCGGTCATGAGAGTCCCCTTGTCATGGTTCAAGACGATCCCCATTGGTCGCATCACTAACCGGTTCTCCGGCGACATGGCATCGATTGATTCGGGACTTAGCTCCATGCTCCGGGTGACTTTTGATTCCATCATGATGCTGTTTGCCCGTATTGCCGCCGTCAGTTCAATCATGCCGATTTTCATGATACCCGCCTTCTTCACCTGCATTTTTGGCGTTGTGGTTGGCGAGATGTACACACGAACAGCCGTCATCATCAAGCGACTTGCTTCGTCCGCACAGTCGCCCGTCTTCTCCCAATTCGCCGATACATTGGCCGGGCTGCCCATCATCAGGGCTAGGGCGGGTATGGGTGAAACTTTTGGTCGCGATCTGGCATCCAAGCTGCGCATTTGGTCGGCCGCAGCAGAGGCTAACTATAACTGCAACCGTTGGGTAGCCATGCGAGTGGACTTTGTGACTTCCCTGGTCGCTCTTCTTGCTGGAATTATCGCTCTTTCTAAAGTTGGAGTGGTTGGCGCTGGTTTGGTCGGGTTCTCCCTTAACAATGCCAATGGGCTGAGCCAGACTATTCTCATGCTCGTACGAGCCATGAACGACCTTGAGGTAGAGATGCAGAGCTTCCATCGTGTCAAAGAATATGTCAAACTAGAGCCTGAAGGTAAAGACGATGAAACATATGCCGAAGAAGGGGAATTTGCAGACGATGAAAGCCATGTCATTCCCAAAAATTGGCCCAAGTCAGGAGAAATCGAGTTTCGCAACGTCACCATTAGATATGATCCTGATGGCCCCAACATCCTAACAGACGTCAATCTCAAGTTCAAAGCTGGAGAGCGAGTTGCTGTCGTCGGACGAACGGGCTCCGGCAAGAGCACTCTTGTTCTTTCTCTCTTGCGGTTTACGCATATTGTCTCTGGTCAAATCTTATACGATGGAATCGACATTACCAAAATTCCCCGGCGCAGGTTACGTGAAGGGCTCACAATCATCCCTCAGGAAGCGACACTGTTCAACGGAACTGTGGAATCTAATCTTGATCCCACCGGTCTCGTTCCCAAGGCAATTCTCGAGAAGGCGTTGGAAAACTGCAAGGGCATCGCATCATTTTCTAGTGACGATTCCTCTGATGAGACGATTGTCGACGGTGTAGATGACTCTGTTCATGGACAGTCCCAAGGAATCTCTTTGACGACACCAGTGGACGCCCGCGGAGAGAACTTTTCCCATGGCCAACGCCAGGTCTTGTCTCTCTGCCGTGCGCTTATCCGCCAGAGCAAGCTGATGCTGCTAGACGAGGCTACTGCTAGCATGGACTACGAAACTGATAAAGGCATTCAGCAAGTGTTACGCACCGAACTTGAATCTGCTGGTGGAGACCGCACACTCGTGACGATTGCCCATCGCTTGCGGACCATTATTGACTATGACTCCGTGGTCGTGATGGGCGCCGGCAAAGTAGTAGAGTAAGTAGCCATACCTCTCGCGGTACAGCGCTTGCTTTGTTGTATAATTGCTAACTTCCAATAGATACGGTTCTCCCCGAGACTTGTACAATTCCAAAGGGTTGTTTTACGACATGATATACCACAGTGGAGAGATGGAGGAGCTACAGGAGTTTTTGAAGGATAAATAACGGAGTGCATTTTTTATTTTTTATTATTGATTGGCGATAGAAGATAATTTTGGGGGCATACAAATTTGGATAAACGAAGCTTCTGGTATAGAGGCGAGGATGAGAGATGATACCTTTAAAAGGGGGTTGGGGAAGACCGAAATACAACCGATATTCTAAATAATAAACTACATAAATATGAGACGTTTTCTACAGGTATTCTTGTTTATAAATTGAATGAACATGTCCCGGTTTTTAACAAAGGAATTAATGATTGGGTCACATTTGCTCTCTTGCTCATATCTCTCTTTACCCTACTATTTTGTGCCCTGTCTATGTGCAGGTCTGACATCTCAATTCATGCTTTCAGGAATTTCTCTTTGTTAGCGATATCACCGATAGATCTGCCTAGCTCTGACCACTACATGCGTAAAGAGGAGGATTCTTGCGGCAGCCACAACAGCTTATAGGCGTGTAAATCAACCGCCCAACGCAAGTTCCAGATGCCTATCCGTCATTTACACGCTAACCTTTCACTATGACGCCCACGCGAGTCAGGGATATCATCACTGGGAACATTGAAAACTTGTGAGTTTGGACGTCAGGCGTGCACATGAGATCAAGAATATATGTAAGTCTTGGTAGCCATTTGTATGGTACGTGTGAAGAGCGTCTCGAGGCCCTAGCAGCTGCAGCGACCCTAGTTGACAGGCATGAACCCTTGATCGTAATTCCCCGACTCGGCCGAGATGTCAACAGAGTCATCCGGCGTCATTTGGCTAAATCTTTAAAGGCCGGAAGACTCATCATATGCATGATAAGAGTCAACACCAAGCTGTGAGCCATGCGATATCAAAGTTATGCAATTCACATGATTGCACGCGGCAGTCGGGCAAAAGCGTGCTCGGATACACTAAGAGCATGCATATGCAGACGTTCAAAATACTGCCGGGCGGTGTGTGCTGATTTACCGGATGGAGCTCCATACGCGGATACATCATTGGCCACCTGCCAGATGCGGGGCTGTGCACGGACCTGCCGTCCGCGATTAGAAGAAAAAAAAAGTTCCAAACTTCTTAAAAACTTCACATGCGCTGTCATCGTCATTCTATCCCTGTACCTCATCGATATTGACGAACAGTTCTTGTCACCATGCGTTACATTCTCGTTTCGGGCGGAGTCATCTCCGGTATTGCACTCTATTCCACACAATAATTTGGCGCCTGCTAACGGTTTACTAGGTGTTGGAAAGGGCATTATTGCCTCGTCCACGGGCCTGGTATGCTTCTAGAATTCGTCCATGGCGGGACTCGAACATTCGAATATTAACCGCCCGAACAGCTTCTCAAGACGCTCGGCCTGCGTGTCACCTGCATCGTGAGCATTACCTACCTGGAATCGCCTTGAAAAAACCAGAATCGACCTCTAACTTGAACGATGACGGCAGAAAATCGATCCTTATCTGAACATTGATGCTGGAACTATGAACCCGAAAGATCACGGAGAGTGTTTCGTTCTGGACGACGGGTAAGCAGCTTCTGGAACCCTTTCTTGCACTTTGCAAAACAATTTTGGCAACCAACGACAAGTGTCTCGTACCGGAATCGAAAATTTCGAGCCCAGAGAGAAAAACTTTTACATGGAGTAAAAACTGACTCTTGGCATCTCAGTGGCGAGTGTGACTTGGATCTTGGTCACTACCAGAGATATCTGGGCATCAACCTCTCCCGAGACCACAACATCACCACCGGCAAGATCAACATGGAGGTCGGCCTGAGGGAACGCCGTGGAGATTACTTGGGCCGTACCGTCCAGGTCGTTCCTCACGTCACCAACCTCATTAAGGAGTGGATTGAGCGGGTCGCCAGAATCCCCATCGATGAGTCGGGTGCCGAGCCTGATGTTTGCATTGGTATGTCGCATCCGCCTACACCATCACAAGCTATACTGGACACTCGCTAACAACCTCGTAGTTGAGCTTGTATATACTCTCTTCCAATCTTTATGCTTGCGCTCCTTCTAACCTTCTATTCACAGGGTGGAACAGTTGGCGATATCGAGAACATGCCCTTCGTTGAGGCGCTTACACAGCTCCGACACAAGTGTGGCAAGGGCAACTTCATCAACATTCAGGTCTCATATGTTCCCGTCATCAACGGCGAGCAAAAGACCAAGCCCACCCAGCACGCCGTCAAGACTATCCGGAGTGCCGGTCTCATTCCCGACTTGGTAAGAGCTTAAATCTACTCATTGCCTAGTCGGTTGTCAGCTAACGACCCTGAAAGATTGCTTGCCGTTGTGAACGCCCTCTTGATCAAGATACCATTAACAAAATCGCCCTTCACTGCCAGGTCGAGCCTGAGCAGGTGATTGCCGTCCGAGATATGCCCACAGTCTACCAGGTGCCAGTCCTTCTGAAAGAGCAGGGCCTGATCACTGTTCTGCAGTCGATCTTGATGCTGGACAAGCTCACCCCTGAGCCAGCCCAAGTCAAGAAGGGCGCCGAAATTTGGCAAAAGTGGAAGGACGTCATTTCAAAGAACTACACAGAGACGATCGACATTGCCCTGGTTGGCAAGTACGTCGAACTTCACGACAGCTACCTCAGTCTCTACAAATCATTAGAACACGCGGCTATCCACTGCAAGCGCAAGCTGAACCTTATCTGGGTTGATTCTGAGCATCTTGAGGAGTCGACCCGGGAGGCCGACCCCGCCTTATATCACAAGGCTTGGCACGATGTTTGCTCAGCTTCTGGTGTGGTTATCCCCGGAGGCTTCGGCGAGAGAGCCACAGAGGGTATTATCAAGGCCACCCAGTGGGCCCGAGAGCACAACACCCCCTGGCTGGGCATCTGCTTCGGTATGCAACTGGCCGTTTGCGAG
This sequence comes from Trichoderma atrobrunneum, assembly GCA_003439915.1. Classification (NCBI taxonomy): domain Eukaryota; kingdom Fungi; phylum Ascomycota; class Sordariomycetes; order Hypocreales; family Hypocreaceae; genus Trichoderma; species Trichoderma atrobrunneum. The sequence goes on along the minus strand of PNRQ01000293.1, from coordinate 8,464 downwards.
TTCGCCCGCAACGTGTGTGGACATGCCAACGCCACCTCCGAAGAGTTCGACGAGAATGCCGAGTACCCCGCCGTCATCTTCATGCCCGAGGGCTCCAAGGAAACCAAGGGCGGCACCATGCGACTCGGCCTGCGCACCACGCACTTCCAGCCTGGCAGCGAGGACAGCAAGCTCCGAGCCATGTACGGCAACGCCGAAACTGTCGATGAGCGCCACCGACACCGCTACGAGGTTAACCCTGCCCTCGTTGACGAGTTCGAGAAGGCTGGCTTGTCCTTTGTTGGCAAGGACGACACCGGCAGACGTATGGAGATCATTGAGATCAAGAGCCACCCTTACTTCGTTGGTGTGCAATACCACCCGGAGTACATCAGCCAGCCGCTTAGCCCCTCCCTCCCCATCCTTGGTCTGGTAGCCGCCGCCATCGGATGCCTCGACGAGGTTACCAAGGAGGTCTGCCAGGCCAGAAATGAGGCCAACGGCACTGTCAACGGAACCGCTTAATGGAATGAGTACTGAAGGTCTTGTATAATTTCCTCGGCTAAACCCCGAGGCCTTGAATCCTTGCAACAGCATGTGTAGATATAGAACCGCAGGTTTACGTAGCAAAAAGTCTGTGGATGTTACTATCTTGATTAAACGGTATATATCATACCGACCCGCTTAGCCCCTTCAGAGTGGGCAGGCTGTTGACTGCTTCCAACGCAGCCAGCCTCCCACTCCAGAGCCACCGTGAGACGTCCTTCATCTTCCCGACGAGGGGGAGGGACGCTCACTTGGTTGAAGGGCCTGGCGGGTTTCAAGATAGGTTGTTTTGTTAGCTTTCTAGATACTCTTTTTAGATAATGCCTTTGCTTCATCAAGTTGGATTGACTTGATGCCTCGAGGCCAGCACGCGAGCGCTGGGCTTAGATGCTTAATGAAAAAATAAAAATAAAAATAATCTACAACTTCTCGTCCCACTCCCCACCGCCAATTTTAAATCCTGGCTCGATGAGCTACCCTATTCAGCTCATCTTTATTGTTTCTTTATTTCGATATGAAGTTGTGTCAGACCCAGCGTGGGCAATCTCGCTTCTTATTCAGTATGACGCCTACAGATTGGACTGGTGTATACTACGGTGGCTGTGTTTTATCCATGCCAGGTCGAGACTCGGTCTCGTATATCGGATTGCTAGAATGATAAAGGATGGTCTTTTAATACAATAGCCATTGTGAATGATTGATTAAGGGCTGAATACGAGACAACTCTATATCTTGATGTCACATGTAAGCGGAGGAGAAAAAAGTTGGGTAGTGAGGCACGCGCTTCCATCCTCAACAAACAACCATTCTCTTTCACAAGTATGTAAAACAGAGTAATCTGGATGGAAAAGAGATATGAAGTAATTCACAAAAAGATCAAAAAAAGAAATCCCATGTCCGAATGGCGGCTGGTGAGCATTGCTCCCGGCAGGGCTTGAACCTGCGACCTTCGCATTACCAAGACTTTTGAGTCGTGAAGACTTGAAAGTATTAGTACGAAGCTCTAACCAACTGAGCTACGGAAGCCAATCCGGATGGAGGATTTGGTGGGATGTGACTCCACTTTCGGAGCCGGGGTGGCTCTGAATTTGTTGAATGACGGCGTGCTTATTATGATATATACAGGATTCACACGTATTGGAGATGTGCACAATATGCTCGCTGAAGACATATCTTTTGAGATTCCTGTAAAAATAGAAGGCCAATATTTGGCAACACGTATTGGACATCGAAACGGGTACCAGTCGGTGCAAAGTAGAAAGCAGTCCGGGCGGAACGCGATAAGTATCACAATTTCTTAGTTGTGATACAACACTACCTATAGATGCTCGCAGGTTCCGTACAAGACAACGCCCATCCAAAAGTACAACGATTTCCAAACCATTGAATAGCATAGTTGCTTCATGATTTCCAAAGATATAATGAATCGTTTGCCATTTTTGGAACTCATCCCCATAAACTTTAGTGCATTTTATATCTCTGGAGAATTAAGCAGTGACTAGATACTCTGTTAGACTATATGGGACTAGATACACACGCTGAGATGGAAACTCACATTCGGCTTTATTTTGGCTTGAAGTATTAGTGAGGATATTTTCATAATCCAAACTCTCCCTGACTTACAGCCCACCGCTAGGGTTGTTTCATTCATAGCGAAGGACTCCTTCATGTCGTTTGGCCGATATTCCACAGGCAGCCAGAGCAGGTTGTCGCCATCCCATGTAATCCAGGAGTAATCTTCGTTAAATCCATAGCCGCTCCAACTAATAATTTGCTCAGCAGGAGATATAGTAAGCGTACCAAGGTTTGTCAACAGATGTAAGCCATCAGACGTAAACGATAGGTTTTTTATAGAGCGGCGGGTATCTGTATTAAATTCATAGACGCATTCGCCTGTATTCGCGCGCCATAGCTGAATGGCATATCCAATACTTGATGCGATAAGTGATGAGTCATGCGAGAAGGCCAGCGTATATGGGAAAATTCCGGAGATCTCAATTGTGCGGGTACATTCGCCCGTGTCAATGTTCCATAACCGGATAGCTCCATACGAAGCTGATGCCATAAGTGATGAATTATGTGAAAAGGCCAAAGAATAAATGCCACGCTCATACATAAGGAATTCGCGGACGCAATCGCCCGTATCAAAGCTCCGTAAGAAGACGGAGTAGCCTGAAGCCGTTGCTATGTGCGATGAATCATGTGAGAGGGCCATAGCATCAACCTCTTCGTCGTATATGAATTTGTGGATGCACTCGCCCGTATTAACACTCCACAACCAGAGAATATTTTGGCGGATGTTGTAACATGTCACATACGATGAATCATGCGCGAAATGTATGCGGCTATAACGGTCAGATGGTGCTTCATGCGAAGCACCCCGGGACCCAGACCATGCCCTCCATTCCCGTAAACAATCCCCTGTATCGGTGTGCCATATTCGGACAGTGGTATCAGCTGAAATCGATGCCACAAGCGATGAGTCATTGGAAATGACCACGTATATAATTTCGTCACCACCTCTAAAAAGCGGATCGCCATGTCGTGTTTTAGCATGCCTTAGCGAGATGGTCTTCTTGCTATAGTAGTCGGGTGGGCGAAGATAGTTTTTTATATTAGTAGACCATAGCCTAATGGTACTATCCAATGACGCCGATGCTATAATCGATGAGTCGTGCGAGAAAGCCATAGATGTCACTCCATCTCTGTGGCCTTTAAACTCTCGAATATACTCCCCCGTCTTAATGTTGTATAGTTGGATAGTAGTATTATTACCCGAAGCTGATATTATAAAAGATGAATCATGTGAAAAGGCTATACAAGCAGCTCCGTGACATTGCCCCTTGAACTCTTGAACGCACTCGCCTGTATCAGCGCGCCATACACAAACAATGCCGTCTGAGGTTGATGCGACAAAAGATAAGTCATGTGAAAAAGCCAGTGAATTACCATAACAGCTAGCAAATGTCTGTACACATGTGCCCGTATTCGTATCCCATAGCTGGATAGGTGTTTCACGGAAGGCTGATGCCAGAAGCGACGAATCTTGCGAGAAGGCTATATAGTGATACCACGAGATATGATTATCATTCGCCAAGGATAGTATGTGAATACACTCGCCCGTGTCAACGTGCCATAGCCGGATAATTTTATCGTTTGATGCTGATGCTATGCATGGCGAGTTATGCGAGAAAGCCACGGCTTCTACTGGGGACTGATGGCCCTTGAATGTCTGAACGCATTTACCTGTATCAATGCACCACAGCCGGGTAGTACAGTCGCCTGAACCTGATAGCACGGATAACGAATCATGTGAAAAGGCCACTGCATTAACGCCATCGCTATGACCCTTAAACTTTTCAATACACTCGCCTGTATTGACGTTCCATAACCGAATAGTTTTATCATCCGATGCCGATGCTATGAGTGCTGAGTTGGGAGAGAAGGCCACGGACATGACCCATCCCTGATGACCCTCCAGCGTCTTTATACATGGGGACCAAATGTGCTCCATCTTTGGCTCGATAGATATCCACTTAGGTATTCTCTCTCTGAAAAGTTTCTTGATGATACTCCTTTGCGGAGCAAATAGAAGGGCTGAAGAATAAATTTGAAGAGGCGCTCTGGCAATGATCTGTAAATTTGACTGTAGAATACGCAAAGCGTCATCTATAAATTCAGAGAGCAGCTTGTTATTCTTGGTCTGTCATTAAGTTAGTAACCATATTCCGTGTAATTTATTTAATCTTGCTTAAAAAGACTCACCAGTATCAGAGCTTGTAGGCTTGTAATCATTTTTGTGCTCTCTGGTGCTTGTTGTATCAAACTCAACGCCTCAACCCAGTGTAAAAAATGTTGTTTCAGAAATTGGAATGTTCCAGCGTAATTGTCGTCATAATTATTTGCTGCTTGGAGATGGAATACCCAATTTAAGCATGCGTACTGGACCACGGCAGGAATACATGCAGCTGCTTCTTCACGGTCGACTATGGAACCCTCCAGTCCATGTGATCGTAAGCTACACATGTCTTCTCGAAGGAACTCTTCCATCACATGCAGACAGTTGTCTGTTATCTTTGCATGAGATTCTGCTTCATCGATCCAAAACGGGTTAAGTCCTTGCTTTTCGGGATCGACGAGGAAATCGCGAAAAGATAAATGCAATAATCTTATTGGAGACTCAGATAATTGCGGTATGCTTAAGACGGAATGAAGCATATCTAATCTGGTATCAATGACATCCCTCGACATTCTCAGGAGCTGTGATAGACTGGATATCGATAAAGGACTTGTTAGGAGCACGATGCTACCAACAATGTATTTGAACTGCTGCAACACTTCATTTTGCTCCCTTGCAGTAAGCCCAGCAATCTGTTGATTAAGGACGGGCAGATAGGTTGCGTCGAGTTTAGACTCTTGGCTTTTGGTCTCATATTCTAGGACCTTGCGAAGTTGGTCATCGGGGTTCCCACATTTGCGGTCGGCAAGAAAGCGACATATAGTGGCAGCAAAAATGAAAAGGGGAATTGCCATCTTGACTATAGTATCGATACTGGATTGGCCAGGCCAGTCTCCCTTCAACTGTCGATATTCTTGTACTGTTTTATTATAGTTGTCTCGAATTATCTGTAGCTCATGTCTTATTAAAACCGATAAGTCATGTTGAATAACAGGCTCAGATATTTCATGAAGAATGACGTCTTGAAATTCTCCTTGGATTGCAGAAAATCCTAAACGAATTGGGAGCTCTGGCCGGCTAGTCAGAAAGATTCTCAGCCCCAAACTTTTGTCATGATTGAAGAGACGAATGATAAGTTTAACGTCATCTTCTAGCTCACACTCATCTAGAGCATCGATGACTATAACAATAAAATCAGATTTTCTCTGATCTGGAGGAACCCTGGATAGAGGTTGTAAGACAAGCTCGTTAAACTGTTTCCGGAGCCCTTTGTTGCCAATATCAGGATTTGATTTGATTGCATGTTCGAAATAACTCGCAATGTCGGTTTGCATTATGGATAGTTGAGCGGCTATAGTTGTAAATAGCTTTGCCGAGCTTCCTCGATCGCCCTCGCCTCTTTTGAAGAAAAAGCTAGCGCCCAGATGACCGGTTCTGACGAGAGATTTGGCAATAGTGCGCGAAACAGTCGACTTGCCTGTTCCAGCCATTCCATTTAGCCAGAAAATGGCCTTGGCGTTTGGATCCTGCGTCCAACTTATGATATGTTGGAGTAACTCAACTCGCGTATCCGGTAAGCAGGTCGGGTTGTGCTCCTCGGCGTGGGAGTCAAAAGCAGCCCCTTCCGCAACTGGAAGTTTGATAGACAGAATACTTTGGGTAATATCATTTATCTTTTCATCGACTTCAGTTATCTTCTCATCAACTTTGCTCTGTTAGCAGTGCATCATACCGTAAAGGAATAGGCTAAGAGCTCACTTTTTAAAATCAAATCAATGATCCTTTTCTCGGACTCGATTTTCTTTGGAGGGATTCGGACGAGAAGGTCTTTGGCGTATGCAGCAGCCGTCATTGCTGCATAACCATGCCAGTTTGCATTTTTATGCGAGTCTGAGTAGTCGCAAATTCCACGGATGACCAGACAAGGAAAGTGATTCATTAACCCTGCTGCCTCCGTATCAAAACATAGCACACTATTCTTGACTGCAAGCCGGTCCCTTAGTTTCGCATCGTTCATTAATTGGTCTGCTGAAGCGATGGTGCCATAATGAATTGTTGGATTGTCATCGTCCTCTGTTCGTTCATGTCGCGACTGCAAATTGGACGGATTCTCAAGGCAAACTGCTGCACAATTTCTTCCATCTGGCGGATGAACTATTTCGCTTTGGAACAAATTATCACTACTCGGGTCTGGCCGTCTATAATTTTTCTGTAGCCTTCGCTTCTTGGCAAGAATGCTATTGATCATTTCTTCCAGCTCGTGACCCTCAGCCTCGTATTGAGCTTTAAGTCCGGCGATGGCCGCTCTTAAAATTGTCGGTGGCTGGTCTAAGAATCTGGTTTGTTGGAATGCTTGATCCTGCATCGTTTTACCAAAGTCGTATTGAAATACACCTCCTTTCTCGTTACGAGGCGCGCTGACAACAATGTCGCCTAGGCGGATGTCGTGCTGGGCACTTGGTGCACCACCGCCAATGCCCACCATTAAGCCAATCCTGATATTGGGAAAGGTGTGTAACATATCTCTCGCAACAGTAGCTGCAGAAGCTGTTCCATATTCGCCGTCGGGTAGGACAGCGATGACCACGTTGTGTCTTCCCATTTTCCCTAGAGCATAGTCATTATCATCATGGGTAGAGACATCTTCAGGACCTTGATGCTTCTCGTCTAGAAAAGCTTCGGCGGCGACACGCTCAGTGCTGATAGCACAGATCCACCCAACAGTATAAGCTTCAGGATTCGGCATGTTTGCTTGCGAATAAAATGTTATCAATTGAGCTCAGCGAGCTTTATCGTAGACATTTAGTGATACTGTAAATTCCTGAGAGACATGGAAGAGATAAAATGAAGAAACACTTGAGCAGTCAAGAAAAGCAGCCTTCTCGACCCCGCTCGCATGTAGTTGGATCAGGCTGCGCTATGTATCATATTTGCTGCCCAATGTTTCTATATTCCGAGAGAGAATCTATGCGGGTAATTGACCTATCAGGTTGCCAGCCTACCAAATTCGTAGCCAGCAGTACATGTATCCTGTTGTCAACAGTCCCGTGGCTGCCATGTGATTTGGAAAGCTCCCAACATACCTTGAAATCGTCTACCCAAGTTGCAATATTATACATTGGATTGTCGCCCAGCTGTTTAATATATAAGCAAGCCGGTCCACGTTTATATATACTCTTCTAGTAGTCACCTATTGGGATGAATGGCTACCGGCTTCGAATATTAGCTCACCCGGCTTCTGTTGCAAAGTGCTTCATCGCGCATAGTCTTTGCCAATAAATACCTATCTGCCCACCTGTGACTACACCTAGACCGGTGCTTCGTGACAGTAAAATAATTCTTTCCAGACAGCCTATGCTGATACGAGTTTAAAAGGCGATTTTTTGATTCAAATTATGGCTAAATAAACACGAAATCTACAGTGATGAGCACATTCACCTTCACTCTTCTCTTTCAAGCGCCACTCAAATGCCGTTGATAATATCGGGGAGGGTGACTCTGCAATTGAAGACGCCGTCAAAGTATCCGACGATGCCCTTGGGGGATGTGATCTTCTGTACCATGTGGCTTGTTGATGTTACACTAGACGATGGCTGAGTTCAATCTTAGTTTGAGTGTGTGACTGCTGAAGCAAGGGCGTAGGTGGTAAAGAATACATGTACGTTCGACCGCCGAATTTGCTTATATATCGGCAACTTCGACATTCATAGCCATCATGTCCACAGCACCATCACTACCTAGGCTGCAGAAACGATTTCACCTCCTCAGTCTCCTTGTGGATCTGATCCCACTGGATCCCCATTAGTTCCTTGAATGCGACGGCATCGGTATCATTGCTATATCCAATAGCTGTAAGAATGTTATGTTATAACCCAGCTCTTATAGTTGCAACAAGGGGCCTACAGGGTAGGCACTCCTGGACTAACGTTAGGCCGCGCAGCTAATTAAGAAGCAGTTAATAAAAATTAACGTTAATTTTAATTAATATAGGAATAAATTAATTAAGATTATAAGTAATTTTACTTAACTTTAGAATATATAATTAAATATATAAGTTTACTTTATATTACTTATTAAATATTTAAATAATTAATTATTATTATAGTATTTATAATATAATTAAATTAAAATATAAATATTTACTTTATTTATATTTACTAATTAATAATAAAATTACTTATTACTAACTTAATTACTTTACTAATATAAACTATAGAACTACTTTAAGGTTTATCCCTTAGGAAAATATTATTTATATTA
>PNRQ01000292.1:0-39068 GCA_003439915.1 Trichoderma atrobrunneum | reverse complement strand
GCAATGGCAGCGGCAACGTCCCGATCCAGCGCGGCCTCGGCCCCGGCATCTGGGAAGTACTCGGTGATCTTGATCTTGACGTCGCACAAATCACGTTCGCGCGCGCTGCGCTTGCGCTTCTTCTTGTTCGGATCGTCAGACTTGGGCGTCCCCGGCGGCCGGCCCTTCATGCGGCAGTCCCAGTAGTGCGAGATGAAGGGCTTTCGCTTATAGCGCTGCGTGGAGCGGTGTGAGTAGACATTGTCAATGTGTGGGAAGTACGTCTCAAACTGCTCGTGCGTGAGGATGATGAGATGGTCAACGTGGAAGAGCCTTTCTCGCCATGCTTGGAGGTCAGGAGGATCGATGACGAGCTTGGCTTGGCTTAATTTGTAAGGTGCTGGAGCAGTGGCAGGTGGTGGCGGTTCGATCTGATGGCGATGATAATCATGGACCGGGCCTGGATTTCGAAGTGATGAAGTATTGTCTTCTGGCTCGGCGGCCGAGTGGGGAGTTGGCATTAGGATGCCAAACTGGCCGGCCGGAGCTTGTCTCTGTTGCGGGTGAGGGTGAGGATGAGGATGAGGGTGATGATAGCTTTGATGAAGGCCTGGAGCGACGGGAAGATGTCGCGGATGCTGTTGCTGATGTGGCTGTTGATGGTGTTGTTGATGTTGCTGCTGCTGCTGTGCCATGACGCTTTCATGTCTCGCATCGCGATATCTTCCAAATGCAGCACCTCTCCCGATGCCCCCCAACGTGCCTGAGCGTCGTCCACCACTGCCACCGCCTGCATTATGACTGCCGTTGCTTTTGCTGCCGTTGCCGCTGTTGTTGTTACTGCCATCATCACCATCACCATCGTGATTGACGCCGTCCCTCCCGCCATTCCCATCATTGCTCCCTCCATCAACACCATCACCAGCATCAACATCCTCATCGCCCTCATGATCATCATCATGATACTCCCCCTCCAGCCCCGAATACCCCCCCATCCCCACCGCCGCAAAGTCCAATCCCACGCCCAAATAATGCCCTCCGTGGCCCGACCCAGCAGCAGCCCCAAACGAACCCCCAGGCGCCGCCATTCCGGGGGGGCGTGTGTCAAATAAAAAAATGGCCGAATATCCAATAGAAAAGCAGAGCGAGGGTCCGTTTCTGTTGCCGTCTCCGGGTTAGCAAGAAATGCCTTTAATCATATCGTCTTTTCCTGGTCGCTGCTTTAAGGTCTTGCTGTGTTAGTTTAGATGTATGTTTGTTGCTTCGTCCAATGGAGGGGTTGTTTGGCGGGGGAAGAAACAAAGTAAGGGCGCTGAAGGGCGGCAATGCGTGCACGGGCCACCTCGCCCTGCCTGTCTTGGTTGAGTCCGTCTTACTCATTCTGATCAAGTTCAATTTGTATGGAATACACTTGAGACTCACTGTTCCTCTCAAACAAGGAGCATTTTCTGATACTGTCTACATATTGCTAGCGATACTCTTCGTATTCTCGTAATTGCTGTTTTAGTTGGTCATATTTATTCATTTCATCAAAGATACCTTTTCCCTTATGCTACCTATACTTTTATATCCACACTTTGATAGTTCTTTATACTCAACAAGACATGCAACAATCCAAATACAGAAACAAAGTAACAGTAACATCATTTGCAAGGAGAACATTCGTCATTGCTGGGTATTAACTAAAAAAACTGTTTGTCCGGGTTCCATCTTCATCCCACCGCCGCCCAAATTCCCCAGCTCGCAATAAACCCTCCGTATAAGACGCGGGTCATTTGCGAAGCCAGAAAAAGGCGGACAAGTATGACTTGAAAAGAAGTAAAAAAATATGAAAAAAAGAAGTTTAGAAGAAAAAAGAGGAAGAAAGAACCAAGGAGATACACAAGAGTAGAGAAAAAGAAAAGACGACAACAAAAAATGACAACCGTATTCGCCCCAATGCCCTACACGCCCATAAATATCGTTCCAATCGTCCAAAGCATATCCAACAAATTACAGATAACGTATAACCGTAGAGCGAGAGTAAAGAAAAGACCGTGTGAAACCTGTCGAAAACGTTTTCCTCGTGCAAGGCAGAAACACCCAGGATAAAAAACTCCCAAATACAACCTCCCCTTTCTCTTTCAAAATCCAGTCTAGCACAAGACCATGCTTTACTTCTCCATATTCCTTCTCTTTTTACACTTTATTTTTGTTCTTTCTTTGATATGTTCAGGTATATGTCTGTTGATGATGGTTTAATGCGGGTTGCCAGAGTCCCAAGATGATAGATCCATGGCGTCCATGGGTCCCATGTTCATTAGTGCTCTGAGAACACCCTCTCCCCCTACTGGTTGCATCCCGGCGGCTGGACCGTTCAACCCTCCCCATCCGTTGGACATGCCGTATGCTTGCTGGGGAACGCCCATACCGGCAGCCATCGTGAAGTTGTTGGGATCGCCGTAGAAGCCTTGGTTGCCGCTGTTATCCATGCCTCCGTGGTTCATCATTGTCTGCTGAGGTGAAATAGGGCTTGCTCGGTATGAATCATGGCCCGATGCAGCATTGGACATTTGGCCGGGTACAAGATGAGGCCTAATGTCTGATCCGGCACCGCTCGAGTTGGGAGTTCGTCCAGCTGATTGCACGTCTGGAGATCCAGAGGCATCTTGGTCCAGGCCGCCGTCGCCAAAGCCGGATAGTCCGCCGCTTCCAGGAACATTCTTTTCATACATGCTGCCGGAATTGGGTGTCAATACATGCATTTGCTGCTCGGCCGAGAGCCACGCCCCGTTTCCAAAGTTGTTGGAGTGTGATGTTGACATGCTCTGAGAATCGCCAGAAGGCTCTGTGAGGTCCGGAGCTGTGGCAGAGTTGCCGTTATCGCCCGTTGTCTTCATAAAGTGGCATTCGTTTCGGTAGGCTAATATGCCCTTGACGCCCTCTGGGTCATCGCAGACAGCTCCGGCTCGTACGGGGAGTCCCTTAGGGGCCTCAGCAGGCTGCAAGCACGGTTAGTAAAAACTCATCTCAGCCACCACTACATCTTGTACAACAAAAGTTAAGACCAGCTAGGGGGAGAGGGATGCTTACGCTTTCGCCAGGGCGAGGGAACGCGCCCCTTAGCTTAGGAATCTTCAATGCCAGAGCCTCAAAGTCCACGTCCAGTTGGACAAGGAAAGACTCGGTCAGAGGGTTCCTTCGCTTCAAGGCATTCATAGCCGAGATGAGGAAGCGTAGCGAATCAATGGTCTGCGCGTCATCAGGCTTGCTCTTGAGATACTGCACAAACACTCGTGCAGAGACATAGAGGCAAAAGGCAATGAATGGGTTCATCTGAGGTATCCGCGTTAGCATTCATCACTATGATATCATATGACGATACTTCTGTTATAAAGGCTGCATCGTTGGTGGAAGCAACTTACCGAAGATAGATCCATGTGTGAGATTGTCCTCATGATGCTGGCAATCTCGTTTGCGGCAGTGATGCACCGGACTTTGCTCTCTGCGCTGACTGATGCTGGAAGCTTGTTCGCCTCCGCTTTGAAGATGGCCGCCTGATGAAGGCAGATGGTCGAAGTGTGGATGCTCATGTTCGTAAAGACAACGTTGGGGTTGCCCAGGCCGGCAGGGAGCTTGAGGTGGGACGGCAGGCAGAGGGAGGTGTTGAGGAGGATGTGGTCCATCTGTCGGTGACGCTTCCAGAACGGGCCATTGATGTCGTGGTCAAGGTCGTCGTCGTCGGGGCGGTGCAGGTGAATTAGGTTGCGGCCGAAAAGACAAGCCATCAGGATGATGCCACCAAATGAGGAGAGCTTGCCGGCTCCGGATGGTCCCATGGACTCCTCCAGAGTCAGCGTCTGCTCTGGGCGGCTCATGTCAAAGGCTTCATCTGCCGATGGCATGTTTGTCTTGATGTCCTTTTCATCAATCGTCATGGGCCAGCCAGTGCCGATACTGGCATAGCGATCCTCGCAAAAGGCCATCCAAAACGTTCGTCTGCGTTCCTCCCTCTCGGTCCAGTCCTTGGGGGGTGGCAGACACTGTTTGACGTCCAAACCACCGCCGTCCATACGGTGCAATCCAATCCTACATCTTGTCAATCCACGCCCGTGCTTGGTTGGATAGGGGAGGTAGGAGAGGGCTTCTTACATTTGTGCCAGACGGACAGCAGAGCCGGTGTTGATCCAGGCTCTGGGGAAGTACATCATCTTCATCTCATAACTAGCCAGCATGATGTGTGTCTGGCAGTGAGCGACGGAAATCATGTGCTCTCCAAAACCTTTCATGTAATCGGCCTCGACATACTTGCGTGCTCTCTGGTAGAACAGATCCTTCAGATCCGTGTACTTTTCCGAGATGGAGCATGCCAATGTCCACATGGCGTAGCGTAAGCAGACTGGTGGTCGTTGACTTGGTGCCCTGTACAAACAAATTGTGAGCCACTTGCATATTCTCATCTCTCGCTTGTTGGCCCAGTTCCATCTTTAGGTATCATCGCACAAGGGCGCGGGGGTCATGTCTCAGATGATGACTAAAATCAAAGAGGGGGGATAGAACGAGAGAAACATCAGAGAAGACATACAAGTTCATGGCGGCAAGATAGCGGTATCTGTGAATCATGGGCATCGATGGATGGACCTTTTCAAAGTAGATTTGATGCAGCTCGTCAATGGTTTCCTGCGGCGGCAGCGGCTCCTCCAGTCCCAGGCCAATCATTTCCCAGGTGAAGTTTCCGGGCATGTTGTTGACGGGCATACCCATGTTGGCGTTGAAGCCGAAATCATCCATTGGCGCTGCCTGGGGCGACTCGCCATTGTTATTGAAGTGCCAGCGCTCCTCGCCATTGATGCCCATGTTGGAGTTGGGCATGGGCATGGATGCACTTGCATTGGGCTGGTTGTTGTTGGCTCCAGGGATCTGCATGCCGACGCCTTTTGTCGGGCTCTTTGCTGCTGGCTCTTGGGTCTTTAATAGCGTCTCAACTTGTTCTGTGTGTCTTGATTAGCCTTTTTGTCTCATCGATGTCGGCGTTTCTGATGTTGAGGTTCTTTTATCGACGTCATCTCGATCGCATGCCCTCTCCTCTTCCATCCCCTCCTCCTCCGCTTCCTCCCGTGCATCTTGAGAAATACGCAAAATCGATCGATGATACAATGCTGAAAAGAAAAAGGAACGTTGGCGGGGGGTGTTTCTCACTGAGTCGTTCCTCCAGGGCCTTTACGTAGCCACGCTTAGGACCGCTCTTCCTTCGCTGCTCGTCGTAGGCACAGTTGTGTCCCAGCCGGGAGCAGGTGCTGCAGCTGGGTCGTATGCCGTCGCACTTGAGTTTGCGCTTCCTGCAAATCATGCAGGCAAGGCGCTTGGGCTTGGGGACGCTGGCGTTGTCCGGGTGCGCATCGCGAGGCGCCATGTTGTCGTCCTGAGACGGGCTGTGGCCCGAGTGGTTCCCGCCGTTGCTCGATGAGCCGTTGTCCGAGGAGCCGGGCATGGCTGCTGGTTTGGGAGATGGCGACTGCGCGAGAAGCGCTGCGGCTAGGGCGTGTGGTGATGATGATTCTTGGATCGACGGTTGGTGTTTATTCCTCCCCCCTTGCTGGATTTCCCAATTTCTGCAACGCAAATCTCCTCCACGCTGGGCGAACGGATGATTGGTGGGCCGATGAGCAGAAACGCGAAAAAGAAGATGAAGAAAAGGGAATAAACGAAGAGGAAACGGAAAGCCTGTCGGACCGGTGCGGGCGGAGGATGAAAAGTACGAAGTGCAGTACAGTAGAGATGGCGGTTGTTGAAGAAGGACTGCCGAAGTGTTGTGGATGCGGGAAGCCGGGCACTGAGGCGAGTCCGCCGAGAAAGAATCCAAGGATCAATGCTGCTTTGGGGAAAATGGGACGTGGGTTTTCGGCTGGTCTGGCCTGAATGCCCGTAGCTGCAGCAAGGCATCATCGAGGGGATGTGCGGTGCATGTACCTAAGGCATGTACAGTATACAGCAAGGTACCCTGTACCGCCAGGCTACGTCCGGGGCTGTATTATTAATGGACCACCTGCTGCTATATTTAGCCCAACGCTGGCTCTGTCTGTTCTGTCTGCGCGTGCCGGAGTGGGGCGCGCCAGTGTGACAACGGTGCGGCGTCGTGCTGCCCAGGTACCGGCTACAAGTGCGATTTGATGGATGGCAAAAGCACTACAGGGCACTACAGGTAGTGCAAGCGCTGTTAGTGAGCTGTGGAACTGCATCGTTCTAGCGCCCTACTGCTACGGTACATGCACGGCGCAGTTGGTATTGAGATACTAATGTATTGAATGGATGGATGGATTGATGTCGATGATGGAACGTTCAAGTGTCGACATGACATGAATGGGGCCAAATACAATTTCAACGGCTCTGCGCCCCAAGGTAGCGGTACAAATGCAACTGCAAGCCAGCTGCGATGAGTTGCAGCAATCAACAGCCGTCAGCACGGTACCCTCCACTACGAAGTAGCAAAAGCTAAACACTTGTGCCCCCCTCCTCATTCCAAGCTGCCAAAAACCCTTGGAACGAGCGACAGACCAGACCCCAAGACGCCTGGACTATGCCGCATCCGTGTGGTCGCCTCGTCCTAGGGCATCGAAGCAGAAAGTAGAGGGTACGGGGGCTGCTGGACGGCGCCGCGATGGCGCTGAAAGGCGCTGGCCGGCGCGCTGCAAGAAGCTCAAGGTTGGTTGGAATCAAATCAAATGAGTCGCGGCACCGGCCCCCCGAGCGGCAGAGCCAAGTCCAGTGCTGGGAAAGCTTGCGAGTGATTTGAGGGTCCTGTCCCCTCCTCTCAATCTCCATGATGCCTCAGATCCCCCTTGTTTGTCACGCTGGCTGCCCCCCTCCCTCCACAGCACAGCGGATTTGATGGGACGAGATTTGTCCATGGGGGTTCCTCTATTTTACTCTACCAGGCCTAAGTGATACAAGTACAGGTACTAGCACTAGCACCATCACGCGTGGTTTGTGGGGATGCGGTCGTGCTGCGAGGGCGCATGTTTTGGTTCCTTGGCGATGACGACTGCTGCCAGCCTATTGTCTCGTTTTTATCAGATCAGGCTGTGTTTATTCTGCCCTTTCACTTTAATTCATTTTCATGCTATTTTGCTGGATTATCTGACCGGCTGAGTCGGGCGGAATTATAATGTATGCATGTACTTGGTCTGTATGATTACCGCACGTCTATCTAAGTCGAAACCCGAAAAAGGGTTTCCAAATCACAATGGCGTTTTGTTAGTGGCGATGCCAGTTGATGGTGGCGCGTTTGGCTGCGCGTCATACGGTCGATTTGCACGGCCGACGGGCAAAACCTTTGAGCCATTCCCATACGCGTACGAGTACGAGATTCAGTTCGGAAAGACTTTAGTTGTTGAAACGAGTTTGCTTGATTTTGATTTGAATTTTTTCTTGGACTTGCGGCCGCGAGGCTTTGGGATGGTGATGGGAAAGCCGGAGTCAAAAAGGCAAATTGGGGGGGCTAATGCCTGCCAAGGTACGGCTAAGGTAGTCCATCTGCCAGAACAGGTACCACCGCGCTGGGATTTCCGTGGCTCAGGTCGATTGTGTATGCTCCGGACCGGTTCTTGCATGAAACGGCTCCTTTTCCCAAACGGAGCAGCCTATTGTGTGTAAGTAGAGAGGTGTATAGGAGGGAGTGCTGCATATTGCGAGGTGGGAAGTGCAGGTAAACTGTTTGTAGGAGTGTACATGTAAGCGCATCAGTCAGAGATTACCAAAACAGTCCGTTGCTATTTTCCTCTGCGAGAATAGCACGAGCATGCACCTGTCTAGTAGCATTGATCTTGATTGTCTACATACATACATACATACAGCCTGTGGCATTACCTGTGGGATTATTCAAAAAGAGCCTGTAGCATTACTTTACAGTACACTTCGTTGTCAGGCTTCCAGATGCGGCCACGCCACATGATGCCATGAGACGCAAAGCGTGTATCTGATTAGACCTCGAGGGAAAGACTTTGCGATCGTCCGGCCAATGTCTCCTGTCATCGGGTGCTAGTGCAATACAACGTCAGGTACATAGACTTGGCCAGCCGGGGGCATTATTTCAAATTCTTTTTCTGCTCCTCAATTTCGTCCCCCCACTGGCGGCACATACCGCTCAGCTGCTACTGGTGCTTCATCTTCCCGACAAGCCCCCGGCACAAGAGAGACGAAATAGGGCCTAGCTGAACTAGTACCGCTACAGCATATGGTCGAGTCTATCCTTTGCCCAGGTCAACTAGGTTCAGTCAAGGGGACAGACGCCAAGGATACAGGGACAAGGACAGGGGGGGCTTGGACAGACTGTTTCCTTTTGGAGATGTGGGCTGCGGGTGCATATGTATCTCGGTTACGTGATTCTGCAGGAGAAAGGCCAAAGAATATGCACGCAGCCAGATGGAAGCCTGCCATTCTCGGTGCCTTTGGATTATTTTGTCTTTGAGGTGTTATTACAGCTTGTTTCTTTACATTACAGCTCTATTAAAGGACTTTTCGTTCTTCATGTATCCCGATGAAATGCACAACAGAGCTTGACATCGTCTAAACTTTGTACTTTAATTCCGCATACCACCACGTGGGATCATGCTTATTGATGCCTCTCCGTCACATTGCATTTTGCATCAACTGTCACAAAACAACGTCCATCATTGTATAAAAGTCGACGAAACAAACCCAGAGCACCTACCTAATCAGGCTCTTCCAGCCCGAGGTGAGAGACTCCCGCCAAGTCTTTTGCCACCCAGAAGTACCCCAGCATTCGGCTGCGATCATCTTCTAGGTACGGAGTACTACCTAACCACTACTACGGACTACGGACTACGGAGAACAAGCTACGGACTGCTCCACGGCTTTGTACCTTATACTCCGTAGCCACCTCTCTTGTTGGGGGTTACAAACACACAAGCAAGTTCCTGCGGATATAACATAGTAATTCGAATTCGGTTTACTATGTCTTCTTCATACATTGAAGCCGGATATAAGCCCAGTCAGTGGCCTCTGCCTCGAGAAGCCTTTGCTTACGTACCCATCAACCATCTGGCCCGGCAATGTTTCTTCCCGTCCGCCCGCAAATGCTAGCAAACCAATGGTCAAAAATGTGAAGAGAGGAGAGGAAAAAAGACGCCCTCGTGCGGATGAGATGCACAGCCCTCAAGCCTTCTTTCTGCTTCACCGTTTCTAGCGCCTTGCCTTATGCACGAGCGTATTCGGATCTGATAGTAGCACACTTGACTAGTAGCCAGCAGCCAGCAGCCAGCACACCTGTCCATGTGGTGTCTTGTGTATGTTCTTGTATGGATGTTCGGAACGCCGCACTGCACTATTTAGACGGTGTATTCCGAACCGCAGCGCGGACGGCAGCACCCATAAAAACATTTACTACCAGGGATACCAGTGATCATGGCATGGAAGCATGCACAGCTGGCCGTTTCGGTTCGCCACCATGTCGGGATCAAAGACCAGGGTCAGATTTCCGTTGTGGAAAGTTGACTGTCATCATCCCATCCCCAATGAGATTCCCTGCTCCGCTCCCCCTACTGCTGCTAGTTACAGTTACATGCCCTGCATAGTAGCTTTTGGGATATGCCGTGAAGGCTACGCTACCTATACATGATGCCCATGTGGCATCACAGAACGAAAGAGATGGATGGTAAGAGGTGCAACGCAACCAAGCCAGAAGACATCGTGCCGTGCTGATGGAAGAGAAAAACGATAAAAAACCCCCACTCAGCCCTAAGCAAGCCTATTGCAACGGTACGAATACTCGTACAGTAACTTGAACTCTCAACGCCCAAAGTCATAGTCACGTCCTCTCGAAAAAAGGGTCGGCTGCTAACTGCCGGTTTGGCCCTCCGTGTGGCCGGCCTGCGCGGTCTATCAGAACCTTGATGCTTCTATAAATAATTCACCCACCTTGCACTTGGTGCCTGTTTAACGCCTCGATTCTACTTAGTCCCGCGTTATAGTCTATAGTCCCCTTGTTGTGGTAAATCCGCTCTCTCTCCATTCTCCATTCTCTCTCTCTCTGTCTCTCTCTCTTCATACACGCCCCCGTTACAGGTCGTACGATCGCTCGCGTACCCAGCTTCGGTAGCAAGTACATGCAACTTCCACATTCGAGCCCCCAAAAACAATCCATGGCAGCCATGCCGCAACAAGTAAAAAAAGTGTCACTGCTCTCCCATCCCCGCGGACCCATCATCTAATCGAGCCCGTGTCCCAAATCTCCATCTGACTGCCTTTTGCTTCCGCCAAAAATATTACCCGCCTCCCACGTTTCTCCGAAGCTCCCAAGTAATAGAAATCTAAAAGTCAATGGGGAAGGGATCCATTTCCCCCAGCCTCCTCCCCCCTAAACCCGGACTCTTCTAAAAACAAAACTACTATCAAACCCCATGATGTGATGCTTTCTGTTTCCTTGTTTCTCTTCAGTTGTACTAAGTAGCTTAGTGGGAAACAACGCAAATCGGCTTACCTTGCCGTTGCTGGACTTGGTGAGCAAGTTCCACTTCTTGCCCATGCCAAGGCCGGAACTTGCAGCACATCGCAGGCGGCACTTCCAGCAACCATGCCTGTCCAAGCCAGTAGATGGGATGTATGTACATACAAGTAGCTCGCGCAACGGAGTACTCCGTACCCTTTACCCGTTCGAGATGGGTTACACACACATTTCCGAAGCTGTTCTAGCTCGAGTTGCTGGAACGTTGGAGGATTTTTTGGGGTCTGTGGGAGGCTTTTGGTGCAGAGAGCTCGCGTGGCTTCAAGCTATCTCGATAGTTGCTGGACGCCAAGTCTTCGTCTTCACAGGAACGCCCATTTGGGCAAGGAGTCTACCAACCCGCTCATCAAATATGATGAATCCTCTCAACAAGTAAAAATAAAAATGAATTAGACGAATAAAACATCATAAAACAAAATATGCCCTTATCCCTCCAATCCCGGCCCTCATTGCACACTCCAAGCAAGCTCCTTGTCTCAACCCACGTGCTGTTTCACAGCCTAGTGGCAAATCGGCTGCCAACTCTTGCGACACCTCCAGCAACTCTCTACCAAGCATGCAGCCGCTGGCCGTTGCGTCGAATCACTTCCCAGTCTTAGCCTTTACCCGGCGTATTACATACATGCCTTGCTTACTGGGGCAGCGGAAAATGCGCGACCTTTTCCACACCATCGGGATACTTTATCCGGCTCAACACAAATGCCCTAGGCAGTGCCACATGCTAGCTAGACATCCATGGATATGCTGGAGATACGCAACCTTCTGCCGACGACTCCGTGCCATGCCATGTATACCCAATGTGGCTCTAGCTCACTCTCGCCTGTTCCCGTTATTCCAAGTGTCGGAGAAAAAACCATGGGCGTAAGACCAGAAGAAGGAGAATCAGGAAAAGACGACAACAAGGCTATGCCCCCCTCCTCCTCCGGCGCTGGCAGCTTACTTTCTGTCGAGATCTACCCCCACAATTCGCAGGACACCAAGATCGCTATACGCCAAACAGTAGCGGGTCGGCGCCCAAGCCACCACTGGACATGATCCGGCCGTCTTGAACGTGTGGACGTGCTCCCCCGTCTCGACGTGCGTTACTTCCAGTCCGTTGCCTAGTAGGTTGATGGATCAGCAGAGCGTCCGGAACTTGACCAGCCAATACAGAGGGCATTGAGTCGGGCCGCCATTGTCATCCGAGACAGATAACCGCGGCCTTCCAAGTCGCTGACTTACCTTCGTCACTGCCACCGACGACGTAGCTGCCATCAAATGTGAAACCTGCGTAGGTGCATAGTCATTAGCTTCCAGTGAGCCCCGGTCAAGCACGGCCACAGCCTTCGGACTTAACTCACTTATACTCCTCACGGGGCCCGTCATCCTTGTGATCGTCCTCTGGCACAGCCAGTCTGTGGTATCCCATAGCGCGATAATGGAGTTTGCTCCTCCTGTGGCGAGATAGCGGCCCATGGGCTGCAGCTCGGCGGTCAGGCATGAAGCGGTATGGCCCTTGAGAGTGAACTCCGCGGCATCGTCGCCGTCTCCTAGACGTAGTACCGGTTCAAACTCGGGATATGATAGTATCCTAATCTGCCCTTCTGACGTCGTGACAAATATCTTCTTCCCACTCCAGCAAAAGGCAATCTGATTCGTTTGCACTGTCTGCTGGTG
This sequence comes from Trichoderma atrobrunneum, assembly GCA_003439915.1. NCBI lineage: Eukaryota > Fungi > Ascomycota > Sordariomycetes > Hypocreales > Hypocreaceae > Trichoderma > Trichoderma atrobrunneum. The sequence continues at coordinate 26,932 of PNRQ01000292.1, read as the reverse complement.
TGAGGCCAGAGGGGTCGATTGTGTTGGTGATAGAACAAAGATGTTATCCGACTTGAAACGGTGAGCCATTCCTGAACAAAGCATGATCGACATGATGCGAGAAGAGACGAGGACATACCCTGTTTCCGACGAGCAGTGTCTGCCCATCTGGGGCCCAAACGAGCGTCATCGCGTCACCTAGACCCGTAACTTCATTGAAGCAAGCCTTGGTCCTCACATCCCAAAATCGGACCACTCCGTCACTGCTTAAGCTGCACAGCTCAGCATCTTTTGTAGGATTAAAGGCTACTTTTTCGATGCCCGCCTGGTGACCTTTGAGCTCCGTTGAAAATTTGACATTGGGCTTTTCTGGATTCCCTATAACACGCGTCAACCTTTCCGTCTTCTTTTCACTTCAGCCACGCCTACTTACAGACTCGCAGTGTCCTATCTGCTGAACCCGTAGCAACCAGAGTTCCAGGGGGATTCCATGCAATTGATCTCAAACTATGCACCGTGTCAGATCTTGCATCTCAAACAAGCCATTGAAACACCACTTACTTCAATGGGCCGGCTGCCCGTGATGAGTTCGGATCAGTATATGGCTGACTCCTCAGATTGTTAAAGTAAGTTGGGAACCTGTCCTTTGACAGGCTCATTCGAGGTCTAAGAATTGGCGCCATGGCCGCACGGTTCTGCTGGGATCAGCCCTTCTCTCACCGAATCAAGGAGGCTGCGCGTGAGCCTGCGTTCTCTCTCTCGAAGAGGTGTGACAATCGGAAGCAATAAACGCCCTGATGACGCGTCTAGAGGCCAATTGAGAGAGATACTAGTCTTAATTATGCCGTTACGGCTTCGAATGAATCTCTCTTAGAGTTGTGGTCGATGGGAATAATTATTCGAATATGCACGTCGTTGATGAAAGATGGTGTAAAAGGCTAGGCCAGGCTGAAGGCGGCGAAAGACAGCCACTAGTGAGATGTGTGGCTACTATAGTTCACATGTGTGGCGCAGTAACAAATCTCGCTACATGAGCTTGGGCAAACGTCTTGTAAACATCATCCATTAACATCATCACTTCTACTTCTTTTCAAAATAGTCTGCATGATCAAATCTTTCATTATTATTATTCTCGTGTAACTGTGATTAAGCTGTGGGTAAAAGTCGTCCATACGGGGGCTCGTAAATAGAATGGCAAAACAAATGCAAGATCGCGACAACACATCAAACAAGACAAAAGCTCAAAGCACGAGAATGAAGATGCATAAAAACAAAACGCCGACAGAAAACTCTCTCTAAGACTCATACAATTCAATTGTCATTCCGATTTGAAAGCCCCTTCCATAAACCAATCGTGATATGTGTACACTTTTTCTATCTCAGCCTTTGCCGGCTAAGGGGCGAGTTTCCTGATTCCTCTCTCAATGGCCACAGCTCATCAAAGCTCGTCCAACTGGAACGAAGCGCAGCTTCAAGAAGCATCAGATGCCGCGGCCAGCTCCTTCTCCAAATGTTTGGTCACTCGTTACCGGGGGCACCACAACAAGCCGACTCCAAGATTGGCAAACCGATACCTTTCCTTTCCATCGCCCCAAGACTCCAAGGCGCCTGCCTGTATCAAAAAAACAAAAAAAGAAGCGCGAAACGGGATTTCCATGCTGAAATATTGAAAAACCAGACAATTGCAGACATAACCTGCTAGATATCAAACAATGAGAATGGTGATGCAATGTAGCCGAAATAATACGGCTCCCAGACCAAATGCTTCATAGCCGCTCATAACGATGCAGGGCCCAACGGGCCCAAACGCAGTATGCAAATAAAGCGACATATTATGGCGTGGTCGTGTTCACTTTCGTTGAGCAATTAAGTCGTGATAGAGTCCAACGAATAGTGTTCGTATCCCAACTCTGAACGTAACTCGCAGTAATTCAAGACGCCAAAGTTGGGGGGAAACAATGCGAGTGACAGCCAGCGTCGTCATAATCATGAAATTTGGTCCAAAGACAGATGAAGATCCTCGATGCCGAATAATGTTGCGTTTTTCTTGGCCCATTGGCGAGAAAGAATAGAAGCTGCAGTGGGTGTTAGCGACGAGTTAGACACGCTGTCACGAATGGAATCAAATTACCTTTGAGGAATTTCTTGCTAGCATACTTCTTGAAGAATGCTTCGTGAATGGGAGGTCGCGCTAGGTAATCAACCATGAGGTTGACAACAGGCTCAACCTCCTCCTCTGTGTAACCTGCATAATACGCAATAGTTGCATCCTGTCATCGAGCCTGTTAGCTAGTGCTATTGATAGAGTAGAACTGATTGTTTGTACATACCCACTCGCCACGGTCAAGCATGAGTCGCGCCAGATACATGGAAGCAGCAGCAACATGACTGGGACGGTATGCCATGAATCGGTGGTCCAGCAGGCTAATCTCCGTAAGATACTTGCCAATGGTACGTGACTGGATATCATAGTTGTCCGCTTTTGAGACTCGGCGAAGGAAGTTCATGGGATTGGGATAGCTGAGATCATAGTTGAGGGTGCTAAGAATGAAACGCTCCGCACTCAAAATCTCAGCCTCGCTGAAACCGTCATCGGCAATCTTTTTGAAGTTCTCCACATGAGGAGACAGGACCTCTTCGTACTTGGAGGCGATGAACATGGCGGTGATACCGACAAGCTGGAGGCGGTCGAGCTGGACAACCTTTTCGGAGAGGAACCGATCGATGATGTTGACGGCCAGGAACAGAGTTTCGGGAAGCAGATGGAACCGAGTGTGAACCTCAATAAGCCAATCAATAAGAATTCCTCGCGTCTTCCACTCGAGGTCGTCCTGGTGAGACATGTAATCAGAGTTGGGAATCGATTGAACTTCGAGGTCTCTCAAGTAGTCGAAAATATCATTCGCATATTCGGCAACCATGAGAGGGTCATCCAAGTCCTCCTCATCGAGACTCTTGATGTTAGCAATCAGCTCGGCTTTTGCCAACTCCTCGGGGTCTGGTTGTGAAACAGCCTTGACCGGAGCGGCCTTGACTGGAACGACCTTGGCGGGGGCAGCTTTGGAGGATGTAGCCTGAGGAGCCTTATTCTCAGACTCAACAACTTCAGAGCGAGCACGCTTCTCAGCACCCAGATGTGCCTTCTTGCGGGCGGGCTCCACAGCCTCGCGTACGACTTCTTCCTTGGGTGCAGCTGCTGGAACCTTTCTCTTGGGTGGGATTGTACCAGCTCCCGACTTCTTGATCTCTGGCTTCTTGACTTCCTTGCTGCTCAATGCTGTCCGACCGGCGGTAGGGCGAGTGCTCTTTTGAATGCCTGTAGGCTGAGCAGCCTTGGACACCAGACCCTTGGCCGCAGCCTTCTTTCCCTCAGCAGCATCGGTTTTGCTGACATTGCTGACATCGCCAAGTGCAGCGCGTTTCCTAAGTCCGTTGGCAGTGGTGGTGCTGACAGATGTCTTCTTCGTTTGGAGGCCAACTTTGGAGGGAGGTGCTGAATCGTCCACGCTAAGAGCCGCCGCCTTGGCCCTGGTCATACGCGTTGTGGTGCTGTTCTCGTCATTCTCGTTAGAGATAACGCGGGTACGGGGTCGTCCCTGGGCATCGCGTCAGCACTCTTTCGCTGCAAGGTGAGCTCTGTATCGGCTGCAGGAAATACTCACAGGAGGCATATTCGAAAATATGAACTGAGATGAAGAACTAGTGGTGGTGTTAATAGCTTCGAAGCCTAACATTGTTTGCCCCGACATGTCAGCTCAGCCGAACAGAACGCGTCGAGAAGAGTAAAAATTGAAAGCGTGCAGACGATGAAGATAATTTGATTCAACTCAAGGGAGTTGCCAGAAGCTCTCCTGAGACACTCATCTGAAGACAAGGGGGTCGGAATGTTACTGACCTCCAGATGGCGAGGTTAAATTAAAGAACCGACACGCCTAGTGTGGCAGGAATGCTGCGAGAAATAGAGTCAATGACTGGCCTAAGAGTATTTGAATTGAACAGGCTCGATGCCAAGTAGAGTGACTATGGGTAAGAGTAAAGGACAGGCAGCCGGAAGGGGTATCAACAAGCACGATTGGAGATGGAGATGATGCAAAGTGTTTATGAAAGAGGATAGTGGTGAGGGCGAGGTGTGTTTTGAGGAGAAACGCACAGGGAGCGCGGAGTGGGCCGGCGCGGATGGGGTACGTACCTCGACAGAGTTGGCGCGGCTCGCGATTTGATTGAAGGCAGCGTTGCCAGGCAGGGGAGAAGAATGATGGGGGCTAAGGCAGAAAAAAAACCTAGAGCCTATGACAATGCAACTTTTTGTGTATGAAGCTAGCCAGGGCTAGGGAACAAAGTGAGGAGAGAATGTTATGCGAGTGCTGTAGTCATGCGTTGAGGTGAGATGAGGGCCAGCTGTTGATATCGCTTCGGGACAGCGGTGAAGAAAGCTTTTGCTGCCTGCCAGGCCGGTGAAGAGATGCTATGCTGGTCAGGCCGATTGACGCCGGGTCGAGGCTCAACGAGTGGACTAGGATGCCGATACAGGGAGAGGGAGAGAGAAGATGTGTGTCGATACGATACGGTGGGATACGATACTGCACTCCGTAGAGAGAGAGAAAAAACAAGACTAAAAGACAGCTTCCAGAAAGGTATCCTGTCGGGTATTGCACGAGTACCAGCCAGAAGCGGGCGGGCGACGAGTGGAGGCCAAATCGACGACTCACAACGCGACGTTTGGCGGAATCTCGCGGGGCCGGGGGGTAGAGGCTGGAAAAGGCCAATGTCAACAGTAGCAACCGCAGGGCAACGGGGGTTTGATTGGCTGGACGCGATCGCGCGAGCTTTTTTGCAGTGGCTGGATGCCTGGCAGATGCCCGTGCCGAACTGAGCCTCGCTGTGGCTGGTCGCGCCCTACTAACCTACCTAGGTTAGTAGCTGGAAAACTCAATGCCCTTGTTTGCTGACTACTGCAAGTAACAAAGTACCACCTAAGTTTGCCAGGTCTGTGCTCTGATTAGGTAATTGCATAGCTCTTGAGCCGGGGTTCAATGCAGCGATTCGGCACAACGTTTTTCAGAGCTCCGTTGAAATTTCAACGTGGGACGCCGAAAAGACAAGCCATCAGAAGTCGTTCGATTGCGACAGCAAGGCCGAACTGCTCGACGACGACCGGCACGGCGCTTGCAGACTTTGTGAGCCGTTGGGCATCGTCTTGTCCAGCTCCCAGTGCACTCCAGCTCTCGTTTGCAGAGGCTACTCTGGGTCAATTGCTGGGCTGTGAGAACTTCAAGCACAGACAAGGTCCCCCACCACGAATGTCATAAACGATCAGAATAGGAAATCATTCCCCTCGATACGAAACATATACTTTTTCTTCTTTGCCAGGCCAATTACGGGATCAACATGTTGCAGCCAAGGATGTCTATTGCCCCGGCTCTTCGTAGCCGCAGCCTCCTCGCTGCCTTCAACAATCTCTCATTGAGGGCTTATGCCACCAAGTCGAGGACCAGCAGCAATGCCGGGCGTGCCAGTGAGACGTCGGCCAGCACTGATAGGCCCTCGAACCAATCCGTCATGTTGCGCACCTACAAGCCCAGGACTCCCGGTGTTCGACACTTACGGCGACCTATAAACGACCACCTCTGGAAGGGACGGCCATTCCTACCTCTGACAATTCCGAAAAAGGGCCAAGGCAAGGGTGGACGAAACGTGTATGGTAGAATCACTGTCAGGCACCGAGGAGGTGGTGCCAAGAGGAGAATACGCACAGTCGACTTTATACGATGGCGCCCTGGACCGCATCTGGTCGAGCGGATCGAATATGACCCTGGACGTAGTGCCCATATCGCTCTAGTCACAGAGCAAGCCACCGGACAAAAATCGTACATCATTGCTTCCGATGGACTGAGAGCTGGTGACATTGTCCACAGTTACCGCGCCGGTATCCCGCAGGATCTTCTCGACAGCATGGGTGGTGTTATCGATCCTGGTATTCTTGCGGCCAAGACTGCCTTCCGGGGAAACTGCTTGCCAATGCACATGATTCCAGTTGGTACAACAGTTTTCTGTGTTGGCTCCGCAGCAAAGAGAGGCGCTGTCTTCTGTCGGAGTGCGGGTACTTCCGCCACAGTGGTGAACAAGAACGAAGAGACAAAGGATGACGGTACAAAGATTATGACTGGAAAATACGTCGAGATCCGGCTTCAGAGCGGCGAGGTCCGCCGTGTGAGCAAAGATGCATGCGCAACCATTGGAGTTGCCAGCAATATCCACCACCACTATCGCCAACTCGGAAAGGCTGGACGAAGCCGATGGTTGGGTATTCGACCTACCGTCCGTGGTGTGGCCATGAACAAAGGTAATTTGCCCGTATCTTTCTATTTGTACAAACGACTAACAGTCGTCGATAGTTGATCACCCCCACGGTGGTGGTCGGGGTAAATCAAAGGGTAATCGTCATCCTGTGACGCCGTGGGGCCGACCGGTAAGTTTCAAGTTTCATTCTCTACTATACAATACATGGGGGGAAACTAATAGACATATGCCTACAGACCAAGAGCGGTTACAAGACTCGCCGCACGCACAATGTCAACAAGTGGGTTGTAACGCCCCGGCCGCGCAATCACGGCAAGCGGAGAGACAAGAGGTCGTCCAAGGAGTGATTTTAAGGCGGCCCAATAGATGCCGTTATGAAGGGGAAGATGACATGAAGCTATGTATATGCGCCGACAGCAAGCACTATGTTGTAGCTCTGCGCGATTGTATATTATGTGCTATTATTGATGTGCCTTGTGAGGGCAAATATTTGATGACCACACGTGTAATGTATGTCTGAATGTGAATATCAGTAAGCAGTAAGAAAAGTATTTAAGGACGCCAAGCTTTATGGCTTTCCCTTGCGAAGACATACGAATTTACAGCTATATAAACGGCTCGGATTCATGATCTCATACTGTCAGTATTTCCTATCCAACAGGTTGAGGATGCTCTGTGCGTGGTTTCTCTTAGCCCACTGACGCAGTGTCTCCCCGTTGCTGTCTGTCGCCTCAACATCCGCACCATTCTCAAGCAGCAGCTGAACAATAACATCATACTTCCATACACCAGCTGATAAAAGCGGCGTCTGCCCCCATCTGTTTCTCGCCTCAATATTAGCACCATTCTCGACAAGCAGCTTAACAATGACCTCGTGTCCACATCCACTAGCTTCTAAAAGCGGTGTGGCCTGAGATATATCTCTTGCCTCAATATCAGCACCATTCTCGAGCAGCAGCTTAACAGCAGCCTCGTATCCCCTGCCAGCAGTCATTACAAGCGGCGTCTTCTCACGATGATCTCTTGTCTCGATATCAGCGCCACTCTGAAGCAGCAGCCTAAAAATGGCCTCTTGTCCATTTATAACAGCGTGTGTAAGCGGCGTCAACCCTTTAATAGTTCTTGCCTCAGTTTCAGCGCCATTCTCAAGCAGCATCTTAACAACGATCTCATGGTTTTTTGCAGTAGCCCACATAAGGGGCGTCTGGTGTTTATATCCAGCCTCGATATCGACTTCCTTCTCGATCAGCAGCTTGACGGTGGCCTCGTGCCCATACTGTGCGGCCCATGAAAGTGGCGTCTGACCCTCCTTGTTCTGGAAATCCGCATTGACGTCGCTTCGGGCTAGTAGCATCTTAAGAAGCGCTTCGTGACGGCCCATCACCGCATGCCATAGCACTGTCTGTCCTTGGTAATCTGCCAAGTCGGCCGTAATATCGCCTCGAGTGAGCCACAGCCATACAATATCTGGGTCTCCTGCTTGTGCTGCGTGGAATAGTTCGCGAGTATCCGGCGAGTTGATCAATTTTGAGAGCAAAGTGCGATCTTTAATGTCGCTAGTGAAGCTGTGCTGCTTTCCAGAACTTTCGGCTCTACCCATAGGCGCGATTCGCCCCATTTTGATACACATCTGTCTAATGGGATATCGCCATCTTCGAAAGTCATGAAAGTCAATGCTTTCAAAAGTTTCGCTCCAGACTCGTTCAAATAGCTCCATTGTCAGAGCTGTATCTTTCACATAAATGGCGAGAGGCTTGCTTGATTTATCTCTTTGTGCACAATGAAGAATTGCCATCGCAAACCCTCCACGTCCTAAGCCAATAAATCGGAGTGCCGAATGTATTCCTCTGCTGCTCACAGTGAGGGGCACTCTGGAATCACCAAAAGGGCTGTAATGAATGATGTTGCCAGAATCGCTAAATGCATCGGGGGACGTGGCCAGAAGCCCACCGCGGGTATCCCGAGCCCTCCAGGCAAATATACTGTGGTCGTTTGAAATTCTCATTATTTCCTCTTGAAGCCTAATAAAGGCTCGTTCACCTTCTCCATAGAGTAACGGCATATTAATGCCAAATATGCCCATTAAACAATAGGCACGATCTTCAATCCTTGAAGTTTTCCTCTTAGAAGCCCAGGACATCCTTTGTGCAACAGTAGCCGTTTCAAGATCAGCGCCGGATAAGATGTTGACGGGGATGCGCGTTTGATCGGATACCGCTTCCTGTAGACTTTTCTTAGTCCCCAGGTCGTTCCAGTCCTTGTTGAGAAAGAAGACTTCAGCAGGTGCGAGCAACTCTTGCAAAGTCCAACCCCTCGCAAACCATTCACTCTCTTTAAAGGTATTCATCGATTGCACATCAGAGAGATACGCATAACATCTGCCGGCCTTATAGTACCAAAGGTACATGGAGTTGATTGCCTCTGATAGCTCTGCGCTACTTGTCTTGTCGATGCAGCACGAATCGATCCAAACATATTGAAACGAATCGGATTTCGCTCTGATACACAACTGGTTTATCTTTTCGAAAGCCTTTATCTGGTTCTCATTCGTAAAGTCTTTGTTGTCCCATATGCGGTTCTGCACATCTTGTAAAGTGAGCTCGTATTTGTACCATCTGTGTGACAGAATGGCATAGTTTGGGATTTCGCCAAATCCAAACTCTTCAATCACCAGTGTGTCGATATTAAGCAATCTCATTATATAACCTATAGCTCGTGTGGCATTTGGCTGAACCGTAGGATAATCGGGACAAAGAGAGTGAGTGTCTAGTCGATCTAGCTTTGTCAAACGGTTCACTTGTCCCTGTCCCGACGACAATTATCTTGCTGCAGAAGGCTATAATCAACAGATTTGACAGCGCTGATTTTCCGTCTCAACAGCAAGTTTTAGTGTGATTCAAGTAGATACGTGCTAGTTAAATAACAAGGAGTAGTCCGATATATTACACGACACAGCGTGTCTATCGCTGAAGTAAAACATCGTTAGGCAGCATTAGGCAGAAATGGGGACATGCAAACCAGCCATCCAGTAACATCATAGTACTAGGTAGTAATGAACACCTACCAACCAATAATATCACCTAGAGATAGATACCTACATATCTACCAGAGGTACGCTCTCATGTTGATACGATACGATGGAACCCAATACAGCTTCCTACTAAGGGGCTTATCAGGTCCCTTGGACTAAGATAACCCCGGGTAATAATTGCATGCCAGATGGGTTCGTGGCGATTTTATTCTATTTAGTATTATAGAGAGAATAAAAGAGTTTGAAGTATTTACACTTTGCATTAATGTCGACTCTACATATGACCATCTATAGGTCATCTAAGGGGTTGGCAAAAAGAGAGGGGATCGAGAAGTAACCAGTATACAGAAACAGACAATTCGCACATAGCCATCCGACATGAAGTTCATCTAAATGGTGGTCGTATTCTTCTCATGAACAGTATACGCACATTTACTTTGCGGTCCCGGTATTATTGCAAACCGCTTGGTGGCTCGCACCTGCCTCTATGAATATTGGGGGACAAATGTCGATTCTTTGCGCAAAGCGCCCAATTTTGAGTCTTCAAACATGGACCACAGTCTTTAAAAAAGATCTTCCAACATACGTCTCACTCATATAATAAGGAAACAATTATTCAGGAAAAAGGTAAGGATTTTTGCACAAGTCTATAACCCGTTGTAGCAAAGGGGAAGCGCCTACGGAGTACGGAGTACCGCATTACCTCGCAGAATTCGCCTGTGGGCCGTTCTAATCATAGTGTCATGCTAACGCGAGGAAGTTAGCCAATTACTTGTCCTGTCGAAAACAGGGTTTTAATTCTGGGGTTCTCCACAGGCGAATTTTGCGAGGTTATACGGTACATTCAAGGAACATCAACAAAGCTCTTCACCTGCTGAAAAAAGATGCCTAGCCACCGCTAACCCACGAAGAGCATGATATACACAGAGCAAATAGGCAACATGCTGCGAAACGGCTCTACTATTTGTCCTGTCTTGCTTTTTGGCAGCCCAAAAGTGAGCTAGCCTATTTTGTTCGTATATACGACTATCTCCGTTGATTAAGGAGACGCACATCTCGTGTAACCCTTGGCGCTTTGCATCCAGGAGAGATTGCATGATGAGGTAACGGGCAGCAGAGCTTTGGTATTGTTACTTCGTACTAAAACCTGGCCACTGATTCGCTCTGGGTGCAATTGGCCAATTCGCTCAGCCATAATGCTAGCCTGCGTCGTGTATAACGTGTACGGAGTACGCCGTTAGTCCTTTCTACAAAGGTAAGGGTGGACAGGGTAGAGCTACAGAGGTTGTACTTCTAGATACTGCCAGGGTTTGTAGTAAAGGAGTAGTACTGGTAGAAAAAAGCCGGTAACCAATTGAACTGCATATGTAGTCATGTATTGATACCTGGGAAACGATTGGCCTAGGAGGGTTGCTTGTCAATTTAACGTTGATTTAACCTCTTTGCACGGTAAGTCACGGCCGGATAGACAAGTCGAGCCCAGCGGGAGAGAGTGCCAAGAAGCCAAGAGCCGGCGCGAGCTACGTCAGAAAGAGAAAGGACAGGGGGCAGCGCTTGCCAAGAATTTCTAATGTTCCTTCCACTGGCTGCTGGGGCGCCGCTGGGAAGGCGCCAGCCAGCCAAGAGGCACACGACCCACTTCCTCATCCAGATCGAACGCATTCTGCTCCATGTACAGAAGAAGGTACAGTACAGTACAGGCGAGTGTACCTGACTTTTGCACTGCCGGCTTATTGCTGCTCCATGTTGCTAAACTTGTCCCATGCCAGCATCGCAGGTGACTCCGGAATACCGGCTCAGCTCCAGATTCTTCTTACTTAACCGTCACCTGCTGCGTATTTCCTGGGTATCGTCTGGTAGGGTCTACTCCGTACCTTGGTCCTAATATAGAGGTAAGCTTCATGTTCCAATTCTTTCATGAGCACGGCCACATGCCTCCTCCACTGCACAGACACAAAGCCCTATTCTATCCACTTCTCCCCTTCTGCTCTCCTCGATCTAAACCAACCCTGTTGTACTTAATGTGGCAATGCTTCCTAGTATCTTCCTCTTTTCCTTCTCCTACTGCTCCGTTCTCTTCTCCATCTCTCCTCCTCATCTCGGTCAGGCATGCAGCTAGCATGACTTGATTCATCGCAACAAGCTTCGTCTCCATTCAAAACCCACCCCTGCGACATGTGTGAGACTGCACAGAAGAAACAGCAGATCCGATTACTTACCACCTGTTAGCCGCCTCTAGTGACCACCCGCGGGCTGTGCAGCGGTTGCCACGCGTCCCCTTGGATCGACACCACTGTGGAATCCAGCTCGCCTCGATAAAACCGAGAACCGAGCAAAGTCGATGTTTTTATAGCGGCGCCACATCCACTGAGCGGAGAGAGATCTGAGCCTGCCCACACCTCAGCAAACCCCGGCTTGGGCCTCTAACTCTAATTCCTCCCTACCTCCTTAACCTTCCACTACTACCTAGTAGTCAATCCTTTGTTATACCCGCCGTTAGCCTTGCCGCTCTCTTATAGGCCCCTGGGCCCCCTTCTCACCTTTTGTCTCCTGCTAGAAGCAGATGTCACCATATCGCAGAATGTCCCGCGCTGGGTCTGAGGCCAAAATGGGAAGACCTTCGATCAGACTCATCTCGTCATACATCTTCGACTGGATCGTCCTCATCGTTGTTGCTGCAGTTGGTTATGTCCTCGGTGTCATCACGCCCAACAAGCGGCCCTTTTCTCTGGTGAATCCAGACATCTCGTGAGTTTCATGTCACGTTGATCAGACTTTGTCTTCGCCCAATTAGTTAGCTAACAGAAGCACTACCCCAGTTTCCCTTTTACAGAACATGAGACTGTCCCAGACTGGCTACTCTTCGTCTTGAGCTGCGGTGTCCCTGCCGCCATCATCGTCATTGTCTCCATCATCTTTGTACCTGGAGCAACAGTACCCAAGAACACCCCTGCTTCACTGATATGGAAACGTAAGCTATGGGAGCTTCATACCGGTCTTCTGGGGCTCCTAATGTCCGTTGCCTGTGGCTTCTTCTTCGTCAGCGGTATCAAGAACATGTGTGGCAAGCCTCGACCTGATCTCCTCGCACGATGCCTGCCAGACCTGGAGAACGCATCCAAGTTCCTGATTGGCGGTTTCCAAGGAGAGTCCAAGTTGGGCAACAGCATTGGCCAGCTCTATTCGGCAGACATCTGCCAGCAGACTGACAAGGCGAAGCTCAATGACGGCTTCCGAAGCTACCCCAGTGGCCACTCTGCCGCCTCTGCCGGTGGCCTCCTCTATCTCTCACTCTTCCTTGCCAGTAAATTTGCCGTAACCATGCCATTTGTGGCGACGGGCACCTCTTCATCCAGCCACGACGTACATGCTGCATTCCCTTCTCGCCTGGGATCCGCAGTCGAACAATATGACGACGAGGCATCCGCTCCCATGACGGGCAAAGGCGCCAACACAAGCATCGCATATAACTCCAGCGTCCAGTCCTTGCGTCGTCAGGCAGCAGCTCCCCCCGTCTATCTCCTGGTCATTACTGTGGCACCATTCTGCCTCGCCATATTCATAGCAGCCTCCCGCTGGTTTGATTTCCGACATCACGGTTTTGATATTTTGTTTGGCTTTTGCATTGGTGTTTTTACTGCCATCTTCAGCTTTAGGTTTTATCACCTGCCCATTACTGTCGGAGCTGGTTGGGCGTGGGGTCCTCGCAGTCCAGATAGGGCTTTCTGGGCTGGCGTTGGACGACTGGGCTATGTGGGTGAAAAGGATGTCGAGCGTGGGATGACCGTTCCCGCCAATTATGGAGCGTCCACGGATGTCGAGGCGCACGGCGCTTCTCTTTCAGTGCCCGCAGCTATGAGCTACAGGTCTCCGGTTTCGAGGAATGACCCCTACCAGGATGTCGAATTACACAACTTGAATGAGGGGACGAGCCAAGGGGCACAGCACGGGAATTGATTCGAGAGTTTTTAAATGATACCCATCTCCCAGCGAGGAGATTGCACTTAGAAAACATGGGGGAGTACCTCGAAGGAGAAAATAGTTCTTTTTTTGGTTTGTTTGTTTGTTTGTTTGTTATCTTCTCCCTTTTCGAAGGGTCAGGTATATAGCAGGAATAGCTGTGCTCTAATCTTAAACATGTAAATTCCGTCTACTTGGCTGTACCGCCTCGAAAGTCTCGAAAGTCGTGATTAAGTTGAGAAGCTTGAAAGTGAGTTCATGAAATTAAGTAGCATGGCTGAAAGATGAGATCCAAATGATATAATTCTTCTACTAGAACAATATCATCAATCTTTACAACATCTTGCTCACCGTGCAAGCCATTATAGTAGATTGGGGCAAGCATCAGGTCAAGCATCAGGTTCATCACAATATGAGAGACATATACTATTAGTTTAATGGGCAAAAAATCAATGCGTACATAGAGATTCAAAAAGCCAGAGCTTAGTTTGTTCCCCCCGCCGCCGCCGCCGCCGAACGCCTGTCCGTACAACAAAATCAAAGAAAAAGGGGCCTATGTAGAGGGGGGTCGAAAGAGGGAGAAAAGGATGGATTGGCGTAAACCTGAAAGGCGAAGAATGGGAATAACAAGGAGAGCTAGAGTTTGTGTAGGTCGCGTAAAAGCATCATCATCGTGGCTCTCTTGTGTATAAAGTTTTCAGTCCTTTCCTCATTTTCCCCATGAAAAATATTTCCCTTATTCCTTTTTTTTCAGGTGTGTGAATTTGCATTTCCCTTTCTTTTCCGTCCCATCTCGCTCACATAGGCCCTTCAATCAGCCTCATGTTGCTGTTGTTTCCATCGACTCCCTCGAATTCGACATCGTCGTCTTCTTCCTCCTCTTCCTCCTCCATCTGCTCCTCTCTGAAGCCAGACTCAATCTCCAGTTTGCGCAGCCTCCTTCGCATGTCATCTCTCTTCAGGTCCTGCCACCGGACGAGGGCCGCGGCAGCGTGTACTTTGAAGCCGTAGACGCGGGGGATGTATCGCTCGATGCTCTTGGAGGGGATGAGCGCTGGGTAGACCTGGAAGATGATGTTGTGGAAGGAGGTGCCGAAGTAGGCACCGTCGATGGAGGCGTGACGAGAAGACTTTGGGTTGTAGAGATCCTCGCAGCGGGCGCAGTAGAGCTTGACTGGTTTGAGGTTGGGGATATCGGAGAGACCCATGGGGAGGAGGGGATGGGAGTGGCAGTTGACGCGAGGGCATTTTCCAAACTCGGCCTTTTTGTACTTGTCGAGCTATTTCAAGAATCGTCGGTTAGCATTTGTAGACAAGAAAAATGAAAACAGGAAAAGGTGAAACAATACCATTTTCGTCAGGCCGCGTGTTGTGACAATGTATCGCGCGTGCACCAGGCCGTACAGGTGCCTGGCCGAGCTCTCAATGGTCTCGCGCATATCATCGTCGCAGTCGAGGTCGAAGACATCCGTCACCAGATCGAGCGCATACTGGTAGTACTGGACCTCAGTGTTGAGACCAGTCAGGTTGAAGCGATCCGTCAGGTAGTCCTCGTCGATCTCGCAAAAGTATTCGTTGCCTCTAGATGAGATGAACTGCGTAGGGCAGCGCGTTAGCTTTGTTTGCTTGCTTTGGTCTGAAGTGCCTTTTTCATCCGGTTTCTTGGTTTGGTATCACAATGGTATCGCGTCCTCGTCTCTGTGGTTTTGGGCATGCACCAGCAGGGGTTTATTGCTGCCCATAGAGCGTTGCATTGGGCTACGGCTGGGAGGGAAGGGAAAAGAAGGGATAGATGGAGGGCGGATAGACAAGCTGCAGAGAGGCAAAGGCAACTCACCCAGTCCCGCCAATAGCTGGTGTAGTCACTGTCGGACTCGCTCACGTAATCATCCATCGTAGACACTCGAGAAATAGAGATGAAGAAGAAGAAGCAAAATAGGTTGAAGCTGCGAAAGGTAGACGAGGCTGCAGCACCAGGCAGCAAGCGTCAAAGAGGGCGGAGAAAAGGCCGGTCGGGACGAGACGATAATCGCAGAGTCGGACCGCGATGATGCCCGTGAGGCGAGGGCGAGAGGATTCGAGATTCCCGGGGCAGAGTCGCGCGAGATGCGAGGGCAAGGAATAGAGGTCGTGAGTATCTCGACTTTTGGGAGCGGATGGCGGTTGGCGGTTGATGGTGGGGGTGCGGGATTGTTTCTTGGGCGATAACGTGACTGGGCGGTTTGCTAGTGGCCAGTGCTAACAAAGAGAGGCCTGGGCTGGCTAATTTGTATGGCTGCGATAACGCCTGTAACTGAGCTGCGGTTAATGAGAGGACAATTGATTCAGCCGTGTTATTTCCATTTCAGATATATGAAAAGAAAAGAAATTAAAAATTACTTGATCGTTTAGTTAGACATTCATAAGTCTAAACCAGCACTTACGGATACGGCCTTTCCTCATACTGATTAAGGCCCGTGTAGCCGCCATCACACAACATGAAGCTCACGCAAGGTACAAGGGACAAGGAGCATCCCAGCTCATGATTCTTGGAGGAGCTCTCATTCAGACTAAGTAAATCACATAATAGACCAAGTACTACTTTGTTTGTCAAGAAAGGTGGCAATATATACACTAGAATGTATATCCTTTATACATCTCGTCAGGCTGTTGCTCTTTTTTACCTTCTTTACCCAAAACAATCCCGCATCTCATCCGTTTCGCCAATTCAAGCCCATAAACATGACAGCCATCTAAGAGAATAAAAAGAAAACAAGAAACGAATAAACAAATAATCCCATCATCGTAATGATCAATATCCATCTCATGCATGCACCCATCAGCGTCCCTGTGTGCGCTTTCATCTCATCATTCATCCGTCCAAAGGACTAATAGTCGAACCCATGCTGCTAGCATCGCTGGGGGACCGTCTATCAGATCCCGTTTCATCGTCGCTGCCATTCTTGTTGCGTCCATTGGCAATAAATCCCAGCCCCGTTACCGGAAGCTCGAGTCTGCTTGAGATACCATCTTGGTTGGACACCTGCGACACATTGGCCATCTTCATGGCTTCTTTGAGAATCTCTCCGGTTTCATCCATGGCGGCTAGGAATCTTGCGAGTTCTTTACACAGTTCCCAATCGCCTTCTCTTATTGCCCTGGTCAAGACTCGGACAGACTGTTCTAGAGAAGCGTCCAGCTCATCCAGCGTATGTAGGATGATGAGATATCCGCCCGCCGTTTTGAGCGACCCTCTTTGCAGTGATTCTTCAAACAGCTCTTGCGCTGGGGGAAGGTAGGCAAAGAGTGTCTTCCATTGCCGGACTTCCGTTTTTCTTGTGCACTGTAACACGATGTCAAGGTACTCCTTAGAAGATGACAGTAGAGACAAGACACGCGGCAAGACAGCATCTTCCGGCTTCGGTGATGTGTCTGCCTCTTCATCCAGCACACGGTGAAGTAGCACTTCCAGACCATGGGAGAAGTACTCCAGTCCTTCGTATTGCTGGGATAAGTTTGCCGCTTCGACCGTCATGTTGTTGCCAAGATAGAACCGTAGCACATCTGGTAGAACGAGGTGTGTCTGAAGAAAAGAAGAGGCGTTAGTAATGCAGCTATTATAATTACCAGAACCATGTTGACTTACCCTGATTGCGAAGTGAAAGAAGGAAAAGTTCACATCGCGTCGCTGCACCAGGTCCGACTCTACACCAAGAACAATGCCCTTTTCCAGCAGAATAGACAATGGATAAAAATCGACATCCACCGACACCGGTGCTGGCAACTCTCTCCCGCCGCCATCTCCGCTAGCTGCCATCAAAAGCTCGTTGATGTCTGCCCATGCTTTAATCTCCATACCGTCAAAAAGCCACAGGGAATCGCGGAGAGCTGGTGGTCCATATCGCTGCTGGGTATCTTCGAGAGAGTGGCTGACGTTTAGAGGCGGCTGGTCTCGCATGTTCACATGATACTCTACGTTCTGTGCAATGATGCGCATATCGTACTTGAGTTGGCCCTCTTCGTTGAGTGACGGGCTCAGCAATACTAGCTTGCCATCGACGAGGAAGAGAACAGATGCAACAGCCACATCCTGGGAAGGATCTCCGTCGCTGAGCTGGTTGTCTGGCAAGATCCAGCTAAGTCCTCGGACTCTGGCAGGGGACCGTACAATTCCGTGAAATGCAATCTGGCCCACCTGGACGAGACGAACTGACCCGGTTGTCGGGACAAAAATGAAGTGGTACAAGAGATTCTCGTAGGTATAGACGAGGAGGGAATCCTCACCAGATGCTGTAATTAGAACCACAGGAGCAGGTAAACGCTCGGTGTGCAGGATATGGGAGTTGTCCAGCGCCGCCTCGCGTGAGTACAGCCGCAGCTCAAACGTCCTGTTATCTTCTATTGCGGCGACCAGTATATGCTGGTACCAACACATGCCTCCCCGGACCGCGAAGGCGTTTTCCATCGCCTCGTCAGTAAATGTTTTCCATCGTCCGCTGTTGACGCTGTAGTGGGCCAATCCCCGGCGACCAGCGACCGCAACATAGCGTCCATCTGGGGAAATGACTGTTTGGCGGATGGGCCACTGGTTAAGAAGATATGATGATGGAATTCTTGAAGTATGCCATAAAAAGGGCTCGGCCGATATGCTGGTCAAATCAGGGAGGTCATAGCCTCGGTATATCATGACACTAGTCGGCGTCTGTAGGACTGTGCGAAAGACATTGGCCTCGTTGTAACAGCCAGTGATGGCATTTCTAGCCATCTCAAGCGACCATACGGCTTCATGCCGCCGCCCTATTAGGAGAATCTCGGAACCGCCACTGGCCCAGACTGCACCCTTTACCCCTGAAAGCCAGTGCTCGCCGTTAAGAGTTGATATGCTGGGCTCCGCTCCAAAACTGTTGCTTCCCAGCTTGCCAAACATACTCCAGGTAGACCATCCTTTTTCGAAGCCCGCAAAGAGGCAGTATCCGTCGGGCGAGTACGTCAAGGTGGTAAAAGAACCAGCCGTTGACGTTGAGAAGGGCATGCGATGGGCGTGGGAATACACAATGTTACCTTCGTAATCCCTGACTGAGTATACATGGATTGCGCCATCCGAGCAGCCAACAGCGATGAGCGAAAATCGAGCATTAATGACTGCGCGTACGGCCTGCCCTCTCGAATCTTCCGGAGTGTGGAAGCAGTGCCCCTTGAAGAGTCGTTTTGCCTCGAGGCTGTCGGGGTCCTCTTCGGTCGTAGTTTTGCGTTGCTGGCGCTGGACGGCATAGGCTCGCCCATCACTCGTGATCCAAGTGGTCAAATTCATCGGCCGGTCATGGGTCATTTCCACAATGGACGCCCTCTTCTCTACCCAGCCCATGCGGCTCAGAATCTCCGTTCTCGTTTGGTTTCCGCTGCTGTCGGGCGTCCAGCGGATACATTGCACCGCCGCAGGTTTTCTTGTCGCAACAACCAGCTCATCATCAAGGGCGAGAGCACTCTCTATGCCGGCGTCCACCTTGATAACCATGCGGAACCGAACGCTGACATCGCGAACCCCGCCTCCCTCACCCGGGCCCCAAAGGATCTGATCAGGTCGCAGGTGGGATTGCGGTCCAATTAAGCTCTGTTTCCTCCTCTGTACGTTGTGATAGTTTGAAAAATGCGGTTTATAGACTCTCGATTCGCCGTCGGTCGCTATAGAGTAAGTAATGAGGTATCCTTTGGAAGTATGCACCACGAGGATAGCCGAATCGGGGCGCAGCAGCAGATCAACATTGGTGCCGTAGGACTCCAAGGACGCTTCGGATCGAACAACTAATGCGAGTACAACTGCGGGCTGCGATAGGTTAGCCAATGAAGCCGGTTAAGCGGCTAAGATGGCATTGGACATGCCTTGGTCTGCCAGAGTGTGATGGACGTTGCCGTGATGACGGCAAACATCTGGCCGGTGCGGGCAATGCGCAACGCAAGTACCGGGTCCTTGACGGGCACTTTTCCATCATCGGCCGTCTGGCTCTTGGTAGAAGCGCCGTCTGGAAAGAATTCGTAGCGCTCAACTGGTTTGACAGCCGGCGTTTTCGGCGTCATGGGAGTTGGAGGCGGCAGCGCATCGTCGGATTCGTCCTGCTGCGGCGCGGTGACGGGCCGCGCAAGGGGCTCGGGCTGGGGCGATGCTAGAGACGATCCCGAATGGCTCTGCAGGCCATCGTAGGAAACGAAGATGTTGGCATCCGAAGCTCTGCTGCTGCTGGTGGCATGGACGCGCGGAGTTCCGATGGGCCAATACATGGCGGAAAGCCCAGTCTCGTCAGCTGTCGGGGGTTCACACAGCGCAAATGCTCAAAATGCTCAACCATTTCCGAAGCTGCTGGTTCATGACAGGGTCGCTGGGCTCATTGGCGCCAGATTGCTGCGATGCGGAGAGAATTCGCTGGTGAGGCCATGAGTTTGGCATGGGCAAGTTGCAGGGAGGTTCCGTCACATGGGGAGCTCCGGCGGCATTATGTAAGCAGTGAGGAGTTGTGAGTGAATCCGATCTTGTACCTTTTGTAAAGTGATGATGGCTGCATGTTGTGTATTGTTTTTTATGTTAGTGAAGTATCAAATCATAAATTTATCATAATGAGTCCCAGAAAATGACAAAAGTAGTAATAATTGGTTGTTGTACCGTAGAGGAATCCGTTGGTGATGCGCCGTGTCGTTCATCTCTCCATCTTGAACTCAAACCCAGGCATGCCCGGTCAGAGCTAGCATCAGCCTACAGAATCGGTTGAGATCTAAGTGATCAAGATGAGCCAATGAATTCACTGGCTGTCATCTCTTCCAGCCTCCCCCGCCATGGCGATAATCAGGGGCACCAGGTCCATCAAATGCCGGCATGGGCAAGTGTAGGTAGGTACCTAGGTACTAGGCCTATCTCATCATTGACATCTTGTATATATCTGCTACGTGCATTAATCCAGAGCTCGGCATCACGAAATTACCTAAATAAACCATATTAACAGAGATATGATGTATTACTACTATCTTATCATACCTCTCCGCACTATACACATGGTCAAACATGCTCCGCAGATAGATAATCAGCTGCCGCTGTCGGATGTCAAACCGTTGTCGGCTCACATCTCAAGATTACTGCCCAAGTAGGCAGTATTCCCACACAATCACCTAAAATAGTCAGCCCAGTGTTGCCCAGATCCCTTCTCATGTTATTCTCAGGGCGCGCCACAACCTACAAGTACGTAATTAGCGGGTCAGATCGCAGTTGGAGAAGCGCCAACGCCGTCGCTGAGAATCGCGGTTACCAACGGCGGAACCCCGATCCCGGCGCCTCCCCCGAAATGGCCGGCCGGTCCCCCCAACTATCGCGTAAAAGCTCGCTGCTAATGGGGAAAGACATGCCAATTATGGAGCGGTTGACAAATGCTTCTAGGCCGGGTTTATTGCATTATCGATATGGAGTTGGGGAAATGGGTTGGAGGGGCTGGAGATGCATATGCAAGTGTATCGCTATCAAACGCCTTCCAGACCTCTACTTTGCTCACCTCCCTTTCCCTTCTTCATACCTGCTTGTACATGCACCGCACTTCCTGTGGTACACTGTCGTCAATACCTTTTTCTTATTAACACAGTCTGTCTGCACTTATTTCCCACCAGACGTATTGCTTGTTCGTACGGGAAATCAAGCACATATCAAGTGGCGACTCACGCTTGTTATATACACATCCGCACCAGACAAGGCTATAAGCATTCCTGTGTCGTCTAAGCCGCCACTATGCTCCCCATCACAAAAGCTGCCCGTCTCAGGGCCCTCATAGTCACTCACCACAGAGTCGCCCCGATATCTTGCCGCACAGCTAGATCACTACACACCAGATCAAGCCTCAACAGCGCCGAAGCAGCTGCCACAGCTCAGCCGGCTACACATGAAGTCGACTATGCACCTTCACTACTCAGCGAGATCGCCGCGAGAAGAGCCAAAGCGGGCAAGCTGGTAGCAGGCATTGCTGCGGCATCTGACAGTGACATGTTCAAGGGACCTGTAAGTGCGATATGAGTATGATAGAAGTAAAGAGAGCCAAGCTGACCTGCTATTGCCCAATAGCAAACGGGAAAACCAAAGGCGAAAAGATGGGACAGTATGTCATAGACATATCAAGCATATACACCAATGCTTTTGTTCATTAGCTGACAATTACAGACCACCTCAGTGCTGAGAGCAAATCGAGGGAGCCCTGCTCTCTCAAACAAGCTGCCAAGCATCTAAAACAGCCCGGACTCATCTCCCTCGGCGGCGGTTTGCCCTCCAGCGAGCTGTTTCCTCTCGACGAAATTGACATGAAGGTTGCCATGCCGCCAGACTTCTCGGAGAAGGGAACAGCGGCTCACGGACAAAGGGTCACCATCGGCAAATACGACGTCCGCGATCGTGACGGCACCTACGATCTATCCATCGCTCTCAACTACGGCCAGTCCACGGGATCTGCTCAGATGATTCGATTCCTTACTGAGCACACCGAAATTGTTTGCAAGCCTGCTTACGCAGACTGGAGAATCTGCCAGACCATTGGCAGCACCGGAGCATTGGAACAGGCGCTGCGCATGTTTTTAGACAAGGACCGCGGCGATTCTGTCTTGACAGAAGACTTTAGCTTTTCGACGGCTCTGGAGACTATCACTCCCCTAGGTGTCAAGGCTTTCGGTATCCCCGTCGATGATCAGGGACTCATCCCCGAAGCTATGGACGAGCTTCTCACCAACTGGGACGCAAAGGCCAGGGGATCCAGAAAGCCACACCTCCTATACACTGTGCCTTCGGGACAGAACCCAACCGGAGCAACCCAAGGCCTCGAGAGGAGGCAGGCCATCTACCGAGTTGCGCAAAAGCACGACATATTCATCCTCGAAGATGAGCCGTACTACTTCCTCCAGATGCAGCCCTACACAGGCCGCGGCCAGCCCGACGCCCCTGCACCCAATAATGTCGAGGAATTTGTATCATCTCTTATTCCTACATACGTTAGCATGGATGTCGATGGCCGAGTAATGCGAATGGATTCTCTTTCAAAGGTATTGGTCCCAGGATCCCGTCTCGGATGGATCGTCGCCTCGGAGCAGATTGTCGAGAGATACCAACGCCACGCCGAGGTCGCCAGCCAAGGACCGAGTGGTTTCTCGCAAGTCATTGTCCACAAGCTGCTGGATGAGACATGGGGCCATGAGGGCTATCTTCGATGGCTAATGAACCTGCGACTGGAATACACCAAGAAGAGAGACGCCCTGCTGGCTGCTTGCGAAGATAACCTGCCGCGGGACCTCATCAGCTGGACGCCCCCTGCTGCGGGCATGTTTGTGAGTTTTAACCATATCTTGTTTCTTTCCTTCAAGCTGCTATAAAATCGAAAAACTGACTCTCTCCATTAGTTGTGGTTTACTGTCGACCACACCAAGCACCCAAGCGCTGGCACCCGCAGCCTCGAGGAAATTGAGCAGGAAATCTTCGACTCGTGCATCAAGAGCGGCGTGCTCGTTGCCCGAGGATCATGGTTTGCTACCGAAAAGGACGCTCCTCTGCCCGGCCTGTACTTCCGTGCCACTTTTGCTGCAGCTAGCCCCGAGAACATGAATGCAGCGATTGCGAGGTTTGGCCAGGCCGTCAAGGATAGCTTTGGAAGAAAATGAAAAAGGGGGCGATGACTTGTTTGTGGAATCTGGACCTGCATGATGGATATTGCTAAGGCATATAACGATCGAAATGTCTTTTTGTTTTTGAAATGATTTAACACGGGGCGGACATCTAGGTTGCCCTTTTTTGCATGGCTATGAGTTGTAGATACAAACTGAGATTGGGAACTGTTCCAAAGGAACCCACGAGCTGTGATGTCAAGATAAGCTTTTGAAATGAGCTCATTGTCTGTTATTTACATGTGAAGGATGTACTGCTAGGTACATTATGTATTTTACAAAAGGAGGGGAGAAGGTTAAGTGCTTACTACTATACCACCTCGAGTGCTTGCTGATCCAGCGCCAACTCTTCCCTTTTTCTTTTTTCCTTATTGTTTTTCTTTTTATATTTGTACAAGTTGGTGATATCTCTGCTCATTGGTCATTCTTAGCCTCCCAAAAGGCAACATGCACTCCCTGCGCCGGAGTCAGCACAATATCCGTCTTCAACTGCAACTCGCCGCCATCAATCTCATGCATGAAGCTCTGGACTCGATCGAAGCGCTGAAAGATGCGGCATAGCGTGTATCCCATTTCCGTAAGCGCAAACTGCTGACCGAGGCAGAAGCGCGGACCGGCATTGAAGGGGATGAACTCGTGCGGCCTCGGATGCCAGACTGCCCAGCGCTCGGGGCTGAAGATGGCCGGGTCGGCGAAAGTTTCCGAGACTGGCGGGTAGAGATCGGGACGGCGCTGCATGACGAGGGTCGAGTATCCGACTCTGGTGTTTTGGGGGACGGATAGGGGTAAAGTGCCGTCGGGGCCGCCGCCTCGCGGGAGGGTCGTGTCTTTGAGGGCGACACGGACATTGAATGGGACGGGGGGGTATAAACGGAGCGTTTCGTTAAGGACGGCGCGGAGATAGGACATTTCTTTGAGATGCTCGTAAGTGGGTAGTTGGTGGGTGCCGACGGTGGCGAGAATCTCGCTGCGAAGACGAGTGACCACTTCGGGGTGACGGCTCAGCTCATACACGGCAAACGACAGGGTCGAGGCGGTGGTGTCGCGGCCGGCGAGCAGGATGGCAAAGATTTGATCCCTTATAAGCTTTGGGTCACGGGTGAAGCCGGCGAGTTCATGCAGAAGGGTGTAGTCCCTGTCGGACTTTGTGTGTGCGGCGAGTTGGTCTGGGGTCATGCTCAGGACACGCTGGATGATGGGGTAGACGAGGTTTTCGATGTCTCTGATGCCGGAGTAGAAGGGCTCTTTGGAGATGAACCAGCCCATCAGGGGGGTGCGGACCATGATATTTTGGATGCGTTGGACTTCGTTGAAGGAGTTCATCAGGGTGTGCTGAGGGTTTCTGTGTTAGGGGAAGTGTGGTCAGCCAAGCATCAACTTCTATCTTGTTGTCCCTTGAAAGAGACGTAGCACGAATCTAGAATGTCCATACGTTAGAGATTTAAAGTCAGTGCCCAGCAGAAAGTCAGCAGAGGCGTCGAGCGTAAACCGAAAAAAGAGATCCTTAATGTCGACACGCCGTCCATCAGCCCTGGAGAGATCAACAAGCTGAGTCTCCCAATCCAACGGACCGGCATTAGCGATGGCCTTGAACAATACCTGCACGTGCTTCTCGAAGCAATATAAATCGCTCACGCGGTCCCTAGAGAATTGCGGCCTCAGAAGCTGGCGGGTGTCATGCCAGGGGGCGCCATCGATAGTGAAGATGCTGTCGCCGAGGAAGTCGTACCACTCATCGTGGAACCGCTTACCCTTGCCGAAATCCTGGAACTGAGTTGCCAGCACGACTTTGATGTTTTCAGGGTCAGCAGTGAAGCAGACTCGTTCGTTGAGGACACGCATCTCGATGGTCCAAAATTGAGAAAAGAGGACGTCTCTCCATAGCGCAAAGGTCTGCTGGCGGAATGTGGCGCGAGCTCCGTAGTAGATAAAATCCAGTCCTGTGAGATATGGTTAGCAGATTGGTTATTCCGTGTTAAGATGGGAGAAGAGGCCACTGCTTACCAAATGGGAGAAGGGGTTTTAGAGAAGGGCCGTAGCTGCCGAGGCTCTTGATCTTATGGTGTTCTCGTATGCGCCTGACGATGAATATTGCGGTCCACACGCCAGCCGTGGTGAGGAAGAACCTCGTGAGGGAGAATTTCTCCAAGAGAAGTTCAATGAACCCCATGGTTTCTTCGTTTCCAGTAGAAGTTGGTGTATCGATTACAACTATGTATACTATTGATTGAATAGCTTAACTTCGAGCCATGAAGGACACTCGACCACAAGGTGGAGGTTAGAGGGCTAGTCAAGCCAAGTCGTGGGAGCTTGTCAGAAGCAGAAATCAAGGCATATGCGAGGAGGTTCATTCACTCGCGAATTCACAATCGCGACGCATTACAGGCGAAAAACAAGCGTAAGAGTTACGATTACGAGCAGTAACTACTACATAAAATAAAAGCCGCGGGGCGAGCCTCGGCCGACAGAGGCCACATGCGCATGGCGAAGGAACGAGAGGGGGAGGCAAAACGCGGAGAAGCTGAGCTGCAGAAAGGGCGCCGGTGTGCCGATTGATCTTCGGGCCCTTCCGGAGGAGCTAAGCTAGTGGACGGAGACGAACGGTCGGCATTTGATGCCTCATTCATCTCGAACCTTACGATGATGTCGATGCGACAAAGATGGCGGATGATTGAAGCAGTTCATCATCAAGGAAGCTGTTACGTTCATGTTGTCTGTGTGCAGACAGATTGAGGCGACGAGTGAGGATAGAGACAATGATTCCGCTCCGGGGTCCGGCGGGAGGGTATTGTCTTTGTTAAGCTGCTTCCAGGATTTGGGACTTAGAACTCAATATAGGCTGTGACTTCGATGGTGGTAGTATTGCCGAAGAATGAAAGGTGCTTCTAGGTTGTGATATCTTACTGTGAGAATAGCACCTCATGGGACGCAAGCATGGATAAGATACAGGTAGTTACCCTGCACTCCGTAATGAGTTACTAATTACGTGGTACATGTTAACGCCGAGGATGTCATATTCATCTTTTTACTTTGTAATTTATATTATGTAGTATTATTACCATTCGATTGAAACCAGTCCGGTTAAATTCACGCGAACATCGCATGGCTTCCAATAAACTGCGGTTCACAAATGAGGTACACACCACCCTGGGGATTGGTGCTACAACCGACCGTCTTCCCCGCCATGGCGTAAGAACTAGAGGTCTGCTAGATACTTGGGTGATATTTCCTTGCTCTATGTCTTATCATTGGTTTAATATTTAGAGGAGATCATTGTTTCGTCTTAGAAGCTAGAATGTTGAAAGAATTCTATGAAACGCCACAATAATGTTACGTAGCTGATTTTGGTGTTGAATACTACAAGTCCTCCCACAAAGTCCACACAACAGCCCCATGGCATACTCTATAAATAACCATGAGACAACCCTGTCAGCTGTAAAACACACAAACATTCCAGACTTGACTCTTGTCTGTCCATGTCTTGGGATACAGGCAGCCGGATTGAGAGAATCCATAGATCACAACGAAACAGAGTTTAAGACAAGGTGAATCAATGCTGAAGACTCTTGCCCTTATTCCCACATGAGGGCTATTTCTTTTTTATCTTCTTCTTTTACATCTATGATCCTTTGATTTTCTTTATAGGATATGCAAGATTTATTTCCAGCATCTGACAAGAACCTCTTCACTTGCACATAGAAAGCTATCCATGAAGATGTAATAGAGTTAGTTCGTATTAGTGCCGCCACAGTCCCACCAGCCACGAGGCCAGCCCACTAACTACGCACTGACTCAAGCTCCGTCATAGCTTCAACCTCCAACCTCAACCTCATACACTCTCACTCTCTCACTCACTCTCTCTATTCTCACCAACTCTTCTCATCGCCTCCGCATTCCAATCATGTCCAGCTTCCCACCCGACTCTCACGCCCCAACACCTCCCATCCTCCCCCCCAAACCAAGCAGCCAAGAGCCCAGCCGCATCGGCACGCCAGCCTCCGGCGCACCTCC
>PNRQ01000291.1:0-39211 GCA_003439915.1 Trichoderma atrobrunneum | reverse complement strand
GACGAGGAGCACTGGGGCCGGAGGCCACAGGAGGCGACGGCTCAACGGGGCGCTAGGAGCCGGAGCAACGGGGTAGCTAGGAACGACACCGCCGGCAGCATTGCTGGGAGCCGGAGCAATGGGCATGACGGGGACGATAGAGACGGGGGGAGCAGGGGCAACAGGGGCAACAGGTGGCGCAACACCAGTTGGCTGAGCAGGGATAGGGATGACCTGAGTAGAGTGGCGAGCAGGGCAGTTGGTCACATCAGGAGCACAGCTAGTGATGGTGTGGGCAATGGTGATGGCAGTAGTGAGAGTCTCAGGGCCACTGCCAGCACCGTTCGAGGGAGGAGCAGCACCGGTAGGCTGAGCAGGAGGAATGGGAATGACCTGGGTAGAGTGACGAGCAGGGCAGTTGGTCACATCGGGAGCACAGCTGGTGATGGTGTGGACGATGGTGATGGCAGTGGTGAGAGTCTCAGGACCGCTGCCGTTAGAAGGAGGAGCAGTGGTAGCGGCAGCGGCAGCAGAAGAGCTGGACTCGGCCTCCTCGACGGGGCAGACGGTCGTGTACAGAGCAACGGTCTCGGTGGTGACAGTGGGGCGGAATGGGCAGTTGGTGACTTCGGGACCGCACTGAGAGATGGTGTGAACGCGAGTGGTGTAAACGGTAGAGGTCGTAAGCTGAGCGGGAGTAGTAACGGCAGCAGAAGAGTTGGACCACCTGCTGGAAGTGACAACAGGGGGGAGGCTGGGAGTGACAACAGGGGGCAGGCTGGCAATCACGGAAGTCGGGACGACAACACTGCTGTGAGCGGAAGAGGCAGCGGCGGAAGAGGCAGCGGCAGAGGAAGCAGGCTTGGAGGTAGCGGCCTTGCTAGAGGTGGCAGCCTTGCTAGAGGTAACAGCCTTGCTGGAAGTAGCAGGCTTAGAGGTAGCGGGCTTGCTTGAAGTGACAGCCTTGCTGGTGGTGGGCTTGCTGGTGCTCTGGCTGAAGTAGCGGATATCCTGGATCTGGAAGTAGGTCTGGGCAAAGTCACCGGGGAACTTGGCGACATAGTCAGCACAAGTAGCCTGCTTGGTGACGGCGGCGCAGCTCTGTTGCCAGAAAGCAGGAGTGCCAACGGGGTTACCGCAGAAGTCAATGTCGAGAATGAGGCGCTGGGCGTTGAAGTGCTTGTCGATGTTGCAGTTGGAGCCCTGGAGGTTGACAGCGGGAGTTCCCCAAGTAGCAGTGTCGGGGTTGGACGAGGCCAGGTTAGCAGGCTCGGCACCGCGGTGCCAGTTGTACAGCTTGATGTAGTCGCCGGTCCACTCAATGGCGTCTATACAGAGTTAGATTTCGACTAACCATTGCGCAAAGGGAAGTTGTGTACTTACAGGTACCGCCGGAGCTGGAGGCCCAGGGGCCCTTGTTGTCGTTGGCAGTGCATCCCTGGTTGAGGTACTGGCTGGGAGGGCTCTGGAAAGTGTTGTCACAGTTGGGAGTAGCGACGGAAGCGGTCTGGCCGGCGTTCTCGAGAATACACTGGCCGAAAGTCTTGGTGTCGCCGACGTGGAAGGCAGGCTGGTTCTGGACAATGTTGTTCCAGCCCTCGTACACATCGATCTCTCCATCGTTGGGCCAGCTGTCACCAAGAGTCCAGAAAGAGGGCCAGCTACCGCACTTGTTGGTAGGCAGGTGGGAGAATCGGGCGACAATGAGACCGTGCTTGTAGGAAGCCTTGGACTCGAGTCTAATGGAGTTACGGCCAGGGAATCCGGCGCCCTTGAGGACGGTCTTGGTGTCAACTCCGAGGTAGACCTCGTTGTTGCTGGTGATCTTGGCGAGTCCCTGGGACTGAGCGTTGGCCTGGTTCTGGTAGACTACGAAACCAGAGTTGGTATCGGCGGCCTATAGTATCAGAGTTAGTAAGACATTTCAAGCAACCGGCAGGTGATGACGGATATAGAACAGAGTGTCGTACATCGTTGAAGTTGAATTTGCTGAAGAAGTTGGTGTGGTCGTAGGTATCGGCCAAAGTAAACTGAGTAGCAACAGCACTACCCGCACAGGCAAGAAGCGCCGTGCTAAGGGCGTTAAGAGAAGGCATTTTGCGAATAGTTGTCTCGATGATTTAAGGATAGGCTGAAATTCGAATATCGTCTGAAAGAATGACTAGATTTCTTGATGTGTTCGACCAGGAACGAATGTGTTGTAGACGTACGATACGTCAGAGGACGAGCGTCGATGCTCAAAGTTGTCGTTGATTGACGTGTGAGGGATTGACAACGAAGGAGTGTGTGATGAGACACTTCTGGTGGCAGTCGACCTTCTTTTAGATGGAAACATCTTCGACCCCTGGGCCCATTACGAGAAGCTTTCTCATAGGCGGCAACACCGCATGCATCCAAGGCCAACGACAATACGGCATGTGAGTAATGCCATACGGCTAAGGGCCTCCTAGACTTGGCAAAGCCCTTGCTGTCCACCTTGAGATCCCATAACGCCAGGGGGTGAAAGCCGTATCGAGCATATGTGGGCGAATACCCAGTGAGATCAGGGGACTATGCTGAAATGGGGCCATCTTGGGTGTGTGGGATAGCAGCAACACCCAGGCCAATCAGTTGGATGGAAACATGGGGAGGGCGAATCACGAAGCTGATCCGGGAGGGTGAGCCGAACCAATTTGGTAACGGGACCCGAGCCCTACTGCCTTGGCTCTCAAACATCAACAGACAGAAATAGCATGGCGAGATTGCAGTTCTTTACAACATGGTGTTGGACATTGGACCCGGTATTCAGCTGGAATCAAATGGAGCTCGTGAAAATGTCAAGCACAGAACGACGAGGCTTGCTCTCAGGAGATCCAGTTCCATGGTATCCCGGCATGGCATGGCATGGCAGCGCCCAGGCATGAACTGCTCTCTTGCTGCAGAAATTCATGTGAAGCGCGCCGACGGCGAATCACCCCATCCCCTCTTGACAACGGGGCCGCTAATGCAGGAACTGCATGGTTCCAGGGGCGAAACATTTATTCTGGACCTGTCGACTTCCTTGAAGGCTTCTTCACCATCCTTGTCGGCCAAGAAAAGCCCGAGTTCCAGTACCTGGGTTGGTTGCCGCTTGAGAATCCATACTGTACGAGAACGGAGTATGGCGGGGTGTCCATACTCGTATAACGGGCTGCAGAAATGTTTGAAAAGCCCGTTGCTCGTCCAATGCCAGGCGGCAAACTCGCTCCGCCTTGCCGCGGGTTTCAATCCAGGGCGTCAGCATACAGATATGGACTCGATACTCCATAATCACCCTCAATTTCGACGGAGTATCCCCGGCATAAGGGCGCACGACAAAAGCGTCCTAGATAGGGAGCATGCGCTTCGTATATCTGCACAGACATCCAATGCTCCAACTCCTTGCTTGAGGTTGAGGGTACGAGTACCAGTGCGCACTGGCAGAGATGGTGCATGTATCATCCAGTATGTATCTCTACCGTCCCGGTCTATCCGACTTTGGACATCGATAGTTGTAAACGCTTTAGCGAGCCCGAGTCGTGTTGGATCTATTGGACTTTGTGTGCCGCGTCTTCCTTCGATAGCATGCGGAAAGTCCCACATGGGAAATCGCCGAAACGCTGCGCCACTCAGGATGGGCAGCATAAAACCTAAATATGCAGGTTGCTGATTGCGTGGCGATTCCGATTCTCGTCGCAGGCTTATCATATAAAAGAAATCCCGTGCTTGGCGGTCGAGCTTCGTCTGTCTGGAAAGGAAGAGGACGAGAAAGAGAGACTGGAGAGACTGGCCTCGCGTCAATCTTGGCGCATCGATGCATCTCAGGCACCAGAAACGCCCCAGTTTCGAAGCGAGATCATGACAGAAAAGACTCGAAGACGAAGACGCCTGAAGAGAGGATGTACCGCGCCATCATGACATTCCAGTTGCATCTGCATCTGCAGAGTGGTACTGTATAGTCGTATTGCTTGATGCCGACGTTAATTTCCTTTCGAGGGCATGTTGTCAACAGAACAAACCCAACTGGACGGCAACCCGGAGCTCCGACCTCTATCTACGAGTACGTGTTGGCACTAGCACCAGCACGTCCGACGGTAGAGGCGCCGGATCAGGGAAGCTTCAGGGCGCTAAACCAGCCCGTCTAGCTGTCCCCTATCACCCATGGCCGCTGTGATTGGGCGGACGGCCAGCCAACCAGGGGACCTCCATGCCCTAGCCGTGCGGGTTTTAGCGGTCGAAAGCCTCACCACACAAACCAACACCATGAAGAAACTAGCTGTGCAGATACTGAAGAGAATCACGGGCCCATTTCAACCTGCATACGCCAACATCTCGGCAACTCCCCCAAAAAGCCTAATCGTGAAGAAAACCAGACGAAGGAATCACCACCAAATGAACGGTGGGGGCAAATGCATGGAAACCCGCTTTAGAATTTGATCTATTTGAATTGAATTTTCTTTTCGCTGGACTTTCGGACAACTCCCCCATAGCTCCACTCTGCATTCGAGGTATCCTCAACCACTCCTTTCAGGGGGAGCTCCCAAACTTCAACGTTGCCTTTCTTCCCTTCTCCCCTACTCTCAGGCAATCTGCTGCCGGTTAGTACGAGTATGTAATCATCAAATATCCCCCATAGAAGCTTCTGATTCGCTTCTGGGCTGCTCAACCTTGTAGCTCTCTATGCAGCCCATTCGCCTATATCCCTGCCTTGCATACGTGGCAGGCTTGCTCTTCGTGTTGGCCTGCGTTTGGGGGCATGCGAGGTCTCTATAACACCGTAGTCAGAATGCTTTCCTCATCTCTTCCATCTTGTTTTTTCTCGGCCGTATCATTTGGAAATACGAGATGTAGCTGCGAGTTCTCCTGAAAGCTCCATGTAACCAAGTCATGGCAAATAACTGCCAGGGCAGCATGAGTTCGGTCTAAGGTTTCATCTTGCCTGAGGTCTCGTATGTTTAGTGTTTACCATTTTCGGCCTTTTTAATAGGAGATTAGATTTTCTGAAGTTGAATGCCGATGGCTGGTGTCCTCGTATCGAGACCGCGATTTTGCATACCGAATCCTAGACGTCTTGAAAGATAGTATCGACGCTCCAACCCTTGTCTGGTCCTACTATTGAGCACCATGTACATTCAATTATCACCATGGGAGAAATTCTAATATCGTAGCACGTCGTATACTCATTTCATCTTCTTCAGGAATTCCCTCATCCCAACCCTCGCCGTCTGTGTCGTCTTCCCATCAACCTTGACACTCTTCACACGCACCCAGCCCCCATGTACCGTCTGTACGTAAAATGCATCACGTTCATCATCGATTCTGACGGTCCTCTGGATATCCTTTCCTTCATTCCCTGTTTCAAACCGAAATAATACTTCCTCATCTCTTCCCGTCACGCCATGCTCCGGGACGCTCTCCGCATCCAAGAAAAGCACTCGCTTATATTTGCCTTTGTTATTTCTTGCCTGTGTCCAGACCGTATTGAAGATGTTGACATAACGCTCAAAATGTGATGGGGTCCATTCAGACCAACTCATTTGTGATTCCCCTTTGCCCACTTTCGGTGCGTGAACTAGTTCCCCGTCTTTGAGCTGCTCGGCCATCCACCCTGCGTCCGTATATGGTGGCACATGTAATCCGTCTCGCAGTCCCTGGACGAGCATCTCTGCACCTACCTTGGCAAGGGCTTCTGTAAGGTTCTGGAGCGTAGTACTGGCTGGTATCGGTAAGCCAGGGGATGGTGTCTGAGTGAGAACGGTGCCATGATCAAAGACTTTGGGGTCCAATGTCTGAAGTGATACACCAGTGTACTTATCGCCACGCATCATGGCATGATGAATTGGAGCTGGACCACGTAGACTGCGTCATTCAGTTAACTCAATCCGATGCCAGAGCATAAGAGTTCAGTGGTAAGACATACTGTGGTAATAAGGATGGATGCACATTCAGTCCTCCATATTTTGCTGAATTCAATATCCGTGGTGGAACAAATAATCCAAATGAAACAACGACAATTAAGTTGGTCCCTTCTGGCGTCTATTATCCGTTCAGTCTTTGCCCAGAAAAAAGGAATATCCCAAACGAGAATGGTCTTGAACGGAGATGTGGAATGTCTACAAATACGTAAGGGATTAGGGCCATAGAGGTAGAACTTACCTTCCAACCTCTAAACGTCTCTCGTTGATGTATTCTCAATCCCAACTGTTCTGCAACAGATTTGCATGGCACTATCTCGCCGTTAATATTATATCCAAACGTTGCTAGGAAACACCACGCTTACCCTCACTGATGTCTTTAAATCCTCTCCCAGTTCGCCTCGGAGGTAAAACCATGACATCCAGGGACTCGATAAGCTGCTCATTCCTTTCATGCTCATGATGCAGTGCACGTAGAGATTCGCAGCTGAATGCATCTGAGCCACAAAATAATATTCGAAGCGGGTCTGAGGTCCTCGCTGTGATTTCAGATGAGAAACATCGTCGTTGAGCGACCGCGGCTCTTGGCTTTGGGACAGCTATTAGGCGGGAAAAGGGTCGAATCATTATTATTGTTGGTGCAATATCATTTCATATAGATATATAGAGAGAATAAAGAAACATTCAACTGTAAATAGGACTTTTCCATGAGGCAATGTTGAGATGGACGTTGCTGTTTCTGTGGCTGCAGGGTATGGCGATATTTCGCTGAACCTCAATTGGCTACTCACTCGCGCTTGGTGCAAATTCGGCTTATATGCATCAACACCCATAAAATCAACATCATGAGATTCATCACATGAAATATATATGTTTCGTAAAACAAGGCGTTGCTCAAGTCATTTCTACGCTCCATTCACAGGCCACATTCCAAATAGTCCCCTCCAACTCAACATCCCACACAGGCGGCTCAATCAGCACCACGCTCCCCATCTTCACCTCCGCCCTCTTACCCAGACCAGTCAACTTTCCCTCGCCAGCTAGTATCCATCTCTTAGATGTCTCTGTCAAAGGATCGCGGCCTTCTACAAGATACATTCGCCTCCCCGACCTAATATGCTCCACGTGAAGCTTCATCACTGATTCTACCCTCCCGCTGTTCTCATCCCACCCCTTGACTTCCGAAAGCCACCCTTGGAGCTGAGCCGCCATCCCCCCAGAGACATATCTTGACCCTCTTCGCTGTGGTGAAAATGCCGCTGGGAGGCCATTGAACGTAGTCTCAGCGTCAAGAGGCTTGAATCGCGGCGCTTGCTGAAAAACAGGCTGCTGAAGAGCCTTGGAATTCCTCATGATTATAGGTGACCCCTCCCCGCTATCCATACTCATCACCGAGGCTCCGTCTTCAGTATCAAAGGCAGTCTCCTCGTGAGGCGCATCGTCAGAACCGATCAAAGGCGTCGGAGATATCGACATCTTCCGACGCTTCGCTTCTCTGCCCATCACAGTGCCCTGTGAGCCCTCACTTGGACTTTCTGACTCAATATGGAATCTTCGCTGGGCTTTTGGTCTTGAATCCACATCGGACGACGGCACCTCCTGCGATGGCATGCCAGCATCTGATTCAATATCAAGCACACAGCTGCGTGAAGCAGGTTGTCTCGTCTCCTCCTCCTCTCTCTCATCGCCTGACAGACTCGACTCAGATATGACTTCCTCTTCCTCTCCATCTTCAGACTCCTCAATATCGAGCTCATTGCCTTGCGTTGGCCTAGGAGCCGAAGAAAAGCCAAAGCGCGGAGTGGATTGAAATTGCGGAGGAGCACCTGGCGTTTGCGACGACAACTGCGTCGACCGCCTGGGCAGTAAAAACCGCCGTGCTGTAGGTGTCTGTCAAATCAAATCAGCACTGATTCTCAACACAATATGAGGGTAGATAAATGCTCACACTAGAAAAGGGATTCATGGTTGGTTCGAAAAGTTCATCGCCTTCCACTACCGCTTGCCTCACCCCGATGGTGCAACAGGAGCTCTACGAGCTACGAGAGGCCAGATCATTACTAAAAATGCCTCCCTAATTGATAAATAATGGATTCCGCTTGACGTGAAGCGTGGCCATGATATATTTGTAAGAAGATGGAAAGAAGACGTGCGAGTTCAGTCACTCAGTTGTTGACATACAGCATATGCATCTAGCGGTAACGGCCGTGGGGCACCGAATAATCCGGCTTTACCCCACAAGAGGCCAGCATCTTACAGTTGACATCAATATATTTGGGAAAGACGACAAAGGTTAGGCACATCAATGGATTATTCACACATAGAGTCATTCTAGCATTTGAGCACTTGATTCTTTGTTTCATTTTTAATGCAATGAATATTTATAAACATTATACGTAGGAGCAGCGACGTCAACACTGCTTCTCTCTCATCACGCCTCATGCCTTCAATACAGAAACAATGCAGAAAGAGACAATGCAATCTTCTAATATGTAACTCCGTTCGTTTGGAGTTCCTTACACACATGGCAAAAACAATTCTTCTCGCCATACTGTCATGCAAATAGGTAGAACAAAGTGGACAAAAAAATAACCAGCCCGAAATCCGGTACCATCATAAACTAAAACGCCGGGCTGTACGCATCTCGCCTATTTCCCTCGTACCGTGATGAATATTTGCGTTTGTCAACAATCATAGTACAATCTCCCTCCAGTTCAAAGGTCCACCAGTTAGTGGATGAGTCGACTCGGTAGTAGCCGTCGTCGTTGAATAATAAATGTAAGAATGGGTATCCTAAAATAAAGGACAGTAATAGGGAAAGAAGAAGATGAAGTGAAGTGGAAAAAGAGGTGGCGGGACTCGTGAGAATGAGATGCCGCCACGGATTCATAGCTCCTTAACCGTAGAAGAGCTCGAAGCCAGTCTTGTGATCCTTCTTAGTGGGCGTTGTATCTTTGACAGGGTGAAGCAAAATGGATGGCAGGCATGGTCGCCCATGTTCCTGCTCCCATTCCTCGCCTCCAATGCCTGTGTCGACCCAGCCCATCCAGTTGTTGTACATCCGGTTCGGCGGTTCTGCTCGATAGTACCAAGAGTTGCCCTGGAATCGTCGCTCTC
This sequence comes from Trichoderma atrobrunneum, assembly GCA_003439915.1. Lineage (NCBI taxonomy): Eukaryota > Fungi > Ascomycota > Sordariomycetes > Hypocreales > Hypocreaceae > Trichoderma > Trichoderma atrobrunneum. The sequence goes on along the minus strand of PNRQ01000291.1, from coordinate 30,203 downwards.
TACCCCAGCCCATAGGGCTTCCATATCCACCTGACTCGCCCTTGGGACCGGGGTTGAACCATGAGTTGAGAAATTTACCGTTCCAATCTCGGTCCGTAAAGATGGGATGCGGGGCGTAAACAGCCTTGAAGCCGTGGATCAGGGCCAAGGTCTGGGGAGTCATCTCGGAGGCAACGTGGTTTCCACGCAGGTTCTCTATGTGCATGATGTCGATAAGACGCTTCGACAGACGAGAGTGGGTGACGATGGTGGTGCGACGCGGAAGATCACGGGCCCTGTGCTCTTTATCTGAATAACCCCAGACATTATCGGCAATAATCCAGTTACTGTGGACAGGGTTGAAGATCGGACCGAGGGCGATGAAGTCTGCCTCTTCACCGACACCCCACGAATAGTTATCTTCCTCGGGCGTTTTAACGGGAGGCTTGGGGCCAACTGGCTTGATAAATGGCAGGTCGGGGGCACCCCAAACAGTATCGCCAGCATAAGTCTCCTCAACGTCCTTGCGGAAGGTCGTATCATAGTCGCCGTGATATTCAGGGATGTACCACCGCTCACTCCGTTCCCAGGAGCCTCGACGCGGCTGCTTGGCGGCAAATTTCGCAATGTTATCAAGCATATCGTAATGGTGGCCGGTGAACCTGAAATCCATCTCCCAGTTCCAGATATAGTCGAATTCGGGGTGGTCAGCGCTGAATTTCTGGACGCAGAGCCATTGCGCCGTGTGAACCGTTCGTGCCTTTTCATCCAGTTTGGTGTAGATATCCCAGACCTGCTTGTCATTCCACAAAACGGTGATGCCATGGAACTCGGGAGGGATATGCTTCTGCAAAACGCTTTGGTATACTTCGGGGTCATCGAAAATGTTGAGCTTGTTATCCTTGACTTGAACGAGGAGGACAACTTCGATTTCACCACCAGACTTGAGCGAAAGCTCGCTAATCATAGCGCGAATCGTCTCCTTGTCATTTTTGGAGTAAACCTTGCCCGTGTAGGATCGCAGCAGAATAACGGATCGTTTCTCTTTTACAATCTTGGCCTCATCCTCTCCGCCAGAAGAGTCAAACGGCGACCGCCCCTTGATCTTGACCGTCTTGTCGTCCTCCCTGGGAGGTTGGACTGGTGACTCTTTATCCTTTTGAGCAGTTGCAGACTTGTCATCGGTGTCTTTGGGGGCCTCATCTTTGGGAGCCTCGGGCTTAGCAAGCTCTGGGTAAACGTCCAAGTACGGATTCTTCTTATCCCTGTTCAAATCGAATCTTGCAGCGTTTGCCTCCAAGCATCGTTTTTGCAGATCGCCCCAATTGACATTATCCCAGTCGATAACTTCGACTTTGTCAGCCGCCTTCTTTGTTTGTTGGAGTAGACCATAGGGGCCAAGTCGCGTATCTCTCTCCCAGCACAAGTTGGGATCCATGTTGAACAAAGAATAGCTTCCAAAGTTGGGCTCAGGGAAATTGTGAGGACGACCCTTGAAGACTAGCAGGTCTTCGACAGGCTCTCCGGTTGGACCCTTGCAAGGAACGTGAGCGGCGTGTCGTTGCTTTTTCCACTCGTCACTGTTGTACTTTGGGTACGGGTTGAAGCGAACGGGCTTATCGACGCTGAAGCCAACGTCCGCTTGGGGGTCTTCTCTGAGCTTTTGTCGCATTGCATCCGTGCGATTCTCCTTGTAATCGAGAGTCGAGAGAGTATTACCATAGATTTTGCCGGAAGATTCGAGGCTATATGTCAATTAGCATCGGCTCAACATGCTTAGAGGATAAAGGTAGGTATAACTCACTTGGCTGTGGTGCTGTATGCGTATCTCCACATCTTCCTCATGTCTTTTTCATGCTGGAGTCTGCTGACAGTGCCCGCATCCCTCCCCTTGCCGTCAGTTTCGTAGCCTGGGGCTACGTCGTCATAGTTTTCCTTGTCGCCTTTGTCCTTCCATTGCCTCAGCTCTTCGATACTCAAGTCCCAAGCATCTAGCATTTCTATCTCCTTGTTATAGGTCTCGATATCCATGTTGAGTGGCTTTTCTTGTTCCTTGTCGGCCTCTGAAGCATGGTTCTCGTTTTCTTTGGGAGGGTCGTTCTTGGGGGCATCTTCTTTGTTAGAGTCGTCTTGAGGCTTCTCTTCTAAAGACGGCTTGCCATTTTGAATTGAGCCATCGTCCTCATCCTTGGCGGGCTGATCGTTGTCGCCACCTTCGTCTTTGGTAGGCGCTTCGTTGTTCTTGTCATCTTGGCCACCGTCTTTGTCTTTGGAAGGTGTAGTGTCACTATTGGTATCAGAAGGCGCCTTGGGAGGCACTTCGGGTGCTTTAGGAGGTATCGGAGGGGACTGAGGCGACTCAGGTGCAGGAGTAGTAGGTTGGTTGCCCTGGGTGTCTTCAGGAAGATAAGGCACAATGTTGAAACGAGGGCTCGGGCCGCTGAAAAGCAGGTAATAGGACGTAATGGAGGCGAGGGCGATGAGGAGGATGATCCTCAGCCTGGGTCGGCGCGAGGGACTCAACATCTTGTTAATCCCCTCGATGCGATGCTTTCGTATGAAAGGAAAATCCCAACGCGATGCGATAGACAGTCGTAAATTCTAGCTGGAACAGCTGAGCGTTGCGATATATACAACTTGATTGCGGGCTACCAGAGCTCTCTCAAGTTTGCATGTTGCGAAATCGCACAGAATGGCCGTTGTTTGCCAAAGTTTGCGACGGATGACGCAGCTTGTGTTGGGCTAGCCTTGCCGAGTCTCTTCCGGCAGCAACCAATTGAATCCCGTGTGTAGGAGAAATCGGACAAGATGCGCGCTTGGTTACTCGATCGTAGGAATGGGAATGGGAGGCTCTTTGTTGAAGTCTCACCGTCGCGGGGCGTAAAGGTACAGAGGTTTGAAAAGAGGGACTAAGGGGCTAGGAAAATGCGGTAAAAGGGATGATGAAGAAGAAGAAGACGTCTGATCCGTCCCAGCCTCTGAAATTGTCGTGTAGAGGGAGCGGACGAAGGCTATCGCGTGCGACTTGAAAAAGAGAGGAAAGGGTTGGATGGTGGCACAGGCGAGCAAAGGAAAGAATCGGGGGATAATCAGTACAAACTGGCGAGATGAATGTCGTGCTACTGGAAATAGCGGAACCTTGGAAGCATTGCGCGAGGGAGTGGCCTGTAACACCAGGAACTAATGCGCTGTACTGTCCCAGTTGGCACTAACCAGAACTTCAATCGCTTCGATGCAATCTCGACCTGCAATTGACACCAAAATCCTGCCCATCAATTTTACACAAGTGGCCGCCCGCATGAGCGACATTTCTAGCGGGGGGTCTCCAAAATTACAGCGGGGTTGGCTTAGGGGGCTGGCCAACGAGGGCTGATGTTTGCCACAGTTACTCGGAATGATTCAGCCCTTGGGTACCACAAGGTGGTGTTGCAGACAAATTCATGCTGTCGATCAGAGCAAGAATTTCTGAGGATTACGCGTATGGAGCTGGATAGGGTGCTAGAGGTGTTGGTCCAGTACAGTACAGAGAATGGCTGAGTATCTCAGACATTGATGCTCAGGAGGTTTGCGCATCGAGATAATAATGCTTCAATGGTAACAATCTTAGGTACAGGTAATCCATAGATCGTATCAAATATTCTAAGCTCTTCAACATCCGGCTATTGGTGCCGGCCTAGCATCGGATCTCAATCTCGAACATCAACTCATCCGTCTGTTTGCGTAAGACGTCGGCACGTCTCCTCCGACTCTCAAACGCAAGCTTTCTGTCAAATGCCCCATTCCCGTGGGTCAAGGCGCTGCCAAAGTGGCTCCCTCCGGCCCAGGGGCAATTTCGTCAGTCCACAGCGGTTCCTCATAAGTATCAAAGGGAGGGCCATTCTCCTGAAGATCAGTTTTAAAAAAGAAAAAACAAGTCAGGGCATGCCGATGAGCATTTCTCAATCCAATTCTCACCGCTGCATGTTGATTCTATCCATCCATTGAGGGAAATCGTGACGTCGTGGGTACTTGCGCGTACATCAAAATTATACTTTTCCGTCAACACGGGAGGCATAAGAGAGACAGCCCGTCAAAGACAGTCTCACAGGCGCATCATGTACACCAGAAAAAAAAATCCGCCACCTTTCTCCATCCTCTCCTCCATTCCAGAAGCATAAAACATCAGCTGGGGATTTTTCACTCTCCACGTGCCACACTGTACAGTATTTTTATGTTTTAACTGTTGACATTTTCTTCCGTTTTTCGCACGTTGCTTTCGCCAGGACGAAGCGATTCCAAAAGCGGTACTTCGCTGACAGGTCCGGACGAAGCAGCAAACAGCAAGCACAGATCAATTTACAGCGCGCTATTGCTGCTGGCCAACCACAGAGGGCAGCTCCAATGGCAATCAGGCTGGCTTCATGCACAGCAAATTACCGTTATTCTAATCCATCAATCATCCCCCTTTTTTTATATTCATTGGTTAAGGTAGGGGAAAGGAGGATATATAGCACAGTATGCATACAGTTACACTAAACGAACGAACTTTATGCGCCAGCTGCGACGAGTCGAACACCCGCATTCCCAAGGCTACACATCCATTGTTTGGACGTCTCACCAATATCCAAAACACCAGCTGAACGACACGTGCCAGAATCATACAGAGAAGACGCTGCATTCCAATGATCTCACCGGAAATTGATTCAATCTATATTTGTATCTGTTTTGAGCAAGTACGCTTATCGACAAGCTTCGACGACTTCACCTGCAATAGGTAGAGGAGTTTGCCGCATATGGATTGACGAGGCTTGCGCTATCTCGATCCAGCAAGCCACCGCGATGCTGCAAGATCTCATCGACCTGATACATGCATATACATCGACTTCAACAGCAGCATTAACATCATTCACAAGATTCAGACCCAGACAATTGTAGTAGACAAACACTAACATTATGACCGAATAAGACGGTATAGTATCAGATAAAGATGGGGGGAGTGAGATGGAACAAATCGAGTACAAAAACGACACACATAATTTTTTCTCTCGTTCTGCCGGCGGAGAACAGAACCCCACAACCATATTAACGACTCGTCAGAGACGTCAGTCAGTACATCCCAAAGAAAAAAACGCCATCTATGATGAGGACAGTATATATAAACATGAACTAAACGCATGTGGGATCGGATTCATTCGTAAGCATGACTGGATTAACCAAAAGAGATATCCACCAAACAAGCCCAGCCGGCTGTGGGTATATATACCGGTGAAACAAAGAAAGAAAAGAAATAGGGTATATAAACCAAAAACAAAACTATTATGCATTGGTTCCAAGATTTTCGGGCAAGGGGATTTTGCGCGCACAACTCTGCACTGCAGAGTGAACAGCGGCGGTGATGATATTAAGACATTATGCAAAGAGGTAGATCGAGGCGGCAGGCATTTTACATCATGCCCAGTCTCGTCATCCTCTTGTTCATCTTGGGTAGTGGACCCGGGCCTAGGCCAGGTCCCCTCATACCGGGTCCCATCATACCGGGTGGTCCCATCATACCAGGTCTCATGCCAGGTCCCATGCCGGGTCCGAGGCGGCCGGGTGGAGGTCCACCGTAGGGGCCTGGTCCTCTGGGCAAGCCAGGTCCAGGACCGTAACCTGGTCGAGGTCCCGGACCTCCTGGACCCATACGTCCAGGTGGAGGGCCGTATGGTCGGGGCCGGGCCTCCGTAGCCGCCTCTCCTAGGTCCTTGGGGATATGGAGCAGGTGGTGGCGGCTGGGTCCTCCTCAAGGCATCTTGTTCACAGTAGGCTCTACCGTCAACCTCAAAGTAGCCGTCCGAAAGTGGTCGGCCGCAGTCCAAGCAGCAGAAACAGTCAATGTGGTGCTTGACACGAGATTCGTCCTCGACGAATTGACCCTCGATACCGCGTCCACAGGTTCCACACAGACTGCCGTTGAGCTTGTGGTAGTGCTGCTCGCAATACGGCTTGTCGTTCAAAACGTAGAATTCTGCCGAGGTGAATGGGTTCGAGCACGTGGCACACACAAAGCAGGCTTTGTGATATCTTCCAGTCAATCGCCCATCGGCAGACGAAACACTTTTGCCAGTAATGGGTTCTCCGCAGGCCTTGCAGTCACCGCGAGATGGAAGCTTGAGATCCTTGGATGCCTTTAGGTCTCTAGATGCCTTTCGGGGGGATTCACGCGGTGTAGGTTGGGACTGTCTTAGGGGAGACTGTCTGGGAGGGGATACTGGTGGTGCAGGCTGGGATTGTCGTGGAGGAGATTGCCTAGGAGAGGGCTGCTTTGGAGATTCCTGTCTAGGAGAAGGTTGCTTTGGAGACTCCTGTCTGGGAGAAGATTGCCTGGGAGAAGGCTGCTTAGGGGAAGATTGTCTGGGTGAAGGTTGTTTGGGAGAGCTTTCGTTTTTGGGTCCCACTTCCTCCTCTGGCGGCGGCGGTCGGGTAGGATTCGAAGCCGCAGCCGGGCTAAATGCCCTGTAGGGTTTGAATGACTGGCCGAGACCAGGCTGGATTGCTGGGTCAACGCGTTCTTCTTCTTCCCCCTCCGGGATAAGATACGGCGATCGCGGCACTGGCGATCGAGCGGGAAGAGGTATCTCGGCTGCCGGGTCGAGTCGAAGATCCGCAGGCCGCTGCTTCTCCTGTGACCTTACCCTGAGTGCGTCCGGTATACTGTTACGCGCCTCAGACCTCGGAGGGCTTGTTTGCGCGGTGTTCTGGCTCTGGTTGCTAAAAGTAGAGTAACCTGAGGAGGCAGAGTCCGACGACGTATGATATGGGTTACTAACGCCGAACTCTTCGGCCAAGTTGAGAGAGGCCGTCGGCAAATGCGAGGGAATAAGACTTTTGCGAGGCGGCGGGCGCCTCGACGTATCGGGAGCCAAAGAGGGTCGTCGCTCTCCCTCAGCTCCCATGGAAGGCAATCGGGACCGCGGACTCGAGTAAGATGGACGCCGGGGGGTTTCTCCTACACCAGGAGACGGCCTTGGGAAAGTTTCAGCCCTCATGGGCGGTGCCATGCCATTCGGGTCCAGCGTGCGCCCCGACGGTGGGCCGAATCCTTCGTATCCATTCTTCTGGGGCTGCTTCGGGGTTGACGGTATGTTGTTGCTGCTTCCAGATGACAAGCTGGAACTGCTTGTTCCCGGTCTCTCACTGAGTCGACCCGGCTCTTCTGAAACAGGTAAGCCAAACCTGGAGAGCGACTCCTTCTTTGCTGGAAAGGCTCCGTGGGAAGTGGAAGGTCGCTGGCTGGCATCAAAGGGGCCGGGAGCAATGGTATTCATGCGCTCCATGAATCCAAGAGGCTTGGTAGAGGCGGGTGTGGACGTCAATGCGGCCATGCTTTTAGAGCTGCGATGGCCATTCGCGTCGGACTGTTTTTCGGGTATCTGAGCTGGCTCGTCTGCTTTAGCAGCGCTAAATGAGAAAAAATCTCTCGCCTGGTCGGCAAAAGATGGTCTGTACGGCGTCATCGGTGAGGCGCTGCGCGAGCCTCCAGGTTGGCTCACCGGGGTCAGCGGTCCTGGAGCCATATACATTTTATCTAGGGAAAGTTAGCATTCAGCTGCCATCGGAGAGACTTTGTCGTCGAGAAATCGTACTTGCTGCGCCTATATCGACCGGGCCAGGCAATCGATCGGCGGATCTGGGGGGCGGCTCTACAAACTTGTCGTTGCTATCAGGAGGCGGCGATACTAAATATCCAACTTAGCACAGGCAATTACTGCATCATGGCGTGTATGAAATGACTTACGCTCGACCGACGGACACACGTGTTCTCCCATCAGGGAGATTTCGACTTGTAGGCCACATGACGAACACTTGATCGTCGGCAGGAAAGCCGACTCTCTGAGTCCAGACATGGTGGCGATACAGCACTTCCGTGTAGTGGTTCAAAATGTGTTATTCGAGGGTGAAGGGAAACATTGGAGATGCCGGCATCGACACGTGCTACAGAAGCAATCGCTGTCGGTGGCAATTGGTACAAGATGGCGGGCAGCCAGTCTGTGTGATATAGAAGACGAGAGCTCGAGCAAAAGGCTGGCACACGACACCTCCCGTCTCTGCCACCTCCTTCAAGATGTTTTGCGCAGCTCCTTCAGGCCGCGGGTATCGAGTCGCTGAAACACAGCCTCGCCGTCTGAAGCCGGCGACAGCGTGTTCCAGCAAAAGCTGGGCAATCAATCGTCTCTGACAGGAGCGGCGGCGGGAGTCAGGAATCAGGATACTCTGATAGCTGTCAAGCCCACGCCGAGACGCCGGATGATTCCTGCGCTGGTCGACGCTTGACACCTCGCCTGCGGTATCCAGGAAGATGAATTGGCGAGGAAGAAAAGAAGACAGAAGGGGGAATAAGGTGGCAGGTTTTGGAGGAACGGCTACCTGCAAACGGTGATGTTGCGCATAGTGTCTCGAGTTGTGGAGGTCACGGAAAGAAGTTGCTGGGGGGCCAGACCCCTGACTAGAGTTGCCCCGGTCCCTGTCGCTGGCCTGCGGATGGCCAGGTTTCTTTGGTGGGAGCTAATTGCGATCAGGTCGCGAATCCCTGTAAGCAGCCTCGCAGTGCCGTGACTAAACGTTGCGGTGATTGCGGTGTGGATGGGCATCGTCTTTGTTGTGCACAGAAGGAGGCACGAGTTGCGAATGGAATACGAGGCGAGGTGAGGCGAGGCTGGGCAACAGCTGCTACCAACAAAGACTTGAACGGTTGAGGGTGTCGAGCCCCAGCATCAGCTCCCAACTCACCTACACCTTCACGTACCTGAAGGCCCGTAGCACATGGAACACGGCACACAGCATCTTTGTCACTTGACGGCACACGAATTGAAACCCTAGACAAGAAAGTCGCCCGCACGACGGACCGTGGTAGGGCAGACCAGACACCGCGGGCGAGGGTCCTTAAGACCGCTCCCTTGGCAGGGAAAGGCCATACTGTACTCGTATGAGTAGGTGCTCGTAATATCCAGACGGGACTCTCGTCGTATTTTCATCGTCTCAATCGATATCCACTCCCTTTATTGTTTGTCAGTCCAATATCCAATACCGTAAGCCAGCGGCCGGTGTCCAATTCAGACTAAGGGCAGCGCTGCAGATTCTCCTGCTCGACGCATCCCCATGGCTCTTCGCGGTGCAGACCAAACCGGTGCTCGATTGGCCATGTTAGCCTGCCACTAACTCCGTATCAGACGGACTAGCACGCTCTCCACCCGTTTAGTCAAGACTCATTTCATCTTTCCCATCGCCGTGAAGATTCCCACCTCGTGATCCCGGCAGGCTGTAACAAACAGCGCACCAAGGCCGGAGCGTTCGCTGGAACAAGACAGCTGCGTAAATGAGGCCCGCAGTAGCGCCAATGTTGCTCGCTCTTTTGGGTCGCGTACCTTGCAGGGAACCCTTGTCAGATTCCCTGCGGTGCCTGTGCGTTCGAGTTGGTGTTGATAAGGGGGGGAGGGTGCTGAGGGGATCAAAATGGATCAAATCCCTTTTCGGGGGAGGGACGGGAGCCTCAGTGGTCAGAGGGCCGTGCTAGAGTCGCCAAAGGCGCTATAATCAAATTTCCATGCCCACTGCAAGACCCCCAATCGACGTCGAAGGATCCATCCACACACAAAGTAGTGCACAAGTGGATGTACCAGATGGTCGCTCATGGACTGAAACCATTGGACGGCTGTCACTCCTCTTCATTCTTCAGCCTTTCACGTTTTCTTCTGGACCGTATCAAACTCTCCCGGTAAGCGCCCCTCGACTCGGCCGGCTGTTTCGCGTGGAACATTGTTTGAAGGCTGCAAAGAACAGAAGCCACACGTGGACATTGGCTCTTTGTCTCAAATGAGGCATGTGTGTGTGATGTGAACTGGGAGATACAGGTACCGGTCAAGGCAGAGACAATGAACGGCAGCTGTTGGTTGGTTCCATCGCCCGCATGACAAGAATCGGCGCAGCTTCGGTTCTACAGCGAATACCCTCTGCTATGCCCACCTGGGAAGCGCAAGGTGACGAGGCTGGCGTTGCGTTCCGCTGCCGTGCCCGTTCTCCGCACAGCACATCACCGGTGTCCTCATTTCCTCTTTCGAGCCCGATCGGTGATCATCATCTCTGTTCGGTTGCGTTGCGGCGTATCGTTCCTCCACAGTGAGTATGGGGTACTAAGCTTGTATGATTTCACCTACTAAAGTGAGCTGCTACCAACGGCCATCCTGGCGGGCCTCTGTTTTGGGTTGGTCATTGACCCTGGCACGTCGCATGAGGCGGTTCAGCGTCTCATCCAAAGCCAGCCCTGGTCGGTGTGTGCTATTCTGTAAAGTACAGTCCCCAGGCAGCTCTGTAGAGAGGATCTTCGAAGGACGAGAATTCCACCACTCGGGTGGCCTTTGTGAACCAGCACTAACAGGCCAAATGCCTTTCTGTGGAAGAGAGAATGCTCATGAAGTCGAGGTCGTGTACTTGTAAGCTCGCGTCCATGGCCTTAGTCACATACGAGCACTCTCCTGCATGTTGCGTTCTTTATGCGGTAGTACTTGTAATACTCGCGTTGCCTTGGCTAATACTCCGTGGTTGCAACACTAGAAGATATCCCTGGAGATGCCGTGACCAGGGGGTTTTGACAGTCCAGCCACTGCCGTGCGCAGGTGCAGTATCTCGGTCTATCTGCGACATGACACGCTGTTTGAGCTTCACTGTTTCGGTTTCATGTATTTCCGACCAGGTCTTCGTGCCCTATGTCATCTGAACAATAGGTCAAGACACGTGCTCAATTGCCGAACCACAGCAGATCAGTTCAAGGCTGATGCACGGGCAGCTTTGCGTTAGAGCAAGAGCTGAGCGAGAATCGACTCTACACAGTCCATGTCGTTGGTTGCACTTGGTATGCCGTCTTATCATCTTCCCCTGCCTGCAATCCTACACGTTGAATGCTGCCCTGGGTACTGTACATGCACCAGGTATGACAAGGTGAAGCACATGTACGAGTACGGAGAACGTGTAATATGGCCCTCCCAACCTAGAAAGATAGGTATACAGGGTAGCGGCACGGATGCATTTTTCCAGTCCGTTGAATGCCAAGTTTGGGCACACAGGCATATTGTCATTTAGCCGTGTGCGGTGTGTGGTCATTTCCTGTTGACGGTACAGCTCGTAGCCATCTAGATTTCAGTATATGTTCTTTAGCAATTGGGCCATGGACATCAGAACATATACGATACATAACCTGCAGGAGGATGAGGATGCCAGCATGCCAAGCCGCCAACTGTCCACACACTTTGTCGATTGCTTCGTGTCAATCATGCTCTACGTGTTTATCCGGCTGCTTCTGACCAAAACATCGCATTGAACACTGGCTGTCAGCTTTATTATCATTGGGGGGAGCTGCAGTTTCGGTGTGTTCGTACATACACGACCCTCCCGGTTACGATATAGTTCCTTGCAGTCAAAATGCCCCAACAGACGCAATAAATGCGGTCAAGAAAGGCGGTCGATGGCGATCTCTACCCAATGTCTGCATTAGCACATGTCAGCCAACGCGTTCTCGTGCAGGTACACACAGCTACTCGCTCACAGCACGCGATCTCGGGCCTCAAGGTCCGCATGGATCCGCCGTTTGCGACCGACTTCACCCGCACTCAGCAAGGCGGGCTGAGTAAAGTCAAAGACTAAGAAAAGATAGCACAAGAGCTCCCAATGGCTCCAGACCATTGATGGGCCACATTGGGGAAACCGAGCAACGTCCCCCCACATTGATTATCAGGTCCATTACGGAGTACAGGACTCCGTAGTATGGAGGGTCTAAAGTACGGAGTATGATGAGCAGTGTGGATTGATTTTGCTGCTTGCATCATGCCAGAGTGGCTGCCGAGGCCCGGTCGCTAAGCTGAAGTAAAATAAAAACAAAAGTAAAAGGAAGACGAGCAATAAGAATGAGAAATAAAGACAAAATGAATTATGATGGAAACCACGACTTATTGATTATGTCCTCTGTTCAGATAGGAAAATAGGTGGCCTCCGGCTCCGGGTTGCGAGTATGTACATCGACCAATGCATGATGTGGCCTCGTTGACGGACCACGCCATGGATTTCGGCTCGGAGTTGCTCCCTCCCTACCTTAATTCCCACACGCTTATCGTGGCTTGAATTCAGCACATCTAGCCCGTACCTTAACTGCTGGAATTCGTCATTAGTCCCTTCGTACAGTAAGGTACCTTAGCTGAGATTGAAAAGCAAAAAGCCATTGAATCTCTCTGCTAAGCCGTGGAAGCTTCCATGGGCCCGAAGTCCGTCCGCGTACTCGTAGCTCAGCTCACCCCGTCCTATCCGGGCTGCCGTCAACTTCAGCAGATGGTTCGCTGTCCATCCAATCATGACATGCAATGTAATTTGATCCTGCAGGTCCCAACCATGAGGTGTTTTTCACCGCCTTGTGCGCGGGTCAGGCCAAGCCCGATTTTCAAGCCTCCAAAAGTGTTGGCCTATTAGCGGTGCTAGACACTTTAGCGCTTCCGTTGTATTTGGACGCGTTGTCTTTTAGAAGTAGACCCTGAGCCATATTGAGCCGATATTGACTATAAAGCACCAAACCCCTCCCCTGCTAATCTAAACAATCTTTTTCCCCTCTCACCACAAAGTAAAAACCCAAGTTCACGTTGCAAACAAGCCAACAAGCTTCAATCCCTGAATTTTCAGAAACTTTTAGCCAAATAGCTGTTTTGCTGCTGTAATCTTTGCTCACCAAAACCCCCTCTATCCCACCTTATTACAGGTTTACAGTTGGTCGAGGAGTCAGAACCTCGATCACACCAAAGTCGACAAGACGTTTTCCAATCTCCTTAACTCGTATGTGCTTCCCCAGCAAGATGAAAGGCTAGAAGAAAAAGAAGAAGAAGAAAATAGAGTCAAAAATTACAGTTCAATGGGCTAATCTTATCTCAGGATTCACCACCCGTTCGCCGGAGCCCGCTGCTCTGCCTCTGGAGGGTTAGCGGACTCGACCTTTTCCAAATAAAGGTCGATTTTAAAGAAAAAGAACCCGTACAATCCTTCACCTTCAACTAGACCAAGTCTCTTCCGCCATGGCTCCCCACGCGGAAGTTAGCACGGGCTCCTCGAACGGGAACGGCTATGCCCATCGCCAGACGGCGTCCACTGGTGCTGCTCGGAGCACCTTCGTCGTCAACTCCCCCAATGTCAATTACACGGACTCGGAAATCCGATCCAAATACACCTATCGCACCACCAGTGTCGAGACCGACGCCAATGGTAACTTTGTGGCTACTCCCAAGGAGACGCTCTACGACTTCAAGGTCGACCGCAAGGTTCCCAAGGTCGGCATGATGCTTGTCGGCTGGGGTGGTAACAACGGTACCACTGTTACCGCCGGTATCATTGCCAACCGACGCAACCTTGTTTGGGACACCAAGGAGGGCGTCCAGGAGGCCAACTACTACGGCTCCGTCGTCATGAGCTCGACTGTCAAGCTCGGAACTGACGCCAAGACCAACCAGGAGATCAACATCCCCTTCCACAACTTGCTGCCCATGGTCCACCCCAACGACCTTGTCATTGGAGGCTGGGACATCAGCTCGTTGAACTTGGCCCAGGCTATGGATCGCGCCAAGGTCCTTGAGCCTGCTCTCAAGGCCCACGTCAGGAAGGAGATGGCTGAGCTGAAGCCCCTCCCCTCCATCTACTACCCTGACTTCATTGCTGCCAACCAGGAGGACCGAGCCGACAACCTCCTTGAGGGCTCCAAGGCTTGCAACGCTCACGTTGAGCAGATCCGAAAGGACATTCGTGACTTCAAGGCCAACAACGGCCTTGACAAGGTCGTTGTCCTGTGGACTGCCAACACCGAGCGATACGCCGACATCATCGACGGAGTCAATGACACTGCCGATAACCTTCTCAAGGCTATTGAGCAGGGTCACGAGGAGGTTTCTCCCTCCACCGTCTTTGCTGTCGCGTGTATCCTGGAGGGTGCCCCCTTCATCAACGGCTCGCCCCAGAACACCTTTGTCCCTGGTGCTATTGAGCTTGCTGAGAAGCACAACGCTTACATTGGTGGTGACGACTTCAAGTCTGGCCAGACCAAGATGAAGTCGGCTCTTGTCGACTTCCTCATCAACGCCGGCATCAAGTTGACCTCCATTGCCAGCTACAACCACCTGGGCAACAACGACGGCAAGAACTTGAGCTCCCAGAAGCAGTTCCGCTCCAAGGAGATTTCCAAGTCCAACGTCGTTGATGACATGGTTGAGGCCAACAGCATCCTGTACAAGAAGGGCGAGCACCCCGACCACTGCGTTGTCATCAAGTACATGCCCGCTGTCGGTGACAACAAGCGTGCCCTCGACGAGTACTATGCTGAGATCTTCCTCGGCGGCCACCAAACCATTTCGTAAGTTTCTCTCACTGGTCAATATTCCGTCTGAATTATCCTTACTAATAGCAACAGGTTGTTCAACATCTGCGAGGACTCTCTTCTGGCCTCGCCTCTGATTATTGACCTCGTCGTGGTGGCTGAGATGATGACCCGTATCCAGTGGAAGGCTGCTTCTAACGACGGCCACGAAACCTCCGAGTTCAAGCACTTCCACAGTGTTCTGAGCGTCCTGAGCTACATGCTCAAGGCTCCTCTTACCCCTCCGGGAACCCCTGTTGTGAACGCTCTGGCTAAGCAGCGTGCGGCTTTGACCAACATCTTCCGCGCCTGCGTTGGTCTCGAGCCCGAGTCCGAAATGACCCTTGAGCACAAGCTCTTCTAGATCACTTCTAGATCAATTCTGACTATGGAATTCACAAGAGGCCCATGGGGGCTAGAAGCCTGAGGAAGGAGGACATTGGCACATTGGACAGTCTTTACCGGATACTAGATAGCTATAAAAATGGCAGAAGTGGGCTCACCGAGCTGATACTGCTTAGCAGACAATTGAATCAAGCAGATTTTGCCACCAATTAATGTTCCATATCAAGTTCTGTTTGGTGACCTTGAATGACCTTGTAGAATGCAGTACAAAAGACACAACACTTGATGCCGTAGAAGAACCAAGATATGTGAACTACCTACCTATGACTACCTTCTAGGTAGATGTAGTAAATATTCTTTCTTATGAATAAATGGCCATAGCATCACTTGGGAATTCGCAGTTTTGTTTATTTTGTTTACCGCTTGGGCATTTCGTTCAATGCGTAGGAGCAAAAAGAGATCGACATGGTACTCCACGTCGATGTTTTGGTGGTATTTTCGCGCTAAATTTGTATGCGGGGAGACGACAGCTGCAACGACTGTAGGTCACTCATTGTACACTCTAAGTGCTGCGCGTGGAAATGCGTCGCGTCGGGAGCGCGTAAAATGTTCCCCACGCAATTAACGTGTCTCTGCCACCACTTTGTACTTTGTGCCTGTGCAGCCCTGGAGACTATACCATCCATACCATGTCTTGAGCAATTTTGATCAAATTTACAGTATTGTTAAGGATTCAAAATTATTGCTACATACGACTTTGAACTCTTGGCTGGTCGTTGGCATCAACAATGACTTCGCTACGCTCTACGACGCCCGCATCTCGCGATGCAACTCCAGAACTACTGACACCGCGGTCGAAACTCAGAGCGTTGCTTGCGACTGTGGACGGCAGCGACGACGAGGACGCAGTTCCGATTGGCGTACTCAATGCAAAATCCCCAAAGAATAGCACAGCTGCCAGAGACAATGCCGATAGCTCAGACTCAGAATCAGACGTCCCAGTACGACCACGAGGAAAGTTGGCTGGACGAATGCAGGGCCCCTCGGACATAACCAAAGAACCGGAGACTACGAATGGCGCGGAAACTGCAAGAGACCGCGTTAGACGGATGCTAGAGCAAGAAAAAGAGCAGGCTGCGGAGGCGATGGATACTGAGATGGCAGATGCCGAAGATGTTGAGGAAGAGGATGAGCTACCCGTAGCTCCACGACGATTGAAGCGCCGTCCTGCGCAAGACGACGCTACAGATCTTTCAGTTAGATCACCAAGCCCGGGACTTTTTGTATCCTCGCCAGTACGCCCTTCACCTACAAAGGCGACTCAGAACCAGCCAGAATCCGAAGAAGACCTGCCGACTGTCAAGTCAGATCGTTTCAAAGCCCTGGTGGAGCGAAAACGACAGGAGCGCCTTGCTAGGGAGGCTGAAGAAGAAGCACGAAGAGCAGAGCGCCGGGCTTTACAAGAAAAGCTTGCCTCTGAGCTCGAACAGCTGGATTCCGGAGATGATGATGGAGGTATAACAGACGACGAAGGGGGCCGCAGACTGACGCAAGAAGCTCGCCCAACGAGAAAAGCAAGCAAGAAGGCCCTTGAAGATATGAATCGCGAGACTCAGCGAATGGCAAGAAACATGCAGCTCGCCCACGAAGCCAAGACACGAAAGAAGCTCTCCAAAGCAAGTTTATTTGAGCGTTTCAATTTCAGGCCAGACGGAGAACCGAAGCCCGTGGAGCCTCCAGCAAACAGTTCCAGCAGACCAGTATCACCCCCAACCGATGCGGACGCGAATAAAGATACGCCGCCCAGCTCACCCCCTGTCGGAGAGAAGCAGGATTCTGTCCAGGTCGACGACAACGCCGCTGCGAATCCAGACCCGAGCGTTGAACTCGCGGAGACCTCAAGCTCTACAATTTTAGACAAGGGCAAAGGACCGGCCATGGACGTGGACGTTGAAGAGCCTAGCAAGCCTGTAGAAACTAAGCGCCGGGTGCGAGTGAGAATACCGGTTCCAACTAAAGCTGGCGCAGCAGACTCAGATGATGAACTGGAAATTATGACTACATCAAAAGACAGAATGAATGCTGTTTTCAACAACATCCCGTTCCGGAAAGCACAGGATTCACACTCCACACTAGCCCTGCGAGCTCTGGCTCATGTTACATCGCCGGGCAAAGAAAGTAAGCGCAAAAATGGGCGAGATGGAATGACTCCTGGCGAATTTCAGGCCAGTCTACTACAAAAAGCGAGAGAGCAAGCGAGGTCCGAGCGAGACCGGAGACTCGAGCTGCTCAAATCCCAGGGTGTGGTCATCCAGACTTCGGAAGAACGAGAACGACAGATGCAAGAAGTAGAGGATATCCTTGCCAAAGCTAGAGAAGAGGCCCAGCGAATCAAGGAGGAGGAGGTAGCAGCTGAGAAGAAAGAAGGAAAGGACGGTGGCGAAGCAGACCCTCTGGCTTGGGACGATAGCGACGATGAAGAGTACGAGGGCAATGATGCCGATGAAGAGGTGTCTGGTGTAGAGCTTTCAGGCTCTGAAGAAGACGAGGCAGCGGACGAGGACGAGGATGAAGATGTTATTGCAGGCTCAGCCATGTTTGAAGCTGAAGCGGAGGAGGATGCAGCATCTGAAACGTCAGAGGTCCTCCCTAAGCCTGATGCCAATGAGATGGAAGGTGGCGACGACGATGATGAAGGTGTTGAAAAAGTAACACCTATGAAGAGAAGGCGTGCACGGAACAAGACTGCTATTCTATCTGATGATGAAGCTGAACCTGCCGTCGAAGCCACGCCGAAGTTGAAGAGGACTCCTATTAGCACGGCGTTTCAGTCGCCCGCTGCACCGACATCTGTGCTGCGATCTGCCAAGAAGACGTTTATTCCTGGCCTTCCTGTGGAGGGGCCTGCTGGCCTTAGCCTTACCCAGATATTTGCAGGAACCATGGATGAGAATCAGAAGAGCCAGCTCAATGAACCTACACAGTCAATGATGCCTGATTTCGATGATTTTCCCGATTCCAACTTTTCGGCTACCATGGATGACAATGCTGACGACATGGTTCTCGACTCCCAACGGGATGAAAGCCAAGGGGTAACTCAAGGTGTTCGGCTCAATCTTGCACAGTCACAGATGCATGGCTTGGACAGCCTACTCCGGGACGAAATGAACTCTCAAATCTCAGATATGGTTGAGCTCTCTCAAGATGGAGGGCTCCAGAGGTACACGCCCCTGAAATCGAGGTTTGTTGAGCCTCCGCATTCTACCGTGGAGACCATATCAACAGACCAACATGGCGATGCAATTCAGAGTTCTCCGCTCGTACGCAGAGGAAGGCTTCGACGAAAGATGGAAATGTCGTCTCTCGATGAAGATGTTGCTGTTCCCATGAGTGGTGAAAAGGGAGGAGAGGCAGAACCGGCACCCTCCAAAACTGCATTCAAGGTTCTTCAAGATGCTGCTACTGAGCAAAAGAAGAAGATGCTCCTGGAAGAGTTCAACAAAAAGAAGAGCAAGGCAAAGGAGATGGTAGAAGAGCAAGCCGAGGAATCTGAGGATGAGTATGCCGGACTCGGTGGAGCGGATGGCGAGGACAGCGACGATGAATTCGATGCTTCTCTACAAGACATTATCGATGATGCGGCTGGCAATGACGAGGATGCTCGCAAGTTGGCCGCGTTTTATGCGTAAGTCTCTACTCTATCTAACTTCTGACCAAAGAACACGACTAACACCTTGGCAGTGATCGGGAACGGATAAATGACGAAAAGGAAGTCGAAAAGCTGTACAAGGACATCACATCAGGCATGCTTCGCCGTAAACGCGGAGCCGACTATGACCTCTCCGACTCAGACGACGGTGGAGAAGCTCGACGGAGAATGAAGCGTCGGCAGTTTGCTAAAATGCAGAAAGCATTGTTTGCTGATGAGCGTGTCAAGAAGATGGCCGAAAACCCTGGCAACCAAGCTTTCTTGCGCACCATTGAGGACCGTGGCAGCGACGACGAAATGGACTTTTTAGAAATTGTCGACGCACCGGCTTCACAGGGAGAAGAGTCTCAGTCTCAGAGCGAGCAGCCTGAACAACAGCAGCCGCGAATCGTTCCTGATAGCCAACCGCGTAAACCGCTGGGCAGCGCTGGTGACAACAGGGCTCCGGCACACATGAGACGAACAAAGGATGGCAAGAAACCTTCCAACATTGGCGAGGTTCGCGAGACACTGTCTGATCTACTGGAGGATGGGCGGCACAGCTCTGTTATTCCGGCTACGGTAGTTGGCTCAGACAGCGAGGACGAAGAAGGCCGGCCAGCATCTCGGGGAAACAAGGAAAATCACTCCCCTGCTTCCCGCCGCACCAGGAACGCCGTCGTCGATCGTATCAGCCTCAAACGCAACGCATCATCTACCTTGTCTTCTTCCAACCGCCCTGCTTTTACTGCTGCGGGGGCATCATCCTCGTCGTTCAAGGTCCCCGCTTCGCTTCTCCGTCGCGCGACTACCAACTCGTCGCTGTTGTCGACGGCTAGCACATCGTCATCCTCGACGACGGCGGCAGGTGGATCTGGCAGTGGGTTCGGTGAAGAGGCCAAGATCAAGAAGGGCGCGGGCAAGAAGAGCGGCATCAACGGGTTCTCGAGAGATAACGAGAAGTTGGCGAGGATGCAAGAGAATGAGCGAAGGAGGCAGGAGAAAAAGGTCCGTGGGGCGGAGAGCAGAGCGGGACTTGTTGGAGGATTGCTTGGAAAGGGTTCGTTTGAGTAGAGGGATGCACTTTTACGTGTAAAGCTGGCTACATGATGAGATATTTGGTTGTTTGTATGGCGTTTGGGAGGGTTTGTGTTCAAGCACAATGAGATCTGGCGTTTGGGAATGGGATTGAATAGTGATGCTCAGCACACAAGATTCTACGCATAGTGAGTGTGTTATTAGTTTAGCTGTTAGAATGATGATGAAAGATGTTTGTTGAAGTTGTCTTTTTGAAGCCTACCGTTTGGTGACCAACTCGGAGTCTAAGCCTCTTGAAGACTTGAAATCGATCACCAACGGTGGGACCTACGGATACAAAACTCCCGGACCCCTTCGTACGTGGGTATTAGGAACCAGTAACCTGACAATGTTGATTGGATGTTGAATGTAGTATCACGGTATAATACTACGGAGTAGGCGCCAGAACACCAAAGCTGGAAAGGTTCAATTAGCTGTCAAAATCTTCCAGGATGCTTATCTTCCATCACTTTTGACCCCTGGCATGAATTTGTCTCGGACCATGAATATCGGCACATTTCTGCTTATGCCGTGATCTACAATGCCCGTTGACCGCCACTACGAGGTGTGAAGCGGGCAGCGAGAACACCGACGATTCTCGAGCTCCGTATGCAGGATGGAGTTTATTCCGTAGGTTCGGAACACGCAATGAGACTTGTAGTCTTCGTGGTTGATAAACGTCACCTGTGGTCACCGTACATGCGGTACCACTACTTCTCGTACGAGCCAAGCAATAGAGGTATGCGTATACTACCTAGTACTAGCTGTTTAAGAGTAACATACTTGTGTCATGTAAGTTCCCAACCCGATGGCCTCTCATAGCGGATATGCTCCGGAAAGACAGACAAAAAAAAGGGAGGGCCGCGATATCTGGCCCTGCATCTACTTAGATTTTGGACCCGGTCCTGTGGCTGACAGGGATAGGATGGAGCCGGGGGCGGTCTGTGCCGAAAGCATCAGCTGTCAGGCCGGGACCGGATATGTCTTTGATGGTCACAGGTGGCTTGCAGCAAATGATATTGGATGTGCTGGCAGTGGTGGTACGGGCGTTTGGATGTCAAGGGATAGAGTGAGAAAGAGGTGATAAGAGAGAATGAATGGATGTATGGATGTTAGAGGCAAGTTTGACCGAGGTCATTCGCTGTTTTCCCGAGTACACACGGCCATCTCGGGGTTAGACTGGTGAGATTGAGCACTTTTATCAATAGACTTTGACTACCAAGCTCACCAATTTCTTATATCTCGAGCATCGCTACCCATTAGTACCTTATTACCTAGGTTAAGGCAAGGTGCCAAGGCATCATATAATAAAGGTCGGGTGTAAGCCAAAGCGGCACGGCCATGCCATGTTTTTGATTACATTGGGTGTACTAGGGCTGCAGCTTGCATGTACAAGGCATGTACGGACTATGGAGTACTCCCTACGAGGTACGACCTGGATTACAACAGCACTACCAAAGGTACCTTACAGGTGTTCTTTGCGATGTGCATTAATGGGCAGCATGTACTGCACATGTACTTACTTTATCTTGCGGTGCCTTAGCCGGCCGGATGTTGTGTTGTATCCGTAGGTAAGGTAAGGTAGGTGCGGCTGAATGGGGATGAGAAAAAGGAAAGACAAACCAAGGTCGGCCAAGGCGAGGCAAGGGAAGAAGGAAAGAAGGAAAGAAAAGCCGGCCCCAATGGTTTTATAGACTCGTACAGCCTTCTCTTGTCTCCCCGCCACTTTCTCCTTTTCCCCTCTTTCTGGGGTTTCATACCCAATTCAGGCTTTGAAGGATCACGGCCCATGATCGCATACGCGACTAAACCACCTACTAGTGGTATATCAAACCATCCTTCGCCTTTGTCGATTATTATACTTCACTCCGCCGGGTGACTTGATCTATTTTTATTTCTCGCCTATCATAATTCAAAAGATAAAAAGACCAATTAATACGGCCATATCAAGTTCGAGCTACGAGCTGACGGGCGGGCTTATGTTTTAGCCCTTTCATCGACAACAGCTACCATTTTGACTTTGGCTACGGTGACATCACCGTCATCTTTGCTAAGACGGTTTCTGTACTCGTATGAGTGAGAGAGAATCACTGAAACGCCGAGTCGCCAGAATCAGAATCAGAATCAATCATCGTCATCTTCTCTCGGTCGAAGCGACAATAGAATAAAAATCTCACAATGAAGCTCGACTCTTTTCCACCGGAGCTGATTCACAATGTTGCCGATTTCTTACACCGGCAGAGCGAAATCAATGCACTGGCTAGGTGCAACCGCCTCTTATACGCCATCACCAACCCCTATCTATACCGCAACAACGCCAAATCCTTCCACAGCGGCGCCCTTTCATGGGCTGCGAAAACTGGAAACAAGGAAACAGCAAGAAAGGCTCTGGAATACGGAGCGGACCCCAATGCGTGCCAAAAAGGCGATTATGGTGCTCTTCGATGGGCCGTAGCGCAGGGCCATCTGGACATTGTCAGGCTGCTGATCGAGTATGGCGCTGCCTTGAACGACTCAATGATCATGGGAACGGCGGCGGTACACGGCTTTGACGACATTATCAAGCTGCTCCTCGACAGCGGAGCGGACGCAAATGCCCTGGGATATTTGGGTAAGACGCCTCTCCTGTTTGCTGCACAAGAAGGCAACGAGAGCACTTTCGAGCTGCTCTTGGAGCGAGGGGCCGACCCTTTTGCCAAGTGTGTCGCTGGGTCTTCTGCTCTGTTTCATGCCGTTGACGGTGGGAAGTGTAACATCCTCGAAAAGCTGCTGGATCTCGGCGTCGACATGCTTCTACATGACTATGAGTCAAGAACCGCCCAGTCCCACGCCGCAGAGATGGGCAGACTAGACGCCGTCCAGATCTTCACCCAGCGAGGCGTTTCAGTCAACCAGGCCGATAGAGAAGGTCGGACGGCGCTCTCGTGGGCGGCTCGCAAGGGGCATCATGAGCTGGTCCAGTATTTGCTCAAGAACGGCGCATCCGTGCATCTCGCCGATATCTGGGGCCACACAGCAGCACTGCATGCGGCAATGACAGGAATGACGGCCATATTGGAGACGCTGCTGGACAACGGCGTCGATATCGAGTGCAAGGCTGGTGACAAGCGGACCATGTTGTCGTGGGCTGCCGTCAACGGCCATGTCAAGACAGCACAGTTCCTGATCGAGAGGGGCGCTAACATGGAGACACTGGACAAGGACGGGCGATCACCGCTTGTGCTCGTTGCCAATGCCGGATCGGAGAACATGGCCAAGCTCCTCATCGAAAAGGGCGCGGACGTGAACTCGCATTACGGCCGGGGATCACCGCTGTCGCTTGCCGCGGCCCGCGGGCATGTCCGCATGGTCAACATGCTCTGCAAAGCGGGCGCTTTTGTCGAGTTTCCTACAAAGAAACGATGGACGCCCCTGTTTCACGCGGTGACGACGCAGAAGCACGCCGTCGTCGACGTTCTCCTTGATCACGGGGCTGATCTGGAAGCCACAGACGAGGACGGCAGAACGCCGTTGTTCTGTATCGTTACGCAAGCGGGGGGCGACATGTTTGATCATCTGATCCGGAGAGGCGCCAAAATCGATGTCAAAGACACTCAAGGCCGGACCTTGCTTGCAGAAGCGGCGGGCTGCGGCCACAGCAAATACGTCGAATATCTTCTAGAGCATGGCCTAGACGTCAACGAGGCGGACAGGTTCGGCATGACGCCGCTACACCACGCCGCCATCTGTGATGCGAGAGGTTTGTTTATGCAGCTGTTG
The DNA here is from genome assembly GCA_003439915.1 of Trichoderma atrobrunneum. NCBI lineage: Eukaryota > Fungi > Ascomycota > Sordariomycetes > Hypocreales > Hypocreaceae > Trichoderma > Trichoderma atrobrunneum. Next base: position 6,963 of record PNRQ01000291.1, on the reverse strand, counting down.
GAGTATGGTGCCGATCCGGACCTGCAAGATGCTGATGGATACTCGGTGTTTGAGCGGGCGAGGTTGCAGGGGGGTGACCAGGAGCTTATTGAAGCCGTGGAGCGGTGCGCGGATCATCCCGTGAAGAGAAGGCGATATTGATCATATACATTGCCTGGAGAGATACGAACACGGTATTTCTGTCTGTTATCTGAACGTCTTTTGTTTTGGAGTTTGAGCTCATGGACGAGTCGAGGCTTGGGAATGGTTGGCGTGCTGGGAGTTGCAAAAGTTGTTTGCCGAGGGTAATCTGTACTTGGCGTTTTGGGCCGATTTGGTTTTTGGGATTTGCAATCTTTTCGTAATAATCATGAATCAATGCGCATTCTGCCTTGAGATAAACCGTATATATAATGGAAGAAGCGACGGGTAGGATTCCGTCGAGTTGCCGTATCCGGAACGGACCCGGAGAGTGGAGCCCGGGGCTTCGGGCCCTTGAGGGGGTTCACAAACCCACAAAAGAATGGCATCATGAGTGAAAATACCGCAACTATCCTGCATCGAATAATGACTGGTTCCGTGGTCTAGTTGGTTATGACATTTCGTTAACACGTTTAACGCCACCGAAAAGGTCCCCGGTTCGAGCCCGGGCGGAATCACCACTTTCTTTTTTGCACTTTTTGTTCCGTGAACTAAAGATGATCTGTATGCATATAGTATCTAGGTAGATGTAGATGTATGCAATGTGACGTCCATTGATACACCACGAGATCAGATCTAGCTATATGATAGACGACTTGAAGTGCTCAGTAAATCATTTCGTTGCCAGAATACCACCATCACTCGCTGACTCTTTATATCAGTTCCTCTACGATTTCGCTATCCTCGAGGTCCTCATCGCCCCTCTCCAACCAACGAATAGTCCCGGTTCCAGGATCCAAAATACACCCAAAATGCGTACATTCATTCATAATGGGATACGCCTTCACCCACTTTTGCAACGTCTGTTCGAAAACAGCCGGGCTTTCTCTTCCCTTTCCTCGCTTGAATTCACGTTGTTGCCGCTTGGCTAGTGCAGTCCATTTGCCTAGAATGCAATCCTTTCGCTCTTCGCTCTCTTCGACCAAGGTCTCCATGCCCAAGATTGAACTACTCTCTTTTTGGCTGTTTGTCTGATTTGATGGGTCTGTTGGTGTGAAATCGTGGTTTGTGTGTACGATGAAGTCGGTGGATGACTTGGTTTGCGCGTTGACGAGGTCTTTTTGAATTACGGTGGTTTTTGTACCTGAGCAGAGGATTATGTAGCAGGGCGCAGAACGTGTTTTCGTGATGGACTTGGTTATGTTGTTAATGGTTGGACGATGGTGTTCTGGGCGGAGCAAGTGTTGGCGGAGGACTGATGATATAGATGGTTGGACACCGAGGAGCACGAGGCTCTGGTGCATACGAAGGGATAGTGCTGAGCAGTTGTGGGTAGGTCGGAAGTTGAGCGACATAGAAAGGTTCTGCCTGGAAGATCGTAAGCTTGTAACCGTACCAGAAAATTCCGAAGAAGGCCTACCTCACGCCGGTCAACACGCCCACAAACCCAGCATAGGTGACCGTCCTCGCAATCACCGTCTGAGGCTCCTCAGACTTTGACCTCACAAACTCCAAAACAACAAGCACACTCCTCAATTCAGGCATCCCCCAATCCAGAGTCCGAAAATGCATCATCCTCGCCCTCGGCTCCGTATCAGTTTTCTTCTCTCCAAGATATGTCTCTCCCCCCTTTCCCTTCTTTATTCGGGTTAAAACACCACCGCTCGTGCATCCCAAGAGAATATCAAGCAGCAAATTAAAAGCAACCAAGAAATGCAAATCTACTCCACTAGCCTTCGAAATGCCTATCAATTCCTGCGTCTCTTCAGATGAATACACCCGCCGAAGAATGAGCAACGCCGCAAACTTTACAATAGAGCGAAGAAATGACCACGGCAGTACAGATTCGAGTACTGTGTCGAATAACGGCGTGATTTGTTTCATTCGCGGCGCGAAATCTGAGGCTAGCTTGAGGTAACGCTCGGATGGGGGAAGGGAGAGGTCGATGCGATACGTGGGGATCGGCTCTTCCTCCTCCACTGCTGAATCGGCCACCTGTATTGAGCGGCGTGATGCCATACTAGGGTTTGAGTGTTGAAGTGTCTCAGTTTGTGTAGCGGAGAGAAAGAAACACCATTGGAAGGCGATCCGTTCTCTGCGGGTTGGATAATGGTGGTTTTCTTTAGCCTGTTCAGATTCACGTTCACGTTGAGAGCAGGCAGCAATGCAGCGGTTGTGAGACGGATGACTCAGGTGTCGAGGCTACTGGGCCAATCAAGCATTTCCGTTCAGCTGCTGAAGTTGTGATTTGCTCTCGATAAATGTTGGGAGAAAGTTTTTAGATGTTTGTACAGTTGGTAAGGATATCACGTTGTCAGTGAACTTAAAAAATAGACCCTCACTACATCGTTAATCTAGCTAACTTGGCGACACCCATTTCGCCTTCTACTGTAGATATCCCCTTTCTAATGAAAATTAACAAGGAGAAAAAAACTTTTGAATTACCAGTGACACGGCGTCTAGCATATCTCATAAAATCGTGCCAAAACAACGTATGCCCATCATCTCACTCCCTCTGCCTTCGCTCCCTCCATTTTGGTGTAGTATACATACATGAGCTGCCCATTCTATCAAAAATCTATAATGCCCCCAAAATGCCGCCTTCTTTTGCCCTTCTAAAATATTTGATAATTAAAGAGAGAGCAATTAATTCTACTGCTCCTGTCTCAGCGGCCCGCCGCCAAATTCTACGCCCCGCAGACCCAGCATCCTCTTGATTCCTAGCCACAGCTCAAACGCCTCCAGCTTGAGCTCTACCCTGACGAAGCCGATCCAAGCGGTCAAAGCACGCATCACGTTCGGCGGCCAGAGCATCGATCCGCTGCGGACAATGTCCTCGAGCTGCTCGTGGAAGACGGTCCGGGTGCAGTATCGTGCGAGGATCATAAAAGTGCGAATGGGGCCCTGACTGGTGTGAAGGTTCTCATCCAGGCTGCGCGTCAAGTCGTTGGTCTTGAGGATGAGAAGAATGATACGGGGAACTCGACCGAGCATCTGAACAAGGTCGACGATGAGTCCTTCCTGCAGGGCACCGCTCATGTTCTGCTCTTCGTCTGCGCTTCGGGTCTTGAGGATGGACCCTTCTTTGCTGACGATGCTAAAGTCGCGGCCCGTGATGGCGGAGGCAAAGAGGGGGAAATCTTCTTCGCTGATGCCGGCCACCTCGTGGGCATACTTCTTCATCCGGTCCATGTCTCCATCAATCACCGCGAGCCACATCTTGGCGTAAGAACGCCTCAGGGGGAGAGGGATGTCGCGATACAGGCCGTGGTCGTAGAGGATGATGTCAAAGTTGGGGCCACGGCCAAGACCGCGGCGGGTGGTGTTTTTGCGGATGGCGAGGTTGCCGCCGTGAGGATCGCAGTGCAGAGGAGCCCCGTCGCCGAAAATCATCTCGTTGAAGATGCGTGCCAGCGTTGCCGACACTTCGTCGCGATCAATGCCGTTCTTGTCCAAGTATTCGAGATCATCTGGTCGCCGGCCGGATTCGCAAGCCATGACAAGAATGCGCTTCTTCGCCCACATGACCTCGGGAATGACAAGAGGCAGCATGGGGAGTTTGGCGAAATGCGCCTTCATGCGACGGGCGTTTTCGGCCTCCTCCCTGAAGTCGAGCTCCTTGGGCAGAGACACATCCATTTCTGACGATAGCCACTCGAGGTCATACTCGGGGAAGAATCGCTTGAGTGTCGAGAAGGTGTACCTGGTGAGAGCGAGATCGAGAGGTGCCCAAGCTTCCAATTCAGGGTGCTGAACCTTGACGGCCACTTTGCGCCCGGTGTCTTTCAAGGTGGCCAGGTGGACTTGCGCAAGTGAGGCGGCGCCAATTGGTTCTTCGGAGAATTCAGAAAAGTAGTCCCAGAGATCTTCGTTGGTGTCCTTTCGGAACATATCCTGGATGGACGCAAAAGAAGAAACAGGGCATTTGTCTTGCAGGGGTATAAACGTTGTCGTCCACTCAGGAGGTAAAAGGTAGTTCATGGCACTCTGTGACCGGCGTGTTAGTCGTTTCTTGTCCAATTGGATGTTAGTTAGGGTTATTGTATTGTCTTCTTACCAGGTGCTGTCCGAGCTTGATAAAGATGCCGCCATTCTTCTCCAACACCTTGAGGGTTCGCTCGGCGCATCGCTTGTGACATGCTTTGAGTATCTCATCTTGCCGTTCCTTGTCATCAATCGTGGCCTTTGTATTTAGAGTCGTTCGGTAACTATTCAACCCAAGTTAGCCCACCGCCGCCTAGCCGCAACGTGTCTCCTCCCTTGCTTCGAGACAGAGCGAATGCGCCACTCACTCATTAATGCAGACCGCCAGCGCAGCAACGACTCTGCCAGTTCTCTCCGCGGCCTCGTAGCTGTTCTTGATCTCGTCGGTAAAGGCCAGCGCCGCCGTACCGGCCGCTGCTCCGGTCGATGCGAACAGAATCAGCCTGGCATTGGGCCCAGACTTTGCACCGCCATTTGCATGTGACGACGACGACTGGCCCGAGAATAATCGTCGCGCGATAAACTGTCGAGGCGGTTTAATGCGAGCCAATTGAACGCGACAAGTCGAGCAAGTCCATGTTTGTGTTCGGGTACCGATGCGGGCCGTCGCAAAGGTCGATCTAGAAAAGACGTTCATTTGTGATGCCGAGGGGGCTCGTTTCAAAGTCGTCGACCGCAGTTCGGCATTATAGTATCGTGGCGAAAAAAAAAAGACGAGAGAAAATGGTATTACATAAAGCGCCTGCCTTTCGCTTCGGAGAGAATCAAAGGAAAGAAGAAATAAAAAAATGAAAACAATTCAGGCGCTTTTGGCGACTATCATGGCGCAATACCGAGCAAGGAGGAAGAGAGGGAAAAAATAGGAGACGGACTTTTGTTGGGAGACCCTTGGATTTTGCGGTGGATATTTGGCGGCTTTCGACGACATCATCACCAGATTTTGCTGCCGGGCGCTGATTCGCTGGTCCATTATCGGCCCTGCTGATCTCGGACTTGCGACCACGCCAGAGGCGCATCATTAGCGACACGTGACTGCGCGCCTGTGTACCGCGTCTCGAGGCGTGTTGAAGTTGCCTCCAATTAATGGGGGGCCGAAACATTCATAGCAGTTCTTTATACTACCACTACTATATCATATCATACATACAAATGGAGATTTCGACTCTGTGAAACCAGCCAGCACTCTATTGAATCGAATATACTGTTGGCTAGAACAGTCTTGACCAAACCAAGACTATTGGTAACACGGGACTGGACTCTCACTCTGCGTCCTCTCTTTTCATGCAAACCTCGCCAGACAAAGCCGCTCCAAGCAAAAGCAACATGCTGTCCTTCACCCCAAAGCCAGTACATTCGTGGGACAACCGTCCTGCCGTCTCGTCCCCTCTATCATCATCTCCGGTTCGTGCCTCATCACCTCTCTCGGCCGATGAGCAAGCGCCGTGCAACCCTCGCCAGGTCCAGTCTTCGCCCATCCGGCCCATCAATTTCAAGTACCAAGCACGTCCTGCGAGACCAAACCCCGTCATGAGAAGACGAGAAGAGGCCCAAGAGCAGAGGCGGAGGAACTTTTGCAAAATGTTCGCCAAAAGACTGAAGACAAGTCCTGGCAGAGGAGGGACATTGAAGGCCAAGTAAGTTCAAGGGAAAATAACGCCGCCATGTTGTGGATGGGGCACTGACAAGTTATGATAGTTTCTGAAAACAAATTGGCTTGCCAATGTCGGCCGTCTGTCTTATGACGCGCCCTCGTTCTCCGAGGCCGATATCGAGGATGCCATGGCCTTTTCCCAGGAGGCTGAGCAGTCGCACATGGACGATGACATGATCCCAGATGAACTCGTGGAAGAGGAGCATATGCTTACGTCTTACGAAGAGGAAGTATTGGCCCATCGAGGGTCACAGCTTCCAACGCTGGCTGAGGAGAATGATGAGTACGACGACATATTTGCCGAGCTCATCTCAAAAGAGGGGCAATTTTCACAGCAGCAGCGGCAACAGCAGCAGCAGCAGCAGCAGCAGCAATCTTCACAACCTTCAAGTCAGATGGATATTGACTGATTGGTTGATCGGGTCAGCATCATCTTGTCTAGTAACGTTGAATAGTCAAGACGCTTGTCAATTGGCGATATGGAGTTTTGGTAATCATCTCGGGACTCGGGGAAGAGTCTCTTCACTGGCGTTGGATTGGTATACGGTGAAATGTGCTTGCATTTAGATTGCGCACTATGGGTATATGTATAAATGTGCGTGTATATAGTATGGGTGCGCCACGGCTACATGTCAATAATTTATTGCGGAGTGCACTGATCTTCTGCTCCGTTGAATGCTTCCTGGGCAGAGGCCATATCCCCAACCAGGTCTGACGGCGGCGATCCTGCCGCTTGCATCTATGATTTGTTAGTCGCATGGCTACTAGAGAGGCTGTGAAGAAGTAGTCGAGGCTCACCCTTTGCATTCTGTCCACGATGTATTCCCTATCCTTCGCGTTGGAGTCCGAGTAAGTGGGCTCGTTGAATTTGGCCACAATCTCCTCCACAATCGTCTTTTGCTCCATGTATCTCTTCAAGTCATCGGCGGGGACCGTGTCCTTGTTCTTGGCAAGCCAAGCAGGGAACTTGTCATGTAGCTCCTTCATCGGCTCGTACAGAATCTCCTTGTTTGTCAGCTGCTCCATCATGCCCATGAGCATCTTGGAGAAGTCCTCTTCGCTGCCGCCGGCAAACTCGCCAGCCGTAAGCTGCTTGAGCATCTCGGCCAAGAAGTCGTCCTCGCCGCCCGCCGCCGCTGCCGCGGTAGCCTGGTCGCCAGACGACTGCATGCGCTCCATGGTACGGCGGATCGTGTCTTGAAACGCCG
>PNRQ01000290.1:0-39943 GCA_003439915.1 Trichoderma atrobrunneum | reverse complement strand
TTAAAGGATAAACCTTAAGGTTTTAAGGTTTATATTAATAAAGTAGTTAAGTTAGTAAATAAGTAATTTTATTATTAACTTTAAAGTAAAATATTTAATATTTAATTTAAATACTATTATATTAATAATAATTAACTATTTAAATATTTTAATAAGTAATATAAAGTAAATTTATATATTTAATTATATATTCTAAAGTTAAGTAAAATTATTTATAATTTTAATTAATTTATTCCTATATTAATTAAAATTAACGTTAATTTTTATTAACTACTTCCTAATTAACTACGCAGCCTGACGTTAGTCCGGGAGTACTTACCCTATAGGCCCCTTGTCGCAACCATAAGAGCTAGGTCGTGATATCTTACTAATAAATCTACTTAATTCACTATCTGCCGCAGTTGCTGATAAATGCATTTACGTGAGAGTAGAAATGGCGTGTACTAGATTGACGTAGTGAAAGAGAGGCATGCTGCACACAACATCCACGTCAAATGTGAGAAATGTGTTAAACATCATATGGATCGACGTGATGCATGTGGAAAGTGAAGCAATATGGGCAGAGCTTAGTCGGTCTTGCTGAATACTCGAGGGGAGGCCGTTACTATCTCCAGTTGCCGGTGTAATAGTATCTCCACGGTTAATATCGATTTGCAAGGCGGCTTCGTGTAGATACAGATTGACTGTATGTTTGCTGAGATCAAGTATCGCTTCAGAATGTCAATACTGAGAAGTAATAGCGAGAATGAAATCTGCTTACCACAACGAATATCCTCTGGGATCATCGCGCTCCAGCGCGCCAACTTTGTCTCAAAGCCTCTTAGCATGTATTGCGTAGTTAGATCCGAGAAAGACATGCTGGCAGATGGACTATAACTTGAGTAATACTGGCTGATCTCTTCTGCCAAACGTTGGTTTCGGACCCATTGACAAAGCACTCTGTCGGAATGAAGAGCGCTGCCCGGAGTTTCCAAAGTACACACGCATTCGTTCAAGAAAGAATCCCACTGCAGAATATTTTTATGCTTTTTGGCCATTGCAACACTGTATTCTTGTCTGAGTTATGACAGAATAGTGATCCAGATAGAGAGTATGACTCACTTGCTCGATAGAAAGTAGCAAACTAGCCACGCCCTTCTCGCCTCCAGACTTTCAGGGTCGAGCGGCTGATAGTCAGGGCTGTTCCACGACTCTTGAACACTGTGATTTGATTGTGGTCGCGATTTTCTTCCTAATCCAATGTCAATGGCAACCGTTGCAGCCGCGTGGGTTAATTCGTAAAATCGCAGATCTTTCCAATGGTTTGGAGGTCGATACCAGATTGTTGACACTTGGATAGCCTGTACTAGTTCCAAAGATTTGTCACCAGAGCACATAACCCGGGTTGCATATGTTTCCATTACTTCCCGCGTTAGACATTGCTCAAGATCAGGGTGAGATATCCCGGAGCCAGCGCTAATAATGGACAGAAAGAGTAGCGGGTATTTATGTCGCACTTCGTCTGCTGTGATTTCTGAAGGAAAAACTACAGCTGGCATGAGAGGAGCCATCTGTTTCACATAGCTGTCAAAAATGCGACGTGCTAGGTCTGCAGTCAGGATACCGCGGTCAATGATATCCGCATGCTTATAAGACAGATGATGCCGATCTTGCATAGATATCGGGAAGGGTTCTTGCTGCTGGATGTTTGAAAACCCAGGAGATTTGGAGCGAGATTGCGGCATACTTTGCTCTCTCGAGAAGACGGAAGCGGTATTCATTGGAACAAGAGCAATGCCGTCATTGGCGTCCGGCCTAGAAACTCCAATTCCGATGTCTGCCTGTCCGGACACCGCGATACCGCCAGTGACTCGCTTCTGCCTCTTTGAAGCCGCATTGATACAGCTTCTGCCCACTTTCGCACAGCGTTTACATGCACCGTTTGGGTCTTTGGGATTGAAATCACAACGTACTTTCTGTGCTCTGCAGGCTTCACAAGCTCGCCTCAGTATTGGATGACCATGCGTGCCATTTCCACTCATGACCTCACTGGCTGACATTGCAGTTTCCCAATTGCAACATTAGCGGTGTAAGGATGTTCTTCATAGGTTTAAATCTGGAGAAATACTGAGAGCTGGATTGATGGCTTGCCACCGACACAGGGTGCGAAGCTTACATAGCGCAACCGCCAATTAACTTAGCGGGGTTTGGCGAATACATGTACTCGACGCGGTCGAAGTGTTAATCCGACCGCACCTACAGTACGTTACCAAACGTTGACCGGCTATCCCGAAACGCCCGCTTTCCACTACTATATGCATAACCTATTAATGATTCCCCTCCAAAAAGAGTAACGGTCGAGGGAAGCCATTGGCATCACAAGATGCAAATTTCCAGTATCCATAATTCCACCACGAGAAAACATTGCGGACCATCCATCTCACTGGTGCAGGAGCTGGTGGCCAGTTCTTCCAAAGATGATTCTCATACGTACGATCGAGATTGAAAAAGAAAAACGGCAGTCCTCCTGCTTTACTCATTAACATCATAGTGTTCTTCCCTTCGTCCTCCCATATACGACCCAGCGGTATCTTATTCTCATATTTAGCGAGGCTCAGCAGAGACGAAATTTCGTCTTCCAGATGTTTGCGGAAGATTTCTGCGAATGAATCAATAATACCACAAAGCCGCTCGCCAGAGAAGTCAAGCTCTCTGTCTTTGAGACTCAGCAGGTACGATTTATATTCGATGAGACCAGGGAGAAATAAATCTAAAGTAGCATTTCGTTAAACCTCCCCATTTTAATGCGACAAGTATGTCGTGTACCCCAGGGCGAGGGGTGGTAGAATGTGTCTTACCATGCTGCTCTCTATTGGTATTCATAAGTCCCTCTTCCCCAGTTGCGTCTTCAATCTTTGGAAACAAACTCTGTTCTTCTCCATGGTGGTGGCCTATATTAGAGACGTTAGCTTGTGTAGCATTGCGTGTATTTGTGACAACCAGACCTTCAATAACCTCAAACCAACAGTAGCAATATCCGATGAAATTCTTGTATTCCGATGGGGGAAGGTGTGGAGCTTGTAGGTATATAGTATTAAGGCTTCGGATAATGCAATTGTGTACAATAGCCATTGTGCTGGCGGTTTCAGTGTAATCATCGGTATATGCCGCAGTCTTTTGGCTGTGTGTTAGAACGCTGCTAGATATGTTAAAATAAGTAACATACCTGGCCGTTTTTAAATTTTGGCGTTTGAATTAAATTTAAAGGACTATCAGCCCACTGCGGAGGGTTGGATAAGGGGAACATAATCAAATATTACTTGTAACAAAAATGCATTTGTATTAAAGTGTTCAAAGGGTTATAGTAGGATTTATATACTTTTAGTTATTGAAATACTTTTATATTAAAGATAGGTATCACGACCTAATACTTATGGTTGTAACTACTAATATAAACCTAATATAAGTTTATCCATTAGGAATTTATCTTTTATTATTAATATATAAGCATAGCTTATTATATACCTACAGTGACTTTGCCTAATAAATTCAATGCTTATTCTACCAGTCGGACTTTGAAGTTCGCAATTTAGAAGTCGGAGTTCAGAAGTCGGAGCTCGGAAGTCGGAGTTCGCAGTTTGTTTTCACACACATTAACGACAGTGTTGCAGTAAACAAGTGGAATAAATATACTACATTTTAGCGCTTAAGGTACTTAATCAGGCAGTAAAATAACAACTTTCTTCCCCACCTCAAAACTTTGTTATTGCAGCCTTATTTTAGTCTCGCTGGGTATATTGCTTCGGAACTCCGGTATATGGTCTATGCCAGTTCCAAACGACCTTCCCCTTTCTATTGCTCGCTTAGCCTTGTCAGAACCTAACTGGTGCGTTTCTGAGTCTCCTTCGCTTCAATGCCTCACGGCCATAACTTCCGGATAACGAAATATCCTGTGGGTGTAGCTATGCGTAGGTAGTTTGCAAGGCTTGTTCAATTCAACTAACAATCTCAATACAAGGAGGAAGAATTAAAGAGCTAAGAGAGGATCTGTCCTGTAATATCATTTCCGTACACTGACCCCGACGCTGGTTGAGTTGCTAGCTGTTGAATACGGGGATCGCGGCCGCAGTCGCGATCCTGTACATTATAGTGACAGCGCTTAGCGTATAATCTACTTTAAATGTTGTCCACGACTCCGTTTGTCCTGTAAGAGCCACTTAAAGCTTCCTTGGCAACCTGCAATTCGACCCCAATGGCTGAGAGATGGACTGTATCGGCGGTCACGGCAACAACGCTCATTCTTTCTGCCGCGTTCCTGAATGCTTTCGCGTTGCCGTACGGCGGTGAGGAAAAGCCGAATCCAGCGTATGGCTTATCATGCTTGTCAAGTACCTTGAAAAACTTTTCTCGAGCAGCGAGCCATTCGGGTTCGTCACCACCAGTACCAAAACTGGCTGGTAGGTTCATACTAATTCGAGCGTCAAGAGATCCCAACCACACAACATCAATATCAGGTACTTTAGTAAGAATATCATCAAGGTTGTTAATGCCTAGCATGGACGTATTAGCCGTTTAATGTCAAGTTACCGACCATTATGTTAAGCATACCTTCCAATGATTCAATCTGTATCATAACAGCTGCTTGTTCGTTTAAACATTCATGGAGAGTTTTAGAGGGGTCATATGGCATATCTGTCAACCCTGGTAGCCATCTACCAGGAGGCGCAGAGCGAGTGCCATTTTGCCGCGTGCCAAATTTGGTGGCAGATATCACATGCTGTGCCTGTTCAACAGTGTCGACCTAAATTTCGTCATTAGAGTCACGTACTTGGATGAATATTGCAATAATGAGTTCAACCCTACCTGGGGTACGACTATACTAGCTCCGGCATCAAGGGCCCAACCAATAGCTGCATGATCGTGGCCAGGTACTCTGACCCAAGGGATTGTCCTGCCCTGACTAATGAACGCAATCTCATGCACCATGGTACTCATAGTCTCGATGTTGCAGGAGCTGTGCTCCCAGTCAACAATAGAACTGTCGTAGTTGAAGGGAGTAATAAACCGGATAGCGGGAATTGAGCTGATCGCATTAAAGACACAGATCAGTGGAGGTATCTTTTTGGCATGCGCATCTCGGATGGCTTGGCGTGCAAGATGAGGTTGAAAAAGCGATGGAGCAGCATAGGCTGCCATGCCCTCGCCCAAGTTTGCTCTAGTGGCTCGATCCATTGCAACCAACAATCTTTGGGCTGTCCAGAGGTTAGAATAAGAGGAGGCAGATGTCTATGAGCTTTTGTAGCTAGCTAGCAATACAAGTAAATACAAATGTAACATTCTAACCATTTCGTTTCACCTTCCAAGGTAGTTTTGCCGGTGCGATGTCACCTTCTCGGACTTTCGCGCCTCCGTCTTACAACGGGAGCGGCACTGGGTCGCGGTCGATGCAGATGTAGCTCGGTGTTGGTCAACTAGCATATCCGAATAGGAGGCTCTTCCAAAGACACATTCTAACTAGCTACGGCGTTCGTATTGCTCAGAGATCCGCGGCGGTGTGGACTTTGCGATAGAGGAGTGTGGGCCATGATCTGCCGATGGTGTACTGTTCCCAGTTATGTCTAGTCGAAAATAGTAGAAAACATCATTATCAGCTGTCACAACTAGTACGTGATTGGTATGGAAGTTAGCCGTTCGGTCTTCGGATTTCCGGCAGAAGAGCTATGACCAACTTAACTGAGTGTAATGGTGTATGAGATTGGCAATCATGTTTATTGATTAGTCCAACAGTAGCAAAGCCCAAAAAATCTACCTTCAGACCTTTAATAAACTAGCTAAGTAACTTTGTCTTAAGTCAGACTGCTGTATTTGGGTATAAAAGCAGCTTATGCTCCTTTGCTTTTATTTCAGCTTCCTGTGATCTTCGTCTGGTTACTCACACGTTTTCCAAATTCTTTTGTCACACGTGTTAAGACATTATATTAAACTATATCCTATCGAGCCACTAACTCGAATAATCTACCATATCATGAACTCAGCAGCTAATCAAACTGCCGCCCTGGCCCAGGCGCGTCTCGTCCGCACAAGCCATGACCAAGACGGCCTGTCTGTCTTTGCCTCTGACTCGTTGCTCCCAGCATTCAGCCCCTTCGGCCCTGAAGGGAGCGCATTCACCCTCTTCGACACCCGTGCCTTTGTTCCGGTCAACAACAGCGACCCCGTCCCATCCTTTGCGAATGCCTTGCCTCAATGTCCACCCAGGGGCGCATCATTTGGGATAACAGACATCAAGGCCGGTGAAGGTTCCCCATTGCACCGTACCGAGAGCCTGGACTACAGTGTCGTATTGATCGGAGAGATCGTGTTGAAGTTGGACAATGGCCAGGAAAAGACTATTAAAGCAGGGGAATTTCTTGTTCAGCAAGGCGTCAATTACCAGTGGATCAATAAGTCACAGCAGACTTGTCGCATCTTGTTTGTTATGCTGGGGGCAGAGAAGATTAAACTCGAGGACGGGCGTGTTCTGCAGGAAACTGTGTTCCAGAAGTAGAAACATATCAATTATTGTACTGATTTAAAATACATGTCTATCATATGTTTGCAAGCTGATCGTTCAGTCAGTACCTAGCGCTATAGCAAAAGAAATATTCATAAAGCATAAGTGTGACGAACCGGTCTATACCAAATAGTATAGGGTAGTTTCTCAAGGTAATAAACTAGTCGCAGTTTATATTGACAGAATCGGTAGGATGCAGCGGGCAATCTTATCACGTAGCTAGTAGGTTGAATGTAATGATTAATCTTGTTGCTATGTTAACGACTGGCTATTCAAGTCACAAGTCCAACAAATACAAAAAGTGCAGCCTATAAAAAAAAGTGTTGGCAACGTACATGTAGCTAGAGAGAATCCTTCGGCTGCCTAAGAAGCCCACGCCTCACATCGTGACAAAGCATCACATCGGAGCATCCGATGCGCCACGGAAAAAGACCTCATAAGAGCGCACGTACGTACCTTATCCAGGCAGCCTCTATATCAGCCTGTTCACATGGCCTGATACGCCCCCTCGTAACCCCTCGCTTGCTTTGTTTCCAATGTTCTCTTCTTTATTTTGTTTTGTTGTTGGTTTGGAGAGTACCCGGGAGACGCGGCAGAAGGATTGGCATAAGCGGCTTTTTGTGTCTTGTGGAACTAGAAACGCAACGCAACGTTGATGTAAGCCGAAAAAGAAGTCAAGATGAGATAAAAAACAGAAAGGACTATGTGCAATTGCCGTAATAACCGCCGTTAAGAGAACTTTTCCTCTTCCCAATTTCCCATCTCCTGTAAAGAACGCCTACAACAAAAGTAAATAAGGATGTAATTTCCCACCCATCTCAATATAAACCGCTTTCTTGGAAACACACGCCCCCCCCCATCTTCAAACCCATGCAAGGCACCCAACACGGCAAAAAAAACACTTAGATCCTTAATAAGCACCCACTACAAACCATGCAACCCATCCCAAGAAACAAAAACACCAATCATCGCTCAGCCAACGTTTCCAGCCTGCACGATGGCATCTGGTGCCTGCCTGCTCTCTCTAGCACTAGCTACCTTACTACACTATCCTTACCCTTACTTCACCTAAGGTAGGATCGAAAGAATAAAAGGGGGTGTGGCCATGACCGATGGCAGTACACCTGAGGCACACACATACTCGTACTTCGCCAGGGCCTATCGCAGGGCTGAATCCGCGAGTTGACGTAGTCATCACGTACCATACTACATTTGTTTCGTTTCGTTTCATTCCCGCCTCCAGGGTTTCTTCGGGGTTTTATTTTTATTTTTTGTCGTTGTAACTTGTAAGGGATGGGTGCAAGGGTACCTGAGCCGGTTTGTTGGTCAGGAACGTCACGAGAGTGTCGACTCACACGTATTGCAGATGCGATTGCGAGGATGAGTCAACTCTGGGTCTCGTGGATAGTTGCCTATACATGATTTCAACGAGCAATAGATGCCATTCGATCAAAAAACTGTCAAGAAGAAAAGGGGGAAAATTACGAGACTGGCAAGGCATGCCATCTGACCAAAAAGGACGTATGCATCGACGGTGAATCCAAGTGTAACATCGAATCTAACTAAGCTTACAAAAGCAAGTGGTCTATAAAAGTATGTAGCCAATCCAAATCGTCAAATCATGAGCCCATTACCGGCATAGCCTCCATCTAAAAAGAAAAAGACAAAAAAGTACACGGCCCAATCCAGCATCTATTTTCCCAAGGCTGAACGCTGCAGACGGGATACGTCATGCAGGGAGGCACAGGGGGAAAGGATGCGGTGAGCCAGAGAAAAGTACATGTAGACAAAACGTAGAATGAAATGCTGAGAAAGGAAAAATACAAAAGAACAAAGGAAACAGGGTTCTTAAATATACAGGTTGATGCTGTAAAGGGGTATTCTAGGCATGAAATCAGATGCGCTGCAATCCTCACCAAGGTGTTCACTTACATGGCCGCTCGGGGCCAGATCTAATGTGAAAAATTAGACAAAAGGAAAAAGTAGGGAAAAAGGAAAAGGAATTGAAAAGACAAATGCAGAAAAGATGCAACTCGCAAAACGCAACGCAAAGCGTATAAAACATGTAAAAACACAAAACTCAAAGGGAAACCAGAAACAAGCCGCTATTGCTGCTGGTGGCCGCCCCAGTACCGGGGGTCGTTTTGGTCGTGGTACTGTCCGTACTCGTCATAGTTTTCGTAGTACTCTCCACCGTCGTAGTTTTGGCCACTGGAGCTGGAGCCGCCCATGTACTCGCCGTATTGGCCGTGAGAGGGCATCTGCTGCCAGCTGCCTCCACCATGTTGCTGTTGGCCGTAATAGGCGCCGCTCCCATAGGTACCATCTGAAGCCATGGCGTCGCCGCCACCCTCTAAAGATAGAGTACGCAAGTCGAATCCATCATCGGGACCGAGTGTGTCAGGGTCCAATAGGTCCAACGCATCTCCGTAGTCGCCAGATCGAGACTTGGATTTGCTGCTGCTGCCAGCCCCAGCATATTGGGGGTGCTTGCTGCTTCGATGTCTTGACTTGCCAGAGTGGCTGCCAGGGCTGCTGTCGCCGCCGGCTAACTCGCGGCTATCAGTGGAATTCCTGCCGCTGGACTTTCTACCGCCTCTGCGAGAAGGGGAGCGGGTGTATTCGCAGACGAGCTGGCTGGCGATGCAGCGTTCACATCCATTCTTGTCGCCGCTACACTTGAGCTGGTAGAAGGGAATGGGAGGTTAGCGTTGGATAAACAACAAGGAAAGGACTTGGTTGGCAGTGGTATGATGCTGCATCTTGTTACCTTTTTAGCGTGGCAGTTATTGCAAGCTTGGTGCTGACTGGATCGGGCAGAGATGGGGTCTGAGGCCCGCCTGAGCTCCTGGACGCTCTTGGTCTCGGGGTCGTACTTGAAGGTGTTGAACATGGCTACCGGCTGTGCTAGGCTTTCTCTGTGCTTGTTTGGTAGTGATGAAACGGCAAGGCTGAATATGAGACGAGAGAAGAACTAGGTTGCTTCAATTATCCTATTCAGTGGCTATAGGTCTAAACGAGAGAACGAGTGTTGTTGTTGAGACAGTTGTAAACCAACAGTGCTTCCCATTGATAGAGGCAGAAGAGGGAAGAACGAGAGAAGAACGAGAGCTGCCGCGATGCAATGCAAGACCTGATCAAGAGCTCTATATGTTATGTGTATAACAGCTGTGATGTGATGTGCAATGATTCAATGTAGTGACTGAACGGATAGTGAACTCAACCTTTTAATTCAGGCCAAACAAGGCCTCTTATATCTCGATTGGGATGCCGGAGGATTTGACAGCAGCCAGCCAGGCAGCCGCGCGCTTTCTCCACTGTATAGTCGATGTGGTTATCCCTCCCCTGGCCCCTCCGGCCGATTCCTCCACCAAGGGAAAAAGAGGCCATGGCTGTGACTGTCTGTCTGTCTGGGATGTGCCAGATTCGGGAGCGCCATGCTGCTTGGGGCTGGGGGAATGGAGAGGGAGTGGCAGTAGGGCCGAGCAGATCAAAGGGGCGTGGGAGCATCGGCAGCCTGATTTTGCGTGTGCGAACGGGCAGCGCCTAGGCGTATCATGCGGATGATGGAAGAAATCGAAGGTTGAGATGGTTCATGGACCGAAGTATGAAGGAAAAGAATCCGGGCGCCGTGATAGGCCGGAGTGCGACTTTGTCAGCAGCTCCGGCAGCGGATGCGGCAGGCGGTGGAGACCCAGCTAATGAGGGGTGGAGCGCACTTGGCGCTAGAGCTAGGCTCCCGCGGGTGGGGCTGCCCGAAAGAGAGTGGCAGTATTACAGGGGGGTTAAAGTGGTTACAGCGCTGTTTGAAGCTCTGCATCACTGATGACAGCAGTGATGCGAAGAACGCTGGGATAATGGATAATGCCTCACAGCGCATGGTGTCTTGAGCGATTAAAAAAGAATGAGGCGGAATAAACAATGTGAGTAGACGAGTCTAGAAGTTTGGAAAACAAGAAAAAAGAACAAAAAAAAGAGAGACAAGGTTGGGCAAAACAAGGCGGAACAAGAGTCATACCTCAAGGGTGTGCGTGTAAAGCAAGCGAATGACCATGAACACCAAAAAAAGACCTCGGGAGCCAATTCATCCCAGCAACTCGCAATACGCACCGCATACACCGAGCACCATGTCTTGGAGCAAAGTGCCAAGTGCCCAAAAGCCAATGACTGACTGACTGAGTCGTGCAAGAGAAAAGGGTGCACATACAAGAGGCAGGATCTGAGTCTAAAGGCGTGGCTTGCGTGCCACAACAAAAGTCCGCAAGGCCAAGGATCCAAGCAGCCTGGTGCCATTTCAAACTTCAACGAGGCCGTTGAGAAACCATGGACACGGTGGCTGTGCCGTCAGCGGTTTTTGGCGTCACGGGCTCTGTAGTGCAGCTCTCGACGTGTCCCTTTTTGCCCCTGCAAGATGAAAGATTAAGTTACGATGGGAATATGAAGCGAGGCATTCGAGCATGGCTTGGCTGGGGGCCGTGGCGCATCGTACATCGTATTGCGGGTATTGACTGAGACACTGAAGACAGTTGTCACGATGCCGATAAGAAACGAAACGAATTGAGGCACTAATTATCCTTGGATGTCATGGGTAATGTTGACAGTTCGGCTCGGTTCCTCTCCGTACTGACACGATCCAGTTCACTTATTGCTCTTTGGGAATACGTTTCCTGATCCCCAGTGTCAATCATCGTCATGGGGTCAACAGCTAAAGGGCCTAGATCTGTCCACCCAAGACAAAAGACCTCATCTAATATCCCGGTATGACGCAACGACTACCGAACCAACGCATCTTCACGCGCTCTTTAATTAGAACAAAGACACAACCTCAAACACGCGAATAAAGAAACGAAACAAAAAAAACGCACGGTAAAGTCACAAACGTTGCAATTAACTCAGCAGGGCGAAGATGCGCATTCGACGGGCTTATTCCGGCAGACCGAGAGCGAAAAGCACAGCCATTCCGGTCACCTGCGCCGCTCCGGACCAAACCAGCGCGAATAGGCGCCATATTTGCCCTATCCAGTAGTCTGGAGTATAGCCGTAGCCGTACAGTAGCGTCGCATTCCCGGCATGGGCTGAGCCAGTTAGCCTTCATCCTTCCATTCATCTTACACCGCATGCTACCACGGAATGGAGTACATGTATCTATAGGGTGAGACGGTATGTGATGCTGTCATACGGAGTTCGCTTCCCGAGAGCCTCGTAGGGCTGCATGGTCAACTACGTAGCACAATGACGAGTTTGTGGTGTTTTTTCAGGTCTCAACTACCATCGCTTCTTTGCTATTTGTATTCGCGTTATTAAGCAGATCGTATATAAGTCGTACCAGGGGGCGTCGGTTTGATTGGGCGTGGGAATCTCACCATGATCGCCATGCATCCTCCTGTGGTGATCCGTGAGGCGGGGAGCTGATATCAGGCTTTTGCCGTAGTGCATCGGATATAGCTCCTATTTGACGGATAATTGGAGGTGATGTTAATTCCCTCTTGAAGGTGAATAGGTGAATATGCCTAACCATTGGTCATTTAACATCTCCCCGTCAAAGAGGGTCCCGTTGTTACATGTATGAAAGGCACTGCAGTCTGTAACCCCGCGGGGAAATACTAAACAAATAACACCTTGCTCTCCGCCTTACTTCAAGAACCATGAGCCGGCAAAAATAGCCACTCCATGCAGGTACTGCCCCAGAAACTGTACCGAAACTGCACCGAAATTCCAAATTGTGCCAGTCATCATCATCCCACTCAAGGATCTCCTGTCTCATTCCCAGAGCCTTATGCTTACCGGGTAGCGTATCGAATACGCGGCGGGCGGTAAGATAACAAAATCAAGAGGCCCGTATTACTTTATTTCGTCTCTGGTTTCTCCCTGCTTTTCAAGTGCCGCGCCGTCAGGATTACGATACGAGGATGCAAGAGGTTAACCGCCCGCGATACGAGCCCGTCATACGATACAGTAGCATCCTCCTTTTGGGAACCTTGAACAGACTATTTGAGACGAAACCTGGAACGGGAAACCAGGACGGCGGCTTTGGTGGCGGCGCTGGCCTGCGCCACAGCCGAAGCCCCGTGCCGGACATGGTCGCCCTAGAATCTATTCGGATCCGAAAGTACGGGCAGCTTAGAGGGCTGGATTGCTCACCGGTGATGGCTTCTTTGGTGCAGTGCATGCACACACTGATCTCTATTCGGTACCTGGATAGGCGACAAAGTGTAGGCATGCTACTGTTCGCAGCGTCTTCATACACCCCCCCTCTGGCATTAGCATATGCATGTACATGCAAGTGGTGCATTCTGCTACTGCACTGATGATAATGTTCCGGCGCGAGTACGCTCATGCAGCCACTTACATGCAGCGCCGTCAATCACGCGCGCTTTGGCTCAATACGAACTCTTTTCAGAACCGAGAACTCGTGCAAGTCATACATGTAGGCAGTCTCTCCAGGCATCCAAAGCCACATGCTCTCAATTATCTCTTTTATTTTTTAAGAGAACAGCATGAAAACAAGTAATTGAACATCTGTCAACTGTGCCGAGGTTAAATGCAACTTGTTCGCCAAAAAGGGTATTACACGAGTGCTGTATCTTGTCTTGAGTCATTAGCTGTTGAGAAACCCACGGTTTGCGCGCTTTTAGACAGGAACCAACATGCAACTCTAGCAGAACAGGGGCTAAAACCAGTTACAGCACGGCATGACGAAAAAAGTTCCTAACTAGGCGGAGCAAGTGCTTAAACGGGTTCTCGGGAATTGCCAGATTTCGTTACTCAGGGCCCCAGCAAGCGGGATAAAACATGCCACGAGCAAGGCGAAAGAGTCTTGGGGGTTATAGTCTAAGAGAGCAGCAGCTTTGTGTGAGAGAGTTGTCAACTGCGGCTGTCAACCACCCTGGTGTTCTGCCTAAAGAAAAGTGGGCGGGTGAGTCACGTAATAGATCTCATTTCAACGGCGCTCTGCACACCAAGACGGCGTCTCGAGATTTTCTGCCAGTTTTAATTAAACGACCCTTGCCCTGGTCTCGTTTTTTTCTCCATCCCTTGTGGGGAGAGGGGGTTGGGGTTGCCATGTGCGCGTGTGTTGCATTGTGTCTCGGGAGATGGACAATCGGAGAGTTTAACGACGACTGACTGGTGGAACTTTTTGGGGGGAGCTGTGCAATCACGACGACGACGGGCGTTTGGAATACGAAACTCTATGATATTGTGATTTTCTCGATAAGGGCAAACAAGCCCATGCTACTTACAAAGAAACAAGCAAACATAAATAAAAATAGATCCAAATACTACCGTACAAAAGCCACTCAAACTCAAACTCATACAAGTCTATCATACTACCATGTCATCTCAAGCTGAAGTCGTCACAGCATCCATGCAAAAACAATCCGTTCCTCTATCTCCTCCATTCTGCCTCGTCATAGGCAACTCGGTTGGCATACTCAGTGACCGCAGCAAAAGTCCATGACAACGAGACACTTGGCATTGCGCTTCAGTTCGCCTACCCGAATCTCCTGGGTCAGCTCCTCGAGAATGTCATTCTTCCATCGCACTTGTACATCCTTCTCGTTGTGACAATCGACCATGTAGAAAACGTCGTCGATAGTGGCCTTGGAGTCAATCGTGATGGTGTATTTCTCTCCGTTGCGAGCGCGGTTCCTTCCGTCGCTGGTGTCGATCACCTCGAGCCTGAACTCATCGGAAGCCGGGGGAGGGGGGCAGACGTATGAGAAACTGCCCGGTGGCAGAGATGGCACACAGCTGACAGTAGGGAGGCAGGGGGCAGGAAGGCAAGGAGGAGGGAGGCAGTTGGGAGGCATAACCGGCCAGTTGCAATTGGGCGGTGCGTCCTTGTAGCAGCAGATCATCGGATAACATGTAGGCGCGGGCATCGGGGGGATTGGGCCGGTGCAGTAGCAGACGTATGGCTTTGCTTCTGGCTCCGGCACAGCGATTTGGACAAGTTCCGGTTCATAGCGGCCATTGGACGGGTGATCATCGTGGTCGTGACCGTGACTGTGGCCGCCACAACCACCACCTCGCCTCCCGTGAGAGTGAGAGTGAGAGTGAGAGTGAGAGTGAGAGTGGTGGGAGTGAGATTGACGGCTCCTGCCCCGAGGAGGGTGAGAATGAGAATGACCGCCGCCACACATTTTCCAGATGGTTTTCGAGGTTGTCTTGGACTTTGTCTTGCAGGTGGTCTTGGACTTTGTCTTCCAGAGAGTAAACATATATCTTGTATCAGAAGGGATGAATCGTGTTGTAGTGGCGGATATGGATATGAATTCCTTGGTGTGATGCCGAGAGAGGAGAACAGTCTCCAACGACGAGATAACCTCCATCTTAAATACTGCAATTCGGTGATATTGAAAGTGGTCGTGTGGTGTTTTTAGAAACTCTCACTAACATGATGGTAAAGTGGTGGCTTTGAGCCTTTGATCACTAACAGAGAATCCATTGAAGAGACGGGAGAATGATGCAAGAGTTGTCAGCGGCCGTCTTTGAAGAATCGCCGGTTTTGGAATCATGGTGGAGTAGCATCTTGAGAATTCAACGGCGGCCTTTGAAGAGTTGTTGCTCGTGCATTCTGATGGAGTTGAAGCACGGATGATTCTCAACAGCGCTCTTTGAAGAGCGTTGTCCATGTCATTGCGGTGGCGTAGGAGCAGTGAGATTCATTCATCACATGGCGTAGCCATAAATAATATGCTGTTATATTATCACAAAAAAGAGTAGTAGTCCATTTTTAAAATTGACATTTCCATTGTCATGTAAGTGTATTGCTGCGCCATAGCTGATGCTTCTGGAATGTTACACAAAGGACGTTGGATATCCGGAGTAGTAAAACGTGGAGATTGGGTTCCGCGTGCACGTGAGATTCAAGAAACAAAAGAGGCAAAAGACAGGAAAAAGTGTCTTATCCGACGCATTCGGAAATCATGAGCTTTTGATGGCTTGAGTCTCTTTGAGAGAGCTGGAGGCATTGGCCAGATGCAGTTCTGTGCTGTTTGTCCTTGTGCGCAATTCCTATTATAGGTACATGTATGGAGTATATACGTTCCAATTCAAGGGACAGTAACAGAGCCCAGCCAATAATCTCAATCGAAGGCGTCGGAAACAAAAAGAATTGGCTGCGCGCCTTCACCCGCCGCTGTTGGCCTTATCTGCCAATCTGCTTGGAGCGGGGCCCCGATTCGCCCCCGGAAAAAGGTGGTGCCCATCGCCGGAAAGGCCAGCGAAGCCCCAAAAAAGTTCTGGTATAAGGACAAACGAAACGAACCTTTTCCCTTACAAAGAGGAACATTCCATCGCTCTCAAGCCAGCATCCGGGCCCTTTTTTGCTTGCCACTCTCCTTTTGATTGTTCTTTTGACCATTACTGCGTTTGCAGTCGCCGCCAAAATGGGTATCAGTCCTCAGATGTAAGTGCATACAAGAATCGCCTCGGTTGCGCTCGTTTGTCGCAGAAACGAGAGACGAGGAGAAGCAACGAAAACCCTCGCAAGTCACGGCGCGACAAACGATGGCGACCTCAAGGAATACGCATTGGAATATTTCGCTAACTCCTACGGCTAGCACCAACCTCATGATCATCCTTGGTATGATGCAAGTCACCAAGAAGATCCCCTTCGAGGACGAGAACGTGCTCAACCTTGTCCGCGCCATCTACATTGGCAGCAACGTCATCATCGCCGCTCTCTATTTTTACATCCAGTTCCAGATCAACAAGAAGAAGGGTACGTTTCTGACTCATGGGCGGTCTTTGAATTGATGCTGCGCAAAAGCATTGACTCTCGGATCGCTGCCTTTTTGTCTTTTTGTCCAGTCTTCTAACATACGTTTCTTTGTCTAGACATGACCACCCTCAAGTACGTTGAGCCCGCGCCCATGGGCTCCTCCGAAGAGGGCAAGCTCGTCACCACCACGATCCACGCCTACGACTCCAACCAGCTTCGCCAACTCTGGCGCGGCCAGCTTATGGGTATTGCCATGATGTCCTTCATGCACCTCTACATGAAGTACACCAACCCCCTCGTCATCCAGAGCATCATCCCCCTCAAGGGCGTCTTCGAGGGCAACCTCGCCAAGATCCACATCTTTGGCCAGCCCGCCTCTGGCGATCTCAAGCGACCTTTCAAGGCTGCCCAGGGCTTCATGAGCGCCATGCAGGGTGCCAACGGCACTGTCCAGAGCGACAAGAAGGCCGTCGAGGCTGCCGAGAAGGCCGGCCGCGGCGGTGCCAAGGAGGAGTAAAAAGATTCTACAGAATAGATGTATCATATATGAGCAGGCAAAAAAGGCTCTACTGGGCGCGGGTTCGGATTCGATAATGTGTACTACCTTTGTTTTGGGATATATATTATCTGGCGCTTTGATCTTTAATCATACTGATCCGTAATGATTAATCTCTGACATCATTTTATTCCTTGCATTTTGCGTGTTTAGAACTGTATCCTAACGTGACCATTCTTATTTCGCAGTGCTTCCCTTGTTTGCTCATTATCAATTTAGAAGTATCGAGAATGGAATATAAAGCGCCAACTTACCAGGTACCTGATACTTCCTGATTCGTTGCCATTGCCTCAAATTACCAAGTCACGTTACTTCGCGTTAAGTGGGCGATTTTCTAGAGCCACGTCTTTTGCCCCTCCCGCGCCTCATTCTCCAGCGCTTCATATTTCAACCGTGCACCACTTACACTTTTAAGCTCCTGCAAAGTTTACGCATTCGCTCTACTTTCAAGTGTTTACAAACCTTTCATTTACTGCATCTGCGAGTTTCGCTACCCATTAGCAATGGAGCGTCCAGTCACGCCTCCGGCGGCTGCGACCAAATCGCAAGCTACGTCATCTAAAACCCCAGAGATGACAAGGCGCATTGTACGTTTGCTTCCTGGATATCTTTCTAGATATCCCGACTAACCAGCGCACAAAAATGCTACAGGAAGAGAGTCGCCTACGAGCCAAAGCCATCCGCGAACAGCGAGAGGCTGAGCAGCGAGCCTCGGGAACTGCGGAGGTGCTTCCCAAGTCAGCCGCAGGATTCATACCTACCGAACATGTGCACGTCTCGAAACCCGCAAATGGAAAACGGCCACTCAACGAAATTTCGACGGGAGATATTGCGGCTGGCAGCAATCGTGATGGACGCAACGTGGGGGACGAGGCCGCCCTGCGACCGGCAAAGAAGTTTACCAAATTTGTAGACTACAATATGAGCTCGATGACGGACACAAAAGGTGGCTTCCTCTCTATGGAGGATGACCCTCACAACTATGCACTGGGTGTTCAGAAGCCCGGTCAGGCAGACGAGTCGAGACCGAAGGGCATGACGATCCAAGAATGGGAAAAGCAAAAAACGCTACAAAACTTGAGGAGACTAAAAGCAGGCCCTTTTGAGCCGGGTATCAGCGTTCTGGACGACCAAAAGACCAGGAAGAAGTGCCGAGAATGCGGAAGTCTGGAGATTGACTTTGTGTGGGAAGAAGTCTTTCACATCTGCGTGTGCAACAAATGCAAAGATAAATATCCCGAAAAATATTCCCTGTTGACCAAAACAGAGTGCAAAGAAGACTATCTCCTGACAGATCGTGAGTCAAACCTGGTTTCTCTCTCTTGCAGATTGGTAGGATTTAAGATACTGACGAGATTTCGCCTCCCTTTTGACAGCCGAGCTGCGGGACCCCGAACTGCTTCCTCATTTGAACAAGCCAAATCCGCACAAATCCCACTGGCACGACATGATGCTCTTCTTGCGGTTTCAGGTAGAAGAATACGCCCTCGGCACGAAATGGGGTTCGGCGGAGGCGCTGGACGCGGAATACGAACGGCGCGAATCGCAGAAGAAGGCCCGCAAAGAGGCAAAGTTCAAAGAGAAACTGCTAGATCTAAAGCGCAAGACGAGGACAGAAGCGTTTCGACGACAGGCAGGGACACTCGGCAACAAGAATGGGGCACCAAGCAAGTTTGGCGATGCTGTGGGCGGAGGGGGCCGACATGTGCACGAATGGGGACGAACGGTCGAGAACGAGGAGGGCATGACTGTCAAGACGTGCGTGACGTGCGGAATGGAGGTGGAAGAGTTGGAATTCTGAGCGATACTGCGTAATCGGATTCAACCAAAGGACCAAGCACCCAAGTTCTGAATTCCCTTGAACCACGTCTTCAGCCTAAGTTGATAGGGAGGCTGGCACAAGCTGGCTTGTCAACCCCCTAGCTCCATAGAGGAGTGATGCGTCACCGCAATCAACCTTACGACAGCCTGCCAAGTTGTGACATCGAAATGATTTTCACAATTACCGCCGCCCTGGCCACGCACTGCAGTCAAGTTGTTTGTCAAGCGAGGCGCAAAACTGGACCAGAGTGGGCTCCAAGTGAGCCCCTTTTACCCTGGCTGGCTGAAGATGCCTGTTTGCTTCGATTTGAAGTATTCATCTACCGACCAATCTCTTGGACCTACCGTTGGACCAGTTCAAGGAGCATCCAACCAATGACGAGCCAACCAAGGAAATTCGCGGGCTTTTCGTCCAATGAGACGCTCTTCAAGGACAGTCAAAAGTGAGACATCTCGTTACCTTGCTATTTTGCTTGTGACGAGAAAAGATGGATACGAAAGCACAATGCGAGTTGTGCTGGGCTAGGACTCTCTCCTATGAATGCAAAGTTCAATCATGCCATCACAAATTTGAGCCCATCTTTCCTAACCCATTTGTGGGGTGTCGGCGTGAAAGCTGCCGCATAGATGACTGCATCGTAAGATTCGCAGCACCAAGGACGGCTGTCTGTGATGTCCCGCTTTTCGGAAGCCATAGACTAACAGGCATGCGAAAAACAACAGCCGAGTACCCAACTGTCACTCCAGTATACAGCCATCACATGTTTGACAGGACAAACTTCGTGCCGGGAAACCAACCGTCAATCAACCTCGGTGGGAGATCGGCTCTTGTAATGCTCCGTCCAGAGTCAATGACTGGCGCCCGCATGGTCTATCACACAAAGGTGGATATGCTATATATATTTCATCACACAGCCATCACTCATAAGCTATTCAGGGGGAAAATGACAGGTAACATGGCATCTCGTCGCATGCAACTACTTTTGGCCGCTTGACCTGTCGTAGGGCTGCGCCTGCGCTGATTATTGCCATTATCAGCACTCATACTCCATCACATTGACAGTGCTAGTATTCCTTTACGATGCACGGATCAGTAGCAGCACTGCGAACTCGTAAGCTTATGCTGGGCCGCCGCAGAGGCCACCCGCATCGTTGGAACGAAGAGATACATCCCGTTCATCGGATGCGCGGATCCGCCGCTACAGCAGCCTTTAGCAATGTCGATTCGATCAGATGGATCCGTATGGCCAAATGGCAAGAACTGCTCCATACGATGTTCCTTGTGCCCGATGGATCATCGGAAAGCCAGCACTGCTGCCATGAAAACACAAAGGCTTGATACTACAATGTGGACAAGAATCCATGGGCCAAGGCAGCATGTTATACTTGGCGAGTCTGAGCGATGCATGTAAAGGAGTGCTGTGCTTTGTCTGCTTCTTCTTTTCTTTTTTCGAGTGACAGCCTATTAATAGGCGATGGCCCGTCTGTTGGCCATTATTTCCCACTACGTCCATGATCCCTGCTGTGGCGACTTCTTTCTCTCCTTCTCTCGTACTCTATTTTCTCTTTGTCTCGCGTATTTCCGTTTTGTGTCGCATGACACAGCTGCAAAACGGCAATAGCAGCATCGGATCGGCCTTTCTAACGAGATTGACACATGCTTTCATCAGATTCAGTCATCCTATCCCTATTCGCTTTCCTTTTTCCTCATTGTTCCTTTTCCATCTCCTGAAGATCAACCTGTAGATTTGAGAAATCAATGTTTTTTGCCACAGCAATACGAGTGAAGAAGAAAAAGAAAAAAAAACCGTACAGCCAGAGAGGCGATGGCTGAGTCAAGAGAAACGACAAGTTTGAGCGACCCAATCGCGGAGGGTCCGACACGCTGCTGCGAACCCGAATTCTCCACAAGGCCGTCATGTCCAGGGGGCAACAATAAAACCCGCGGGCTTTCAAATCAGACCTGGTCAAAACGCTCGGTTCTTATTGTGTGCCGGGCTCGAGTTCTCGACCCAGCGGATCTTTTGTGATTACAGCACAATGACAAGAGAGATAGAGAAAGACAGCGTTTGCGACATAGTGCCCGTACTCGTACGAGCAAAGAAATGAGAATCCGCAGCTACCTTGCCAAAAAGGACTACGAGTACTATTGCGAAGCCCATAAACAGTATCAGTGTGGTCGACACCGCCATATCAGACATACGAGGAAAGCCACTTTGTTCGAAGCACGCCGGCATCTATCCCCCAATGTTCCCCGCGCGCTTGCGGCGCTGGAATTCCAAAATGGTTCATGGCGTTGGCGTTAGCATGACTCCGGAAAGACTACTAAGCTGGCGACGTGCCTGGCCGCGGTGGAGAAGTGCTTTAGCCCAAGGGGCCAATTTTACCTTGGACAATCTTATCAGGCAGGCTGACCATCTCTCTTGGGATGGGACGCTCCGCCCGGTCTTTAGACTGGGCCTTATTGCGACGGTGACAGAAGGTCTGTAAATGCCTTTTTCTTGTTTCCAAGGAAAAGGGAGGACCATGTTAGAGAATGGCCGGGTATGGAGAAGATGCCCGGGGGGTGGAAGATTACCCAAAGAAGCTACTGTACTAACGGAGAGGCCCCATCGTGCTCACGGCCTGTTCCTGTTCTTGTTCCACCAGCCTCGACTGCGACGGGCGGCCGTCCTAAACGTGGGATGAAGCTGAACGTTGTGACGTGCATTCCGTTCCTGCTTTCCCACGTCCCCGGCATGAGGCTCCCCCCATCGGTAACTGCTAGCGGTGGCGTCGTCCATTGTGCACGAGGGTGGAGCAGCCGTTGAGGCCGGCTGTCGTTAATTACCAGTACTCTGTCCTAATGGAGTTGCAGAAGCACGGAGTACGAGGTACTTGGTTGTTGGCCTGGCCTGGGTTGCTACAGTACAAGTACAGGGTGCATCCCACCTCCTTATTAGTATCGTCCCGGGCGCCCTCTTGAGACGAGAATAGTGCTTCGTCACTCTTCTCACATTGGCGTGGACTCGGATATATACATGGATGGACGGTAATCGGGCTCAAAACACCACTACCAGATGGGACTTGGGGTGATTGAGGACTTCGGCATCGTGGCCAACCAAGTTAATTGGTCCCTAACTGCCATTTCCATAGGTTTGACAAGCCCTTTCTGGCCAATATTCCATGTCATTTTTTGCTAACTTAAGCTTCTTTTTTCTCTTCTCCGCCTGTAGTCATCGTCGTACTTCGCCTCATCTGTCGAGCGTGTTTCCACCGAGGCAGATATGGCCGCCTCGGCCTCGATGACCTGGTAACCTTCGTTTGCCTCGTCATCCTCATCGTCAGCTGCATCTGCTCCAGCATTGGCATCAGCTACGGCCTGGGGCGGCGAGAAGACACTCTGGAGCCGGACCAGCTCGAGCAAGCCATCAAATGGAACGCCATCATTAACGCCGTCGTCATCTGGTCCTTTTCCCTTCCCAAATTCGCCATCATCGCCATCCTCAAACGAATCCTCGACTATGGAACTAAG
This sequence comes from Trichoderma atrobrunneum, assembly GCA_003439915.1. Lineage (NCBI taxonomy): Eukaryota > Fungi > Ascomycota > Sordariomycetes > Hypocreales > Hypocreaceae > Trichoderma > Trichoderma atrobrunneum. The sequence goes on along the minus strand of PNRQ01000290.1, from coordinate 17,793 downwards.
ACGACTGTGCTCTTCCTGAGCCTGGCCATCACCTGCCAGGCATGCTTTCTCGCCGTTTCGGTCTGGTGGTTTGCGCAGTGCCACCCCGTAGCCTACCAATGGGACAAATCTATCGAGGGGGGCTCGTGTGCGAGCGGCGAGGTCTTGACGAGCCTGGCGTTTGCAACGTCGGCGTACTCGGCCTTTCTCGACCTTTTCTTTGCGTTTTATCCGATACCCTTTATTATGAAGCTCAACATGCCTCTAAGAAACCGACTGGCCGTGTGCTTTGCTCTTGGACTCAGCGCCATGGCATGCGCCGTGTCAGTCTACAAGCTTACAGTATTCCAAGATGCCTTTAGAGAGATGGAGCAGGATCGCACATGTGAGTTATCAATTGGGGGGAGAAAAGAGAACATGTGGAGTAAAAAAAGAAAAACTCTGGAAGGGATCAACATTGCTAATCTTGATATGACGATGCAGATTCAGTCCCATACCTCGACATCTTTGGTGTCGCCGAGGGGGCCTTGCTCATCATCGGCGCATCGCTACCCACACTGGGCCCTATGTTCCGGGTGCTCAAGTGCAAAGTCACCTCGTACGCAAGCAACAGCGGCCTGTCGCGCCAGTCTGGCGATCGCAGCCAGAACCAGTCGGGGACGCTCACCAGCAGCAACTGGCGAAGCAAGCGGGGCCACGAGTTCGACGACGAGGAGATTGCTTCGTCGGCAGGGATGCACTCCAGCGTCGATGACATCCCGCTCGTTGCCACGGCGAAGCCCGTCGCGCGATATCATGAAGATCCCTTCAAGGATCAACGACAGTCGGTCGATAAGCCGGCGGGGTATGCCTACTAAACAACACCTGAACTTCATGGCCCTCGTCGTTGTGCCCCGAAAAACTTGTTCGTTCAGGGAAATAGTGCTTGACGATCATCTGACAACGCCCCGTTTACGACTCATTTACACAATTTTATTTTACTCTTCTTTTTTTTGTTACCCTTTTGTCTTTCCTTTTGTGTTACTACCATGAACTAACACCCCCAATCACCTCTCTCTGCCGGCTAAAGAGGAAAATGGGCTGGGGGCATGGGAATCATGAAAAAAAGAAACAGGCGCATCGGCATCCGTCCGTCAAACTCGTACCGCAGTGGTGTGCGATAGGAGGTGTTTGCCCGGCGCAGGTTGATTCATACAAGGTAATTGGGGGTCACCAGGACAGAAAGAGGGAACTGCATGCTGCAGGGGGCTAGTCAGGCACGGAGGCGTCGTTTACCGGGGTGGCTGAATATACATGTAAGGTGTAATGTCCGCATACATGTGAGCTATCATCGTTTGGGAATAGGTGTCGGGAGTTGTCATTTTTTTGTTCGCCCCCCTGGCTCGACTTATTTGCAGTCCCGGCTGCGAGGTTGAGCCGCGGTTGAGGAACAAGGGCAGGCGGGCCATTCGCTCCGCAAAGGAAAACGGACATTTTTCAATTGGGAGGATGGATGGGAGGCTTACTATTGATTTGATTCCCTTTTTTTTGTTCGTCGTGGGAGAGGCGGAAATCTGTCATTATCATAGAGGATGGTTCAGAACCTGTACTGTACATAAAGCAATACTATCAACTTGTTAGAAATTACCATCAAGATCGCCACCCACGTGCCGTGCCTCAATTTCCAGCTGGATGGATACTGTACGTTCTTGAATCGCAATCACTGGAGAAAAGCTGCTGTTCAATCTACAGTTACGCAACTACTTCGGCGAAGTGCTCCTCGGCGTGCGGAGCTCCCCATCCCTGCTAGTCACAACTTGTGCCGTTGCAGAAGAACCAGGTGCCAGGTCATGCCAGGGCACCATGCAGGTACTAACAGTTACTCAACACCAACTAAAAAAGTCGCTTGACTAGGGGAGAGACGAGGGAAGGGAGGGAGGAAGCGAGAAGGACACCAAAGCAAAGAAGGGCAAAATACGTTCGTATCGTCCCTCTCGTAGCGTGATGTGCAGGCCCGCCTCGCCTTTTCTCTGCCGTCTTTTGGTCCAAGGAGCTGAGAATGACGGCAACAAAGACGCCACTAGATCTCTTTTCTTTTTTTCGCCTTCGTAGCTGTTCTAAGCTAGAAATGTCTTGGATCGATATCCACGCTGTGTCCGTTTTTTATTTGCATTACACTCCAAGGCCAGCCCGCGCGCGCCTGTTGTGATGCATCACATTCTAAGCTTTTTTGCCAAGAAAAAAACTTGGGGGAGGTTGTTGCTTGCTTATTGCCGGTCCGTGACGGAGTTTCTGAAAAGGCGCAACAGCAATCTCGATGGGATTCTCGCACGCCATTATGCCTGGATGACCATGACATACTGTATGTATTCTTGTCACCTTTCAGTCACAGTTTAGCCCCCTTTGAAAGTGCGGAGAAGGATGGGATGGGATGGGATGACACCCTCTTCCACTGTATTTTTTCTCCTTGCGCGTGCCTAGGTATCATCGTCTCACACTGTTCCGCCAGCCTTTTTGGCCATCACAGTCGCATTGGCATATTTCGTACCCCAGCCACAATGCTGCCCATGTTGCGACGGCACATGCATGTTCGATATAAATTGCCTTGCTAAACCCGGAGGCTTGTTGCTGTCTAGACTTGCTGATTCGGAAGGCTGCAGCAGCAACAGCCCCCCCAAGCCTTGTAAGTTCCGGAATCCTCTCTGGGGTTGACAAATTGGGAATATTCTACGCGGACTGCTCCAAAACAGCAATTCACCGCTGGGTTCTTTGCAAAAATGCAAGACGTACCCCAGAAGACCGTTTGTCTCGTCTATGTCCCTTGGCCGATCAAAAGCTGAGCGCACCCGTGCGCGCGGTGAGGTCCCCCCCTGGAATATACACGTATATAGCGCGGGGGGGAGGAGACTAAACCGGAGGGCCTTGTTCCGGAGACAGCCTTAGGTCGAGAAGGTTATGTCGAAGCGGGAATCGCCTCTCCGTGGACGGCGGAGAATGAGTGGGATGGGACCGGCTTCTTGGTGCGGCCGAGTGGCCAACAAGCTGTGAGATGTTGGCCTTGACAGCTCCGTGACCCTGGCTCTCATAAAACTGTAATTTTCTCTCCATTGCAGCGGGCTCCAGCGGCCGAGTCATGCGTAACAGTCTCGATTGTGCTAGCATCAGAGAGCCTGCATTCTAGACAAGCTACTGCAAGAAATTGGCCAGGTAAGGATGTGATACATCAGAACAGACGGCAACGTTTTGCAAAAAGACGGCCTGATTTGCCCAGAGCTTCATCTTCCTTGGCCCGAGTTCCTGGAACGGGGTTCGGAGCATGACCTAGAAGGAGGACACTTTTGCTCCTCTGGATAGATGTTGAGTGTTGGTCCATATTTCACAGCCGCCCACGAGACCAATCCATCGTGGAGCCTCTTGTCTTGAGTAGGAATCTCAGCTCGTTAACGAGTTCGGTTCCGCCGGCATCTGGATGGAGAGAAAAGTGACCCCGTCGAGCTGACTATGGCTCCTCGCTCGGCACGTGGCGAGAATGACCAGAATTGTTCATGATCTTCAAGAAACCATCGTATCACAAGACACCGTTAATCTGGTACCATTCTACGGGTAAGACTGTAGCATCAAGATTACCTTTAGGGTTGAGTTCCGTACGGACTTGACGAAAACTGAATCCCGTGCCGTTACAAACTATTGTCTCTTGGAAACAATAGCCTTTACACTTAGGAGACCAAATAGCCAAGGAATATGGCATGGCAGATAAGGAGTTGACTACTGATTCACGTGATGAACCAATAGTTCACCATGATACTCCTTAGTAACGCCCGACTGCCGGATATTGAAACCAGGACCGGGACAAGGGTGTGCCTTCTAGAGCAGACATGTGCCTCAGAAGAAAGCCATCCAAGTATGGAATATGGAGTAGTCATAGGAGTTAATTGATGATCTTGAGGCGGTCAGTTGCAGGCTCGTGTTGATTTTAATATGTGTTACAGGTGAAGATCGGGCACAGACCAGTGGAGTCTCACCACGGTCTATGAAAGGGTACGTTGCTCCGATCCTTGACTCGGGTCGCTGGGGTAGACTCAATGTATTATCCCTGCTGCTCATCTCCTTGCTTTTTCTAAGATTTGCTGGAGACTCGCTCTTCTCCGTAGGGCGCGGAGTTTATTGAACGGTCTGCTGGTACCGTTACGTATCAAGTACGTTTCAGCTATTGGAAAGTGATTGCGCGGGAGAAAACTGTCAAAGGGCATGCAATTACTCTTTGTGGGACCCTTGCTATGATAACAGCGATAAGGAGCCGCGGCTGATGTAGCTTTTAGCCGCTGTAGAGCAAGACTTTGTCATCTTTTCATCTGGACTGAAGGTTATGAAATAATATGTCGGCTCAATGCTTGGATGCTTCGAACAGCGCAGGTCTCTTTCACGCCTCAAACTGTCTCAGCGGGCATCAATTGTGCAAGTATCATAAGATGTGCTGTCGAAAGTTTTTGACTAAGAGTACCTGCCCTGTTCATTGAAATGTTTGTTTGTCTGTTTTGTATTGACAACCCTGCTGTTCATTGAAATGAATGTTGATATCGCGGTTGTCTAGGGTAATCTTCAGAGGAGTTGGCCACCCGTGCAAGTAGCATCCCGCATGGAGGCAGTATCAGGACATCATCAAGACGTCGTCGATGCATGCTTTCAAGAGTGCGAATCTGGCAGTGTGGAATGGCGGGTAGAATATACCTTTTATATGTGGTTAGGACGGTATTCTTGTCTTTCTCACCACGGTAAAGTTAGATGCCGTGTAAGATAGGAATGGAATCGACATCATACCATTGCTGACCATTTATAACAGAGTTCGTAGCTTTGTCTGCCGAAAAACGATCACACGGCAGATCACACGGCAGATTCAGCCTCAATCGCTCATAATGAGCAGCTTATATCGGAGTTAATTCGATATCCTGAGCTCTTTTATCCTAACTAAACTCCCCCATTAGTACGGCTGAAGCCTCATCAAGACGTATTGGATTAGTCAAAACGAGACCAATCACGCCTTAGTGGAGATAATGTGGCGACTGCACGGGCCGCTGGTCTCACCCGTTGCATTTGATTGGCCATTCAATATTTCCAAAACGGGACAATGGGCATAAATTTGATCAAAAAGAGACCTATTTTGAGCCTTTTTGAAGCTTTGCAACTCATAACTTGTCATTGGTGAGAAAATGTTGATGAAGTTGAGTTGATAGAGTTCTCTCAAGCATATGGGAAACTTGCCCGGGCTGACAAATTAGCCATTTGTCAGGAGCAGAGCAATGGCCGAAAGGGTCTGACGGAGATAAGCTGCTGGATGTTAAGCCCCTCACGACTCCATTGATTGGGTCGAGAACGGAAGTTCGCTGCCGTCAACATCCAAAAATTTCGTCGGTGTGTTTTGTTCACGCAGTCGGCCATTTATAAAGGAGGAGAGAGAGGGCGTTGAAGAGCCAAAGTCGCTGAGATCGCAGCTTTCTTCGCAGGAGAAGAGACGATTGGAAAGACAAAGACCACCGGCCGGAATCGATAGCGATGGCAGCGACTGGAGAAGACACCGCGGGCGAAAAGGCTCCAACCGGCCTCTCCAAGATCCTTTCCAAGATCCTCTGGACACCGCCGTGGTTGAGATGGAATCCAGAACAGAACTTCGAAATGTCATGGCCTCTGACTTGTATTTTTGGATTTGTATGATGAACACACCCTCGACCTTTGCGATGGCGATGCTGATAGACAATTCCAGGTGGCAGCCTTTAGTGTCGCAAACCTCTACTATACACATCCAATTCTTCACATCATAGCGGAAGATTTCGGCATTACGGACGAGCGGGCTTCGCTGGTTCCAACAGTGTTGCAGGCTGGCTATGCCACTGGCTTGCTCTTCATCGTCCCCGTTGGCGATATTGTGCGCCGGCGGCCGATGATCATCAGCTTGGTTTTCGTGACATCGTTGTTTGTAAGTTGATGGGACATTGGTCGCTTTTCTTTTTCCTTGAGATCTTTGCGATTGACAATTTGAATGATAGTGGCTTGGCTGTACTTTGACGAAAACTTTCGAGTCCTTCCTCGGCTTGTCCTATGTCGTCGGTCTCTTCACCGTCACACCGCAACTCATGTTTCCTCTGACTGTGCGCTATGCCCCGGCTCGACACCGACCCACCATGACCGCCATCGTCATGTCTGGGCTCGTCTTTGGAATTCTGGTAGCTCGATTGCTTTCCGGTATTGTGACAGAATACACAAACTGGCGAAACATCTACTGGATGTCGTTTGGCTTGCAGCTTGCAATTGTACTTGTCGCCTTCTTCCTGCTGCCAGATTTTCCTGTGTTGCGACCAGGAGCGTCTTATCCCAGTATCCTTGTAAAGATGGTAAAGCTGCCTTTCCAGCAACCCGTGCTAACGCAGTCGGCGCTCATTTCCTTTTTGCTCATGGGAATGTTTACTTCGTTTTGGACGACCTTGACGTTTCAACTCGCGGGGCCGCCCTTCCATCTATCGACTCTTGTCATCGGTCTTTTCGCCCTGGTGGGCATGTCGCCGGTTCTCTTTAGCCCAATCTTTTCACGACTGGTTATGACACGTCTGCATCCGAGCGGCACCTTGATCATAGGGCATATCATACTGCTCGCGGCAGTGTGTATCGGAACTTTTACCGGCACCTTCTCGTTGGCCGGACCTGTTATCTGGGCGAGTATCGGAGACTTGGGCATGAACATTGTAACTGTTTCTAACCGAATGGCGTTTGCAAACGTGGAGCCGACTGCCCAGAACTCAGTCAACTCGGTTTATATGGTTTTCACTTTCTGCGGCCAGCTGTTTGGAACGGCTGTAGGAAACAAGCTGTACGCAAGCGGCGGATGGATCAGGAGCGGCTCTCTGTCCATTGGCCTTATCGGCGGCGGCCTGCTGCTTGTTCTTATTCGCGGACCGCATGAGACAGGCTGGATCGGTTGGTCTGGTGGCTGGGAGGTGAGAACTAAGGTATTGCGCGCGAGAGAGGCGGCGAACTCACAGGAAGTATCTGAATCTACAGAGCATCCGTCTGATGAAGAGGCAGCTGTTCCGCAAGAGAATGAAGTGAAGGAGAAGATTTGAAGCGATAGAAAGAGTTAAAATGATGCCATGAGAAAGAAAGTAGAAGTAGAAGTAATTTTTGACGTGCTTTCCTTAGCAATACATTAGATAATGATTTCTTTTTGTTGAAGATAAGATAATCTTAGGTTGGTTGTTCTTGCCTTGGTGCCTGATGGCGTGTGTCAAATGTTTCACTTTCACGTGCTAATTTGAGCTTATTTTTCAAGCTCCTGAGCAACATAACATGTCTCGCGGAGACGATAAAGACCTTCTGAACACATAGAGCCCTGCTATAATACCTATCAAGTGGGTATATAATGATTGGTGAGCGTTACAAGAAAGAGATCAAATGTAGGAAATTGAATTCCGCAAGAAAAAGCCACGCTCGTATTGTACTCATGGAAAAGCAAATGCTATCCCGGATATTCTCCCTCAGTAGTAAATGTTGGTAATGCTCATGACAACTCCAACCAATAGACTCAGTGCTACTCCAGAACCTACAAAGACCTGCCATTTTTCACTCCATACATCTGAGCGAAGTAACCAGGCCAAACTCCCCAAGGGAAAAAAGAATCCCACCATCATGCCGCGAATCATGACATCCAGCATGTTGGACATGCCGTTGAGATCGTCCTCTGCAGCAGCATTCGACGAAGGAATGCCTCCAGCATTGCTGTCGATCCATTCATCTTCCATGTTGCGCAGAGTGTCTGGTGAGGGCATGGCGTCCGGCGCAAAGCCTTCTGTGCGAATGGAGGCAAACTGTGTGCGAAGCGTCTCGATTTCCGACTGCGTGAAGCCTGTCTGGAGGAGACGGTCGAAACCACGTGGACGAGGTCGAGTCCATGATGAAGGATTGCCATTTGGATGGGATGAGGCAGCGCTCGATGATTCATCAGGGGGGTTGGCTGCAGCAGCCTGCTCATCGGCGAGTTCTTGGGGCGAGAGCTCATCGCCAATAGAGCAGTTGATATATATCCTTACAGGAGTCACGCCATCATCCACAGCTTTGCCCTTTCCTTTGGATTTGCTCTTGGAGTCGCTGTCATGAGTCGACGGGGATGAAGACTGAGGAGGAGGCGGCTTGATGCTGGAACTGAGGGCTGAGGAATCGGGGAGCAGGCGCCCCTGGTAGATGAAGCGAAGGCGATTCCGGGACGCAAGGCGCTCTCGTATTAGATTTTTCAGAGATAGAATTGTTGTGGTTTGCGGTGACGGAACATCTAGGTCCAGATCTGGGAGGGAATTTGAAAACCGGATGGTGAGATGATATGGGAGATAGGCGGTTGAGGATGTTGAGGAAATCGGTAACGCAGGTGCTAAAGATGCCATATTGATGGCATTGTTCGGAGTCGAGCCTTAAAAATAGAATATGCAAGTCAAAGAGCCTAAAAAACAAGTGCCAATGCTTTGTGGATGTAAGTTTGATGGTTCGTCAAAATAATAGCAAATATGTGGATGATAGATGGAGAGTCGAGTATCATTGAAGCTGTCACTGAAGTGACGTTGACAACACGCCTAAACTCATTGGAGCCAATGGTATTCAGCGGGGCTTTTGGGGTACAGCAGCCCAGTCCAGGTCGTTTAGGGCACTAGTGACGCCGATGGGCCGCTGGAATCTGCGACAGCTAGCGTGTTTATGGCATAAATTGTGGTGCTGACCGCCTGGCAGAATCGCCAACTTTCTAGAAACTCCAGACCAAAGCTGCAGCATTAAATCGCCGCCCTGCATTCGATTCTATTACAGCTCTGCCAATCCCATCGCCGCCTCGTCGCGCCAGCCGTCATCATACAGCCCCTTGGATATATCGCGACTACCTACGAACGACTGAGCGGCAGCAACAGGGCAAACCATGGTGCGCCTGAGGGGGAGGCTGCTGACCTGCTTCTATTGCGGGAAGCGGTCATCCATCAGATACGATGGTCACATACGCGACTTTCTCTGCACATTTTGTGAGGCGAGAAACTATCTGGACGAGGTTCGTAACACATTCCTCAACTGTAATAGGCGCAAACTGTTATATTCGTTTATCTTTGAATAGTATCGATGCTGACAGAAGTATCTAGTATGGCGATGTCACCGACCCTCCAGCCCTCGAATCCTCCACACCAAAGCGATTCGTCAAACAATTGCCATCCCAAACTCTTTCACCTACGGAAAGTGTTTTCTGCGAGAATTGCCTAAAGAACCAACGCCTATTTACTAGATCATTGGCACAGTATTTCCCCGACGACCCCTCTCATCCAGAATACGCCGAACGCGAGCGCAAATACTATCGCTACCGTAGAGACCTGGAGAAGCGCTATCCTCAAGAATGCGCGGACTGCAAGAAGAAGGTTGACGAACGCCTAGAGCAGGCAGGCTACACTGCAAAAACCGACCATCTGAGACGGATGTTGGAAAAGAGTAGAGGCAGAAGAGTTCCTAAGAGGATGACTTACCTTGATGTGGCAAACACCATAGGACGATGGCTGTGGTGGGGGGCTTTATCATTCAAATTGTATGGCACTTGGTGAGCGCCTCAGCCGTTCTAGACAAGCGTGAGGAGAACGGAATGTATGATCCAGACGATCGGGGCACGACAAAGCAGATGATTGTTGCATGGTTGAACTGGTTACGGGCTTCCCTGCCCGCTGCTGAGACGCTAATTGGATGGAGCATTAGAGTAGGATTTCTCTCTGCTTGGTGGAATCCGTACATTGTGCAGCTTGTTCGTGGGTTTACACGGCACCTCTTCGGATTCGCGCAGTGGTATTGCTTTCAAGGCCTCATCATCTTCTTTCGACACATTTTCCGCTCTGTTCTCCATATGCAAGGAGGCCAGGCCCAGTCCACTGGGGCACAGTTGAGTGCGCATTTTGCAATGGTTTCTATTATGGGACTGGTAAGTACTAGTATATCCGAATTTGTTTCCTTTGCTTTCTCACCTCATATCAACCTTTTATCGCTGACCAAAACTTCAGATCTACTATCTTGCTCGGGGGTCTATCAAAGTCGATACCACGCCGCTATTTAAGATAACCAAGAGGACGACAACCGCAAACCAGAAGCCTTCACCGGCGCCGAGAAGGAAAATAAGAGAACCAAAGACTCTTGCCGAGGCTCTGACTGAAGCCCTCGAATCGGCAAACCCGTCGCCAGTCAAAACCCCAACGCCCATCAAATATCCCACACCTCAGCGGCCAATGAACCCATTGCCGCCTTCCCGACTCAGCAAACAACCATTCCGACCAGCTCAAGATGAACTTTCTTTTGCCGGCTTCAGCATATCGGACAAGTCTCCTCAAAAGGGCCTTCGCGCACAGGATGCTGATGCAATGGATTGGTCCCCTCTACCGAAGCATGCTCAAAAATCTCAATATCGGGCATTTCAAGACCCTCCTGTGTCCAAGCTTGGCGCGCGTCCATTTGGCCAATCCCCTACTCAGCCTGATGCTGGACCATTCTGGTACAAGGTACCGCCTGCGCCGGTGAACCCAGCACAGCGATTTCGTAATCCCCCCGGTGCTCCTCTGTTTAAAAGAGCGTTTTCAGTTGAGCCAAGGAAGGAAGAGGGCAGTTTCAGCTTCGGAATGGGCCATATGGATGACAGGCGAGAAGAAATGCCGAGAGCCAGCAGTGTAGACTTTAGGAGTCCCAACTTCTTCGCGCCTGAGGGTCCTGACGAGACGGATGCCCTGGCGGATGCCCTCGGACAGAGCTTCAGTTTTGCCAGCGTCATCGACGACGAATCCGACTCTGAGAAGACCGTTGTGAACGAAGATATTCAAGTTGAGATTCCTATTCTCTCTAGTTCGCAGACCTCGCACAAGTACGACCTTTACTTTTTGATGGCCATCCTTCCTTCTTGGTTCATTCCCCAATTCATCACGACTCCTTATGCTAGAGAAGCACGACTCGCTATCCTAGCTATTGCTGGCATCATCGCCATCCGCAGCGTTGGAGGTGCTACCCACCAGATCTTACGTGGTGGCGCTGACTTGTCCAGACTGGCCATGTGTGTCGCTTCCATGACGAGTGTGCTTGAGCTAAGTGCCATTTGTTGGACAGGATGGCAGCTATGGACGAATGAAAGCGACGTGTTCCAACATGGCGCTTCTGTGTTAGCCTTTATGCTGGGACATCAAGAATTGAGGGGGTTTTCCTTAAGACGGGGTTCGTGATACTAGAAACGGCTCCGTCATTTTCTGTCTTTTCCATCTTTTTGGTGCATGGTTTGCGAGGCATTTGGAAGCTTAACCCTCCTGATAGGGTGGCAGTGTAACAACGGGGATGAAAGACCAACCGAAATCGGACTGAATTTATATAATCATGGTGTAATGGACATTGGCGGAGTTTTTAGGATAGAACGGCTATAGCATATTAGAATTAAGCATGTATACGAATGTATAGGATGAGGGAAAAGGCTTTATGGTACTAAGGTAGGCATGGGAACGGATTGGCATAATGGAGCAATGGTGAATTTGACTTTGTGAATATTTTCATGACTGTGCATTCATCGCTTATGTCAATTCTCGCCTCGGGTGACTGCAAACCCGGATCTATTGATAACAAGAAGACCGCCAACAAGAGAAACGGTTACTCATTGACGATCCAACGCTGGCTTAAAAACGAGTGTTTCCTTAGCCATAAGCAAGCAGCTGAACCGTCTGCCGATATCAGATTTATAGATGTTTTGGACGGCACCGAACTGACGCAGGTCAATAGAGTACATGCAGTATCTTTGTAGAGCAGCAGAGAGTATACAAGGTAGTTTAACGGGATGAGAAGTGCTAGATACACCATTTATTTCCAATAAAATTAAATCATTTTGTTCCTTCGACTTAAAGGTAGACATGTAGAAAGGCAGATACCTGCGTAGGTTTGCCATGTTCTCACATTTTTTAATGAGGCACTATCATCTAGCAAACATGTTAGAGCTACATAATGCTACCATGTACCGCGATAGCTATGAGTGTATATGCAGACTTTGAGAGCTTCTACTCTTCGTCCTCGACATCAGACGTACCATAGGCCCCATGATCATCTCCATCATCATACAAGTCGTTACCGAGCCCCCATTCCCAAGATCTAGCAGCGCCAGACAAGGCTGCAAGCCGAACAGCTACCCATTGCACGTCTAGAGCTGCCTTCATATTCTTGGCATCCTCGCTAGCAAGTTGGATCTCAAAAGTCTGCCCAGATTCCAGCCCGTGGAAATAGCCTTCCTGCACATCAGACGCCATAGATTCCAGCATTGCGCTGGTAGCTTTCTCGTAAGGAGGCTCGACCGGTTGGTGAGGTCTGACAGAGTTCATAGGCATCCAGTGAAACTGTATCTTGACAGTGGAATGCTCACCGTTGGAATCGATTCCCAGACACTTCAGGCCGAACAAACATTCCGACCACCACATACGTAAGAGCGGGTGCAAACATATCATGTTCCAGCTTTCTTCAAAGGTATTTGGAGTTCCCTTAAGTAATATCCTGCCAATTTCAAATCCAGACCTTCCTAATAAAACTGACAAAAATACCGGTGTTATAAAGGCGGAAATTTCTGCCTTGTTTTCGGCAACGGAAGAAGGCATAATACGGCACACGTCTGGGTTTGCAGCCTTGGTTAAAATGCAAGTACGTTGGTCTCGGAGCTTGCACTAGTTTAATGGTCAGTAAAATATTGAGATTTGACAGGTTGAGACAGAAAGCAAATCTACCTTTTCTCGCTCATCTCTAGAGCTACTAGATATTACAGCTAGCCCTCTTCTTCCATCTTCGATGCTATCTGCAGGGTGTTTCCATCGAATCACTAAACCACTGTTAGAATGACTCATTAAATGCCGGAAGGGACCCATACGAATATTTAACCAATGCTCAGGAAATAGAACACTGGAGAGAAACTGCTTTGGGTGAAGGAGCTTTTGAAGAGTTTCGGTCGGCATTAGGCAGAGCGTCGCTAGTTGAATGTAGGAAAAGTGAAATGGCTTTTCAAAGAATAATTCTTCCTGATTTTTGCGTAGTTCTTCGATGATTCCAAGCTTGACAGCAAGTTCTTCTGCGGGAAGAATAGCATCAGCGGCCGAGTACATGTAGCTGGACTGCGCTCTGAGGAATTTGCACAGCTGTTTCTTCTGGCTTTCAGTCCCTTGTGCAAGAAAAGCCGTGACATCGGCCAAGATGGCTGAGTCAGAATTGTCGGGAGTTTTGTCCATAGTAAATGATCGTCGTTTTAGAAGATGGAAGATTGTCTGAATGGTGGGAGAATAGGGGTGGGATAATGAGTCGCTATTCAAGATGAGAAATAGAAAGGAAAACACTGAAGAGGGTATGGGGCCAGTTAAATATGCAGCCAACAGAGACTTCCTCTACGCCACCAAAGGTAAATTTACACATAGTTGTTTAAAATTAGCGATAAAAGCAGATACAAGAAGAAAATACCTAAATATTGTAGCAAAAGGTAAAAGAAGTTAGCAATAGGACTGTGTATCAGCAGTGGGTAGCCGTAAACGTAAACAGCCTGTTTACTTATGTATCCAAAACGGCCGGAAATACTTGATGCTTCGAAGACTTGGAGATTTATGGTCCAAGTGTTCATAAATTCGACCTTGATTTGTTCTTGTTCAACTTTTTTTTATATCGGTTCTTATTTTGTTAGTGAATGTGTTACGTGGATCTGTTGAGATACAAGACAGAAGTGACCGTGTTGTGGAAGAACGGAATGAACTATTTTGTATTAAACATGATTTTAACACCAATATGGTTGACTAAAATATTTTACGACCAGATAACATTCCTAATTTTCTGGTATTGCTGCTATCACCATCGTAGTAGACTGCTTGCATGACAAGATTGCCTGATTATCCCGCCCAACCCATGGGCTCGAGCCAATTCAATCTAATCGTCGTGTTATCAACTGCCTGTCCAACTATTCGATGAGAGTATGAAGAAGTGAAAGTCAGATATCCAATTGAGTTCCTATATCTATGTTTAATTGACCAGAGCCGATTTGAAACTATCACCCTTATTCTCCTACCCTGATTGAGCCATTCCTAGCCGGGGTATGCGCCTCTTAGTTGCGACTATGTATGTACCTAAGATGTTGGGTTGTAGTCTAGCAGCCTATTGCCTGCAATATCACACAGCCTCTATTACTGCCTTGTATATTGGCGCCCTAGATATTGGTGCCTAGAATCTTACTGCCCAATTGTGTTGCAGTATTATTGCCTCCACTTCATGTTGTTACAGTATTCGCTCCCTTCTTAACTTTGCGTAATACCTCAACCAAGCTCCTCTCTTCAGAAAAGTAAAAAGAACGAAGACATAACTAACGCAACAACAAAAGTCTACAACATGCGGCTACTATGCGCAAAGACTCAAAAACTTGTCGAATTTTTTGGCGATGCAATACCTCCGTATGCAATAGTATCTCATACATGGGAAGCCGAAGAAATTACGTTCCAAGATATTACACAAGGGCATTCTTACCGGGAGTCCAAGAAAGGCTGGGCTAAAGTGATCAAATGCTGCCAGCAAGCGATTAAAGACGATTTCGAATTCGTGTGGATCGATACATGTTGTATCGACAAGTCAAGCAGTGCGGAGCTTCAAGAGGCAATCAATTCCATGTTCAAATGGTACGAGATGTCGCTCGAATGCTATGTATATATATCCGACTTGAATCACCCTGGCCTGAACGCGGAGCTTCAAGAGATACAACATGCGATGCGACGATACACCTGGTCACGATGGTTCACCAGAGGTTGGACACTTCAAGAGCTTCTCGCTCCAGCATCTGTTCGTTTCTTTGACTCTGATTGGTTGGAGTTTGGTGACAAGATTTCTCTCCGGGAGCAAATCGCTAAGGCAACTGGCATTTCTCAGCAGGTACTGGTTGACTCTGTTATTGATGTGCGCCGGGCCATGGATTTCATCAGCATCGCACAACGGATGTCATGGGTGTCGCGCCGCACTACGACCAGGGAGGAAGACATCGCATATTGTCTCTTGGGCATCTTTGATGTCAACATGCCGCTGTTGTACGGCGAAGGACCCAAGGCTTTCCAACGCCTCCAGGAAGAGATAATTAAAAAGTCCGACGATCAGTCTATCTTGGCATGGGGTTTCGGTTGTGAGGACAGAACCTTGTGGAAAGTCTCTACAGCCCTGGCTCAGTCGCCCCTGGATTTTCTCCGCTGTGGAGAGATGGTATCAACAGGTGCAGCAGCTCCTGGAGATGGCTTTTCGATGTCTCAGAGGGGACTCCGAATTGACCTGCCAGTGCTTGGAGACTTTAACAATGGAGACATAGTCTACTGCCTTTTGAACTGCACTCTAACAGCGAAGAGTACAAAGGGTGTCACAACTCGTCTACTTGCTGTACCGCTTGCTCGATGCACCTCACGGGCAGATGGAGCGAAACCCAAGCCGGACGAGTATTATCGGCTATGCAATCGAATCCCCCACTGGGTGGAAGAAAGTGAGGTAGCCGCAAGCAAGAGGATGACACTATATATGCCGAGTTTTTATCGGCATGGAGACGTGATTCGGCCTAGATTGAACTGCCGTGTGGAACTTGGATCTCTGCCTCCGGATTACTTTATCGCAGGCATGTTCCCTCCCGAGAGGTCTATGAATTCCTTACTACACCTTACGCTCCACAACGACAATGGTACCACTTATTTGATCGTCCATATTGCAACAACTCTTCAACAACCGGGTTATCTCGTTGTCATCAAATTCAGACTCGACTTGAGCCATGACGATCCTGCAAACTCTGGTGCATTATACCAGGAGAAGTCAAATCCAGACAACCTTGGCCCAAGCAAATATCTTCTTCCCTTAAACAGAGCCAAACTCAAAGAGTTAATCATCGAGAGCGTTGCCGTCGTGTTTCATTTAGAAAAATCTCAAGTCAACGGTATGTCTTCGTTGCTGGAGCTGGGTATCGACTCACTCACAACCGTTGTCCTCCAATACCAATTAGAGGAGCGCATTGGCATTGAATTTCCAGTGGATATTCTTTTTGGCTCAAAGACTGTTAAAGACGTGGAACACAAGTTGCGGTTTGCCATGCAATCCCACTTTCGAAACTCTCTAGTCTTACAAAAAGGCCAGGTCAAGATTCCTCTATGCGAAATCGACAGCCCTCAATTTGCTATAGTAGAGGTAGCACCAAATGCATCATTGATTCAGCTGCTAGAGAGAGCAGACTTGTTCAATACTGCGCAATATACAAACAATACTTCCGAAGCAGTTTTACGGCTGTCAGAAAATTTATCATTAAAAGCTTACTTTCGGAACCATAGAATAGAACGGTCTCTCACGTTAAAATTTATAAATGCCTAAACATGGCTCTTAGCAGCGCTGCCGTTAAGTTAATTAAATTAAATCCGGCACCTGGATTTAATTAATTAATAGGAAAAGAAGGTATAATTTAATTAATTTAATTAATTAATTAAATATTTAATTTATTTAATATAATAAAAATTATTTATAACCTAGGCCTAAGTAAGTTATTAATTAAATAGTACCTTTATATAATTAATTTTTTAAATATTAAAGCTGCTTTAATATTTTAGACTATAGTAAGTACCTTTATAATAATAATATTAATTTAGTAAAGCTAAATTCTTTTTTATAGTTTATTATTATTATAAAAATAGTAAAAAATTAAGGGTTAATTTATTAAATATTAAAAATAATAATTACTATAATAATTATTATTAAATTAAATTATTAATTTACTATAGGAGGTTAAGTTAATAATATTAATTAAGCTTAAAGTTATTATTTAATAGTTTTATAATTATACTTTAAAACTATTACTAATACTTATTTACTTTATAATAAAGTTATATTATAACCTAGTTTTAATATTAAGCTTTAAATCTTTTATTTTTTTATATATATTATTTTTTAATATTAATACTTTTAATAATATAATAACCTCTGCTTAATATTATAAAACTATAAATACTACTTTTATTATTTTATTATTTTTTAGCTAATAAATACTAAGTTTAGGATATAAAATAATTAATTATAATAAACTAAGCTTTTATAGGGTTAGTATAAAAGGAATTCCTAAAGGATAAACTTTATATTAGGTTTATATTAGTAAATAGGCTAAGCTAAACTAGTAGGTAATTAATAAGAAATTAAATAAAAAATATTTATATAACTATAGAAGATATTTTATAAATATAATTAAGTATTATTTTATATTTATAATTAATTATTTAATTATTTTAAATAAGTATAAAAAAGTAAAAGTTATATATTTAATTATATTAGATTAAATTAATAAATATTTTATTAATTTATTTATAAATTAATATTTATTTTATTAATTTTATATTAAATTAAGGGAATATTTCTTAATTTTCTTTTAATTAATTAAAAGGATTAATATTAATTTAGTTATACCTAATATATAAGCTCCTTAATTATAACTATAAGTATTAAGTTATAATATAATATTCCCCTTTTATTAATTTTATTTTTAAAACTTTATTTTATTTAATTATAAATAACTTATTTTTTTATTACCTTAGGTTAATTAATTATTCCTTAGTAATATATATTTATTAATTTATTATATTAAGTATTTAATAAAAGCTTTATCTTAAGACTAAGCATAAGAATATTTTATTAAAGATTATTTTATTTATTTTATTAAAATAAAGAACTATAATTTATTATATAAATAAAAAGAAATATTAATTCCCTAAGTATTAAATATTTAAAAAGGATTTTACTTACTATACT